>CM031574.1:1266459-1303253 GCA_018467065.1 Ephestia elutella | reverse complement strand
GTTGATTGACCCATTTGTCAATTAGTAAGTTGAGCTTATCATATAGTAACTTAACCATGGAATCCACGTTATTACAGCAAGAAAATTCCTCTTCCCAATTAATATCATTAAGTTCTATGCGTATCTTTTCATAGTCGGCTTTAAAGAACATTTTTTTAAATTGTTTATTTTTTAATGGTTCGGGCAAGTCTAAAGTCAAGTTTATCTCTAAAGATTTATGATTATTGTCTTCCGGAACTAAAGGCATGGGACAATGAGACACATCACAGATCCTATTACATAAGACTAAATCCAGTAATCTGTTATTGATGTTAAACTCGGAGTTATACTGATTCAGGGACGATAGGTTCAACAATTCCAGAAGTTATCAAGGCCAGTTTATCACCATTAGCGGAAATATTCATACTATCGAGTTCCTCGTACCTTTAAAACCACTCTGCTTTTGTTACGTTAAAGTCACCTAAAAGAAAAAATGTCGTTTGGATGTCTCTGAATCAAGTCAGATATCCTATCGCTGAGATTGGTTAGTATAAAGGCTGACACACACCAAACGGTGTCGCAGACGTGCTGCACTGCGTCTTGATTTGTATTATTTGAATTTGTACGCGGTGGTTCCCACCAACGGTGTCGCAGACGCATTGCGTTACGTCTGCGTGCATCAGTCGGCCGGCAGTCCGCGCGATACAAACTGAACATGGCCTCGGTGCGGTCGCGCATAAGCGGAACGGCAACGTCGCTCACTCGCTCGGGCGTGTTGACGTTGTATTTCGTAGGATTTTTTAGTCGAAAACACACCGCGGTGATCTATGCGTCTGCGTGCATCTGCGACACCGGCCGCAGCACTCCAGTTGTGAATATTTACAGATTTTAGTTTGGATTTTAGTGACTAGTGATCATGGATTTTGAAATACGCGAAAAGATAATTAAAATGGTACGCAGTTACAAATGTTTATATGATCCACAAGACAAAAATTATAAGAACAGTTCATATAAAACTATGTTGTTTGAGAAAATTGGAAGGGAATTAGGAATTGACCGTAAATACTAAACTAGTGGTTCTGTGAGGAACAGTAGACCTCGCGAGCCCTTCCACGAAATAACCGATATTTTACCGTGTCCCTGGCTTAGAAGAGTTTTGAAACCAACCTACCAATGCTGAGAAAGAAAGTAAAAAGTTCTTGTGGTTGGTCAATACCACTAGAAAATTGACTGAAACCTGCCTTTTTTGCCTCGAAATAATATAAATTACAATTATATACGGACAAATCACACAGATTGAGTTAGCCCCAATGTAAGTTCAAGACTTTACGGGATACTTATTCAACAATACTATATTTTATAACGAAAACATATATAGATAATTATCCAAAACCCACGTCAATCTGAAAAAGATTATTTTCCATCTTGACCCGATCGGGGATCGAACCCGGGACCTGGTGTGGTGGTCTGGCGTGATGACCGTTAGGCCACGGAGGTCGTCAGTCGGCAGAAATGCATGGTTTCTATTGGTTATATGTATATTTATGTAATTTGCACAACAAAATTAAAGTTCAAAAAAGATAGTTCAATTTGAAATCGAATCTATTATATACATATACGTATATATTACTTTTTTTAATAGGATTCCAATCATTCAATGAAGTTTTTTGGTATCAGATTTATTTCAAGTGTTCAAGGTAATTCCACCAAGCAAGCAATCCACAATACAATACCATTAACCAAATAAATACTTGAGTTTTTTTTTTAGTTTGCGTGTGCCACCCTAGATCTCATCTATGCTTCTCATCAGGCAAGATAGAAGTCAAACGCACTCAGTTTAAAAAAAAAAATACACGCAATTCAAACAATCTCATTTTAATCAATAAATCAAGTCACTCTTAAATGATTTTGCGAGTATTAAAAGCTTTGCTGCGCCATCTATTGATTTTTTTGTGAACTATCGTATAAGAATTTAATTATGGATTTATAGCGGTTTTATTGAATTTCACTATGTTGTTCATACAAAAAAGTTGCGTCTTAATAAGGATAACAAAAATGTCTAATTACATTTTTGATTTTTTTTTTAAATAGCTGAGATATGAGGTTTTTTTTATATATTATCGCCATTTTATAAAATTTCGAAAAACTGGCTCGACTAAAAAATTCTATAAAATTACCGAACCTGCTCACAAAATTTCATAAGAATCGGTTCAGAAATGCGACCTGTAGGCGATAACATCCGGACAGACAAAAGAATTTTCGGCTAGTGGAAACTGAGACGCTTCGCTCGCTGCGCTCGCTCGGTCGATAAAGATTATTATGGTGCAAGTTAAGTAATTCACTTGAAATGCTATCTTCCTCGTCGTTCGACATCTTGAAACAAAATGATAGCCGCGATCCGAAACGAAAACACGGCGTCGCAGTCGCACGCAGATGCAGCGCGCTGCGTCTGCGTGCGTCTGCGACACCGTGCGTCTGCGACGCCGTGGAGCCGGTGTGAATTGCTTTTGCCGCAGCCGTGCTGCAGATGGAAACGCACGGTGTCGCAGACGCATCCGGTGTGTGGCAGCCTTAAATTCATGATTTCTGCAGTGAGGTATATACGTGACAGCTAGGTGTAAAAGTTGGTGTTAGAGGAGGATGGATGTACTGGGTCAAGAGGAGGGCGCGCGCGGTTGCAGTGGGATGCTAAGCCATATCAGTTCGGTGTCGTCGGAGATTGGCATGCTCCACTCCGGACGGAACACCGCGCCGAGCTGCCGACGGACCGCCACAGCCACCCCGCCGCCCCACTCGTGACCAGTTGCTATCAAATTGCGATCACAACGGAAAACGTCGTATCTACTGTCGAAATACTCAGAATTATAGAAGGAATCGCTTAGCCACGTTTCAGTGATACAAATAATGTCATAATGATTATTTAAAAAATTACTGAGAAATGTATGTGATTTAGTTCGCAAGCCTCTCGCGTTCTGATAATAAATTGAAACGCTTGTGTTAGCCATATTGAGCATGGTAGTATTTTAAGTGTGAATGTTTATGTGTGTACCACCAAAGTCCAAAAATTAAGTAATAAAAAATAAAGGATTTCATAATAATGACATTTAAAAATATTAACATTGCTAGTTCTTTATTGTTATAAAAAATAGACGTAGATTTTTTTACACATGCATAGTATTTACCGAAACAGATATAGATAAGCGCAAGCCTGCATGTACAAATTATAGTAAGTTGAATGTAAAACAGAAATGCAACTTTAATTTGTAATAAATAATCTTTGGGAACAGAAAGTATTATTCTGTGACAGTTTTCTACATATGACGGAATTAAACATACATTTAATATTCCAATCAGTAGCTGCCTACACGTAGGTATATTATTAAGTAATATAAATAGTAAATGTAAACAAGAACGTCATTTAATTTTAACGAGATCATCTTGACACGTAATAAGAATGGCTTTAGAATTATCACATTGTTAATAAAAATATTATTTATGATCATTAATTTGTTATGGGAATGAAAAAAGAGGGGGTCAAGGTATAACTAATGGTGGGATTTCAATGTGATAATATCCTAATATTATAAATGCGAAAGTGAGTTTGTTTTTAGGGTTCCGTAGTCCGACAAGGAACCCTTATAAAATCGTTCAGTCCGTCCGTCCTAGTCTGTCACAGCAGAATATCTTCAACGTTTATGGGCTGATTTGCATGTAATTTGGTTCGAGGATACTTCACATATAGATCTAGCATTTTTTGGCTGATTTTATAAAGCTAAGCTAATGCCTTTGTCTATTTTTATATAAATTTTAAGTATAATTTAATAAAAAAAATCATTTGTTTTTTTCATTCAAATAAATTATTTTAATTTATCATTCTGACAGCTCTGGTAGACAGGTATGACTCACCCTTTTTAAAACATTGTGGAGGGATACTTGTCTACCAAAAATAATTTTAGTTATAGGTTTTCTACATACATATTATCACGCCTTTTCCCGTGGGGGTAGGCAGAGACTAGCGATTTCCACCTGCTACGATCCGATTCTAGGACGATACTACGACGGACGGTTATGGGTGCACACCCATAACCGGAGAGCATGTATGAAGAGACTAGAGAGTGATGAGTGTAGAGGAAGCAAGAGAGATCTGTAAGGATTTTCTAATTTTTGGTAATAATCTTTACTAACAACTAGTTTTTAACATGTATTTTACTAACATTGTCACAATAAAGAAACTAATTATTAATTATTATATAATAATTTTATCTTTACAAATTATTTAGTATCCAATCGAATTTTCACATACCAAATTATGCCGCAATTATTTATATAAAAAAAAATACACTACAAACGGACAGTGAGAAGCCGCCTTTACCAATTAACTGCGCATTAACAATCAACAAAATAAGCATTATGAAATATAACCACAGATTACAAATAACTAACAACTCATGTCATCTTAGTAAAGGTCACGCTTAGATACTTAACCTTTGGGTCAGATTGAACTATACCTGATCTGTGCTTAAAAATCCTTCGGATAAGAGCTTTCCGGGTAAAAAAATCTCCCAGTCATTATCTATTACTAGCTTTGAACACGGCTTCGCTCGCGTGAATTTCCCACGGGAACAGTGCTGTTTCCCGAATGAAAGGTACCCTATATCCTTCTCAGTACTTCTAACTATGTGTATGCGAAATTTAAGGAAGATTGGTTCAGTAGATAAAGCGTGAAATGTAACAAACAAATAAACAAACTCACTTTCGCATTTATAATATTAGTTAGGATGTACTTCTCTACGTTTTTTAGGGTTCCGTACCTCAAAAGGCAAAAACGGAACCCTTATAAGATCACTTTGTTGTCCGTCTGTCTGACAAACTTTTTTTTCTCAGGAACGCTTAAAGTTGAAATTTTAATCGAATACTCGGATCCACGGTCTCTTTCAGCAAAAATAAATCAGAATTATACGTCAACGCGATCAAGAGATATTACCGGTAAAATTGCGATTTTTAGCTTATTTTGCGATTTCAGACAGCAATCAAAACCTATGGGGTACTTCCCGTTGACCTAAAATTATGAAATTTGACAAAAAGCAAGATCTAACAGTAATTATACAGGAATAAATCTGAAAATTGTAAATATGTTGTTGGAAGTCTAAAAAAAGTGTTACAAACTTATTTTTGCGCTGGATTCAGTATGAATCGAACTGAAAAGTTAAGTTTGTTTTTTAAACTAGTTGGTCTTTTAGTAAGAGCTATAATGTGAGATGCTTTGCGTGTACGGAACCCTCGGTGCGCGAGTTTGACTCGCACTTGGCCGGTTTTTTCTTTCTTTCTAAATCCTTGTCGCGGCATTTTGCGAAGATTATGAAACAAATTTATTTATTTAAAAAACATTTTACGACTAGGAGACATTTTGCGACTTATTGTTGGATTTATTAAGATGAAATTAGCCAAAACAATGAGCGATTTTTCTGACAGCTAATTAAGAAAAAAAAAATAGTATTAAAGTCTCAACAGATAGCGTTTTATAAAAGCCGAATCGTAATAATGGCTGAACCTATATGGTGCGCTTTTTCCTGTCAACCAGAGGCATAAAAAAATCACCTAACAGTTTGACAGTTGCACAAATCACAATATTGATACTTTTTAGATGTTTTTTTTACTAAGTTTTATTTTTTTTTAAATGCCAATCCCGTGAATTTTTGCTTTTTGTATGGAACTTTTTCTCTCGCCTTTACTTAAGCGCTATCTTTGAAGTCATATGGAACTATTTTTTTTTTAAATTTGGGTCTCGGAAAATCCCTCATTGCCTAACACGATTAAATGTAATTACTTCTTAATGAGGCAACGTGTCTTTAGCAATGAGTGAAAAAAGTAAGGATAGTAATGGAATATGTCGAAACAGTTTATACTTAGCTTGTGTAAGATTAGAATGGCGCCTATGGCCGGTGAAATGTCATCCTAACTAATATTATAAGTGCGAAAGTCAGTTCGTTACCTCTTCACGCTTCATCTACTGAACCAATCTTCCTGAAATTTTGCATACACATAGCTGGAACTGCTTTTTCCCGGGATTAAAGATACCCTATGTCCTTCTCAGTACTTCTAACTACGTGTATGTGGAATTTCAGGAAGATTGGTTCAGTAGATAAAGCGTGAAGAGGTCACAAACAAACTCACTTCTGCATTATAATATTAGTTAGGATGAAACTAAGTTGAGATAAAAAAATTCGAAATAAAGACATTCTGGTTAAAATAAACGGGTTACTCACGTTTGTTTGTTTGAAATAACTGTAAGGCACAAATTATATAACACATACAATTAACCTAAGCGTGGCCTTCGAGTCTCACAACTCTTGGCTCTGTCTACCCCGTAAGGGATAAAGACGTGATTCTCTACATCCATGATCTACAATGAGGGATTTTCCATCTGGGAACCAAATAAAATAAAAAATAGTTCTATTTGAATTCATAGATGGCGCTAAGTAAAGGCGAGAAAAAGTTCCATACAAAAAGCAAAAATTTACGGGATTGGCTTTTTTTTAAATAAAACTTAGTAAAAAAAAAACGTCTAAAAAGTATCCTATCATTGTGATTTGTGCAACTGTCAAACTGTTTGGTGATTTTTTTATGCCTCTGGTTGACAGGAAAAAGCGCACCATATAGGTTCAGCCATCGTCATTACGACTCGGCTTTCATAACACGCTTTCTGTTGAGACTTTTTGATACTATTTTTTTCTTAATTAGCTGTCAAAAAATCGCTCATTAACATAAAATTAGAAATGGCAATGGCGGACTTATCTCATGAACTTATCTTTTCCAGTCAACCGGTACGAAAAATATTCTAATCCCATTTCTATGCCTAATCCTAACTAATATTATAAATGTTAAAGTGAGTTTGTTTGCTAATTTGTTTGTTACCTCTTCACGCTTTATCTACTGAACCAATCTTCCTGAAAATTTGCATACACATAGTTAGAAGTACTGAGAAGGACATAGGGAATTCATCCCGGGAAAAAGCACTGTTCCCGTGGGCAATTCACGCGGGCGAAGCCGCGAGCAAAAGCTAGTATATAATAAAACACACGTACTACAACCCCGACCTACAGTATGTGAGCGACCCGTTTATTATAACTAGAAAATTATGTCTGTTTGCAACGCTATTGCAACTAAAGTCTGGCGCTGTCAAATGGTCAAACGATTCACATCAGTGTTTCCTTTACGAGTGCTAAATGTCAAGGGCTGCGGTTTGATGCACGGCTTACGTCACAATCTGTATATGTAATGTTGAATTACACATGTAGGGTTGCCAAAATGTATAATTATGCTTTTCAAATAAGAATAACAGTGGTAACCTTAGCTTTAAATAATTTTATGACGTCAACTAACTAAAAAACAAGAATGTGACGATTTAAAAGTGCTATTTTTAAGCCTATTTAAATAAAAACAATTTACCTTGAATAGGAATGTCAACGACGCCATATTGAAATTTAAAAAAATAACAGGAAAATGAGCCTATACCACAGGAAGGGCGCTTCATAGAAACGGGCGTCATATATAACTACTACTACCTATGAAACTGTACATCCGTGAACACGTCAGTAACACGTCAATGTGTGCGTTTTCGTAGTCATAGCGTCCCAATCCGCAAAAGAACGGAGGAGAAGTGCGGGGGGTGCCATATTGCGGGAGGGGCAGGGAGTTTCCTTTCTGTACGTAGTACTGTATATTATTATATTATACTAATTATGTGCCCAGGGCGCAGTTAGTACAAAGATTCTTACAACTAGTACTATCAAACCCAAAATATACAAAGAAATTAGGGGCACCGCTACTAAACAGCGCGTTGGGAAACTATAAGTATTTCGTACAATAAATAAAAAAACAACAGGAAAATGATTATTTTCAATGAGGTGACAACCCTATGGTTTAAGAGTTATTCGGAGAACGGCCGGGGTCGCACCGAGAGGTCGCAGCTTCGAAACCACGTGACCACAGTTGTTTAGACATTTGTTTATATTCATAAGCCAGTCCAGGCCACCGCTGGACAAAATACAGGTATTGAAATGTTTACTTCCAAAACTTTTCTTGAATAAACTCGAGACTGCAAAAGTAAAATTGAACTGTACAGCACGCGAGGTGCTTGCACCTCGCGCCCCACGCGACATCTAGTTGTACTTATATGTTAACTAGGTTTTGACCACGGCTTCGCCTGATTAAATGCCGCTTTTTAATCCCTTTCCCCTTATTAGGGATATAAATTCACACAGGCAAAGTAGCTCAAAATCAGCGCTTTGGCTTCTGCCTTAGTACCATGCTGAGCTGGTCGACTTTTGTTTGTTTGTTTGTAAACTCTTGTTTAAAAATAAAGTGAAACAAAAAGAGAAGCGTACAATGGCGGACTTATCCCAAAAAGGGATTTCTTCCACTCAACCAAGTGTTTGGTGAATTTAGTTTTAGTGTTAAGTTTGTCATATAAAGAATTTTTCTTTATTTTCTTCTTTAGCCGAGAGAAAAGCTAGTCAAATATAGATTACTAGCTTTCGCCGCGGCTTCGCCCACGTATATTTCCCACGGGAACAGTGCTTTTTGCCGGGATAAAAGGTACCCTATGTCCTTCTCCGTACTTCCAGCTATGTGTATGCGAAATTTCAGGAAGATTGGTTCAGTAGATAAAGCGTGAAGAGGTAACAAACAAACAAACAAACAAACTCACTTTCGCATTTATAATATTTGTTAGGATTTCAAATTTTAAAAAGGTGTTTCAAATTCCAATTCGACAGATTCTATGACATTATATGGGATAAAGTGTGCATTATGTATGATATTTAACCACACCACGTAAAGCATTAGACCGTACGATGCTTGAATGCTAATCTGAGTTGGCGGATGTCTAAATGTTATGACTGAGACTTGATGCAAAATGCGCTGGAAGAATGATGTAAATCATTTTATATCGGTTCAGCCGTATTTTGAGATATACGCATATTTTTAATATAACAATCGCGAAGTCTAAGTTCGCGGCGAACCACTTGTATATTATTCTTCTTCTTATTTAAGAGCCGCGCTCTTGTCGGTGGAGTATACGCCATACTTCTCTGTTCTCGGCTTCACGTTTAAGGTCTTGATACGACACGACGCCTGCCTTCTTTTTCAGTTGGCTGACATAACTCTTTCTCGGTCTCCCTGGACCTCTTCTACTCTTCACCTTTTCTTCAATTATATTTTTAAATAGGTCATCGTGTCGCATTAAGTGGCCAATCATTCTCTTATATTTTCAATTTAACAATCTTCAGCACTACATCATTAAATTTCCTTTCAATCCAACTGATTTTCTCCATCCTTCTCCAGCACCACATCTCAAACGCTTCTAATCTATTGGTATCCTGTTTTGTGAGTGTCCACGTTTATACAGGTGAATTCCAAAACATTGTCAAAATTTCAACTTTTTGTATTTTGTATGGAACAACTTTTTGTATGGAAACAACTCTCATAGGTATCTCAAAAAAAAAATCAGCTGTTGCATACATTTTGGACGAATAGGTAATATAAAATGATATGGAATTAGCTTTTGTCGGCGACTTATTCTGCGCGTTAGTTACTACTATTAATATCTCGGGTACTAAGAGGCGAATTAAGAGGAAACCTAAGTATACCTACATTTTGCGATTTAAAGTTAGTCCTTCAACAAATGTGACAAACTTCCAGTACCAAAGTCAAAGTCAATTATTTTTATTCATATAGGCTTAATAATAGCACTTATAAGTCGCCACATTCTTGTTTTTTAGTTAGTTGACGTCATAAAATGACTTAAAGCTAAGGTTACCACCGCCTCCAAAGCGCAAGTGGAGAAGAGGCGGCGCACCAAACTCCACTGCTGCATTTTCTCCAAAGACGTCACTTTACAACATATGTCAACGTATGTATATGTGGACGAATATACATTGAATATTTATATGAAATGTCAAATTTATAAATTAATAAAATGTCACTGAAAAAGTAAAAGTACACAATGTACCTAGAGAGTAATATGACAGTCTTAGGAGGTCACTGTACCAGGCTCGGGCCACGCATTTTTGTCATTTACATAATCATCCGTCGTATAATATGCCTTCTTACAAAGTGTCTCCTTAATATAATGTTTAAATTTCCTGTCAGGCATATCAAGGACAGATTTTGGTATTTTATTATAATAGCGTACCTAACTAGTTTTTGCGTGATGCGCATACAACACATGCAGACGAACAAAAATACTGAAAAAAAAATTGTTCTGGCTTCTATTGGCCCTATAAAGACCCCTAACATTTATCCAAAAATATGTATGTATCCTATTAATTGTATAATATGTATAGATGCATATCAGCGTATGTAATACTTTGAGAGATCAGAGCCCAAATCAAAATGCAATGTCAAATGTCAGTCTCACGAGTGTGGATGCATAACATCTGCGTAATGTAATAGCTTCAGGTGCCTAGATCGTCCCACAGCTTTGATTGTTGTCTGGGCACGACAGCACACTTGCCTGGTTTGATTGCTAATCTTACGAGTTATTTCAAAAGTCAGCTAATCCTAACTAACATTATAAATGCGAAAGTGAGTTTATTTGTTTGTTACCTCTTCACGCTTTATGTACTGAATCAATCTTCCTGAAATTTCGCATACACATTGTAGTTCAAAGTACTGAGAAGGACACAAGGTACTGTTACGATGTGAATCGTAACAGTACCCTTTCATCCTAGGAAAAAGCACAGTTGCCGTGGGAAATTCACGCGGGCGAAGCCGCGGACAAAAGCTAGTTATTAAATAATAAAAAAACACGATTGACAACTCACATAGCCTATGTCACTCGGAGGAATGCAAGGAATCTATACACTCTCGCATCAAAAACTTGCATACATACATGAATCCTGAGAACATAACACTCATTTTTTGGTCAGTCCTGTAAAAATAAAGTATTTTAAGTATTGCGTTTCGATACTATCGATAGTCAAACTATAACGATAGTATCGATGCAACAACAATGATCAGTATTTCTTACATTTTTCCTCATAAATTTTCGCCTCTATAAAATTAGTACGTACATATCATGTGTTACGCATACATACATATAATATGCATACACATAGCTGCATAAGTGCCAAAAGATAATTTGTGTCAAATGCAGATGATAATAGCCTAAACTGTGTAATGCATAAGTAATTGACACAGAAATCACAATAATATTATGAAGAAGAAGTGACTGTACGTACATTTTTGAATTTTTGAGCATCGCAGATGCAATTAGTACTAAAGTACTTTCATATAGAAATTAGATATGGTGAAAAAATTCCATGCGAGCAGGACTTGAACCCGCGACCAGGTCTTTATACGACCTTGCTCTTCCAACTGAGCTATCGCATTTCAATCCTGCACATCGAAAATCTTCACCATATGCGATTTCTATAACTGATTTTCTTTTGACTGTAAGTTTGTTTGTAGGGGGTTATCTTCGGAACTACTGAACCGATTTGAATAATTCTTTCACCAATAGAAAGCTACATTATACCTGAGTGACATAGGCTACAATTTATGTACGTATCTCCCGAGCGAAGCCGGGCAGGGCGCTAGTCAGAAATATAGATGGAAGCGGCTTAAACGCGTTATTTTGCGGTAAAATATATAAAAATATTTTTAGTTTTACTTGTGATAGATAACACTGTGAATTACTTGGAAATTACTCCCACCGACAAGAACGAAGTTCTTAAATTTATTGATTGATTGATTGAGATAACACTGCGTTACACGGTTTTGGTACCCCCAAAGCTACTAGGTTTTTTTTGATAGATGCTATATATGTGGAATATAGGTTACATAATGATATCATGTAAGATTTCAGAGAAAAATTGTTTCAGAAATTCAAAACTATTTTTTTCGCTAATATTTTGAGACGTCATTAAAATTAGTCGTTCTATAATATTTAACATGCTTTATTGCTGTTAATATCATAATACTGTTCATTATTACAGAGCAATTTGATTTTAATTTATTTTAGTTTGTAAAAAAAATTTTGAAAGTTGTGTTAATTTCTTCATATATTTTACGGTTATAGTCCTCGTATGGAGAAATTAACACAACTTTCAAAAATTTTTTTGCAGGATAGACAAACTAAAATAAATTAAAATAAAATTGCTGAGAAAGTTCATTATGGAACCTATATTCTACACATATAGATCTATCAAAAAAACCCAGTAGCTTTGAGGGTACTAAATTTTTTTTTTTTTTTGTAAAGCAGTGTAATTATCAAAGTACACATACGTAGAAATAAATTTATTTTATTTATTTATTTAATGAATTTTGGTGAACGTGAGATATCTATCTATACATATAAGTAGATATCTAATTAAAAAGATATAACTGGTCCATGTCTGTATGGTTAAGAAAAATGAGGGGTCTTAAAAGGTATCTTTATAACGATTTTTCTAGAATTTTTGTCTGTATGTTTGTAGCGCATCACGGTAAAACTACTGAAAGAAATTAGATGCTGTCTTCAGAATTGTATTTCTGAAATCTTAAAATCTGGCGCAGATTTCATCTAGACACGCCGCTTAGAACCAAATTCTGCGCGGACGGAGTCGCGGGCAAAGGCTAATTGTCACATAAAATACAGATGCCTGATTATTTTTATGATTTTATTTTATTTTTGTCATACTAGTGTCTTTAAACGTAGTGTTGGCAGGCCTCCCACTCGGTGGACCGACGACCTGGTGAAGGTCGCGGGTTGCGCATGGATGCGGGCAGCGCAGGACCGGTCGTTGTGGAAATCCTTGGGGAGGCCTTTGTCCAGCAGTGGACGTCTTTCGGCTGAGAGAGAGAGTGTCTTTATGTTTCTCCATTTTTTTTTCTCAGCCAGAGCTGGTAATTTTTATACCATTTACGGGCGTGCACCAAGTAAATGGTATATGCTTATTTTATGATTTTATGGTCCTGAGTTTGTCCGTTTTCGTCAATTTGTAAAATATTTCTAACAATACGACAGGTATTTAAAATTGCAGCATTTTGCATGGGTATGTATATAGAGGGTTTCAGATCACCTACTATTGTAATTGTAAAGTGCGTCTTATTGATATAAAAAAATAAATTCATCTATAAAGATCGTAGCAAGTGGAAATCGCTAGTCTCTGCCTACCCCCACGGGAAAAAGGCGTGATAATATGTATGTATGTATGTAAATTCATCTATCTATGCTACTTCAAGTATCATGTTATTCACATTTCTATGGCCATTGCAGCCTAAAGATGGGTGACCCCCCTCAGTATATAAAAGTAACGTCGACCCAATCACCACCAGTAGTGAACTAAACTTGAACCGACAACCACGAAATGGTGAGGTTATGTTTTTTGTGTTTTTTTAAGTGACAGTGTGAGTTAATAAAAGTGGTTAAGGCGACGCATCGCTAAAAAATATTTTTTATACAAAACATTAAAACACCAAGCTAAAACGGGTTAGAGTTTTAATAAAAAAATTACAATTATTTTTTTAATAACCAACTGGCATATTGAAGTGTGTGTAATAAATAATTTAATAAAAATTATTAATTAATTTAAATTAATTATATTATTATTATTAATTATTTATATTATTAATTTAACTAATTTAGAAAAATTTGAGGTTTAATTCGGTCTGGTTTTCCAATTTCTGCTTTAAAAGATTTCGATATTTTTTAAAGTATAAAAGTTAATGAATCGTGTTTCTGCAACTGACAAAACAATCATCATTTCGCGCCGAAATGGCAAAATTAGATTTTTTTTAACCAATATTTGGCCACTTCCATCTTATCGTTGGCCTCCTTGAGATCCCCTAAGGTACAGGAGGAAGGGCAGTTGAAGAATGTTAAAAGATGAGCCATGGATTGTCAAAATTAATATAGTCAGTGCGTAATCACTTTATAAAATAATAGTGACATTCGCTAAATAAAAACTAATAGGTATTAAAAAAAAGTTAGCCGTCACGAGACGCGCGGCAGATGTAAAACAAATGAGCGTCGTGGCACGACGCATCATGCCATATTTCGGCACGGCATTTGAGTCGATTTTACTGTCAAGCCGCGCCAATAGATGTTTCCATCAAAAAAAATGATTTAGTTAATAGTATACTTTTAGTAAATTTGGGGAAAAATACGGACGGACATACACACATATGTAAAACACATAACCCATATTTTTTGGCTTATCTAATGATATCATAATAAAGTTTTTACTTGCAAGTATTACTTCTGGCCTACATTTGTACAATACGTACTAATAAATCACAAATAAAAGTGAGTTACAGAAAGATATCACGCACCGTAAAATCAGATACCTAATTGAAGTCAAAAAGTCAAAATTACTTTATTAAAAGTTGGTTTTCACACGTCAAAAACGAATAACCCCCGTCTCGTTGCCAACAACCCCTTTATTAGACCCACTTAAGTACTCTGCTTACCCCAAAGGTCGACTGTTAGATAATGCTTTTGTATTAAGTCCTCCTATTGTGCCATACGTTGTATTTGTGCAATAAAGGTTAAATAAATAAATTGTATTTTAAATCTTAAAGTTACAAACTACTAGCATTTCGGAACGACTGCTGCTGAGAAGAAATGCCGAAAGAAACTCATTAAACAGTCTCTGTTTTATATAATTTCAAAACAAATTTATTTTATGGATTAGCATGGGCCCGGGTTCCCGTGGGAATTCCGGGAAATCCTCTCTGAGTGCTCCCCTACACTCCCTAAGGAACCTACATGACAAATTTCAGCTTCCTACGCCCCAGTAGTTTTGGCTGTGCGTTGTCTGTCAGTCACGCGGAAACAGAAAAATATACCTATATTGATTGATGTAAATTCTAAAGTAACCGACATAGCCCGCAGAATCGCCAAACTTAAGTGGCAGTGGGCGGGGCACATAGCTCGTAGAACAGATAGCCGTTGGGGCAGAAAAGTTCTCGAGTGGCGACCACGAACCGGAAAACGTAGTGTTGGCAGGCCTCCCACTCGGTGGACCGACGACCTGGTGAAGGTCGCGGGTTGCGCATGGATGCGGGCAGCGCAGGACCGGTCGTTGTGGAAATCCTTGGGGAGGCCTTTGTCCGACTTTGTGGACGTCTTTCGGCTGAGAGAGAGAGAGAGAAGCTAAAGAAAATTTAGTACCAGTATTTAGTCAATTATACAACGCGAAAGTTTAACTATGCGGGCACATAGAAAAAAAATACAGCCAAAATGAGAACCTCCTCTTTTTGACGTCGGTTGAAAAAATATAATTTCAAAGTTTAAAAGTATCTGTACCATAGCTATTTTGTGTGCAAATGCCATCCTTTCTAAACGGCCTAGGAATGGCCGATGACATTTACTTATTGGCCTTCGGTCTAGACCTTAGTGATACTAATTATTCGTTTACAAGTAAATAGGGCGCACTAAACCTGTCTCTCTCTTTAGTCGTATTCCTCATGACTGAGGGTCGTGGTCATTATATGGAATGAAACACACACTATGACTTTCTTGGCAATGTTAATGGAGTGGTTTGCCATTGCCTTCTCCATTTCACACTCTCTCTCAGCCTAAAGACGTCCACTGCTGGACAAAGGCCTCCCAAGGATTTCCATAACGACCGGTCCTGCGCTGCCCGCATCCATGCGCATCCCGCGACCTTCACCAGGTCGTCGGTCCACCGAGTGGGAGGCCTGCCAACACTACGTTTTCCGGTTCGTGGTCGCCACTCGAGAACTTTTCTGCCCCAACGGCTATCTGTTCTACGAGCTATGTGCCCCGCCCACTGCCACTTAAGTTTCGCGATTCTGCGGGCTATGTCGGTTACTTTAGTTCTCCTACGGATCTCCTCATTTCTGATTCGATCACGCAGAGAAACTCCGAGCATAGCGCGCTCCATTGCCCTTTGGGTGACCTTGAGCCTTCTTATGAGGCCCATAGTAAGCGACCACGTCTCTGTTCCGTATGTCATTACTGGCAACACACACTGGTCAAAGACCTTAGTCTTGAGACACTGCGGTATTTTGGACGAGAAGATATCGCGAAGCTTCCCGAACGCTGCCCAGCCGAGTTGGATTCGACGGTTGACCTCTTTCTCAAAGTTGGACTTACCCAACTGAACTGTTTGTCCCAAGTATAGATAATTGTCAACAACTTCGAGTGTAGAGTCTCCAACCTTCAGAGGAGTGGGTGCGACACGGATATTAAACATAATTTTCGTCTTGTCCATGTTCATTTTTAGACCCACTTGTTGAGAGGCTCTACAGAGGCCATCGAGCATTGTGCCTAGGTCTTCCAAGGTCTCAGCCATGACTACGATATCGTCAGCGAATCGAAGGTGAGTGAGGTACTCGCCGTTGATGTTGATGCCGAGTCCGCTCCAGTCCAGAAGCTTGAAAACATCTTCCAGGGCGGCGGTGAACAGTTTCGGAGATATCACGTCTCCCTGTCTCACCCCTCGCTGCAACTGTATAGGTTTGGAGCCTTGATCCTGGAGACGGACCGACATGGTGGCGTTTTCGTACAAACACTTCAGCGCTTCGATATATCGATAGTCAATTTGGCACCGTTGGAGAGACTGTAGCACAGCCCAGGTCTCGATCGAATCGAAGGCTTTCTCGTAGTCCACAAACGCCAAGCATAATGGCTGATTATACTCCTCAGTCTTCTGTATAATCTGCCGCAGCGTATGTATGTGGTCTACGGTACTAAAGCCTTTTCGGAAACCGGCTTGTTCGGGAGGCTGGAAGTCGTCAAACCTGCGAGCGAGACGATTCGTAATGACTCTCGAAAACAGTTTGTAGACATGGCTCAGAAGTGAGATAGGCATTTCACACACTAGCTGATAATCATCAACCAGAGTGCAAGTTTCCTCACGATGTTTTCCTTCACCGGAAGCAAGTGGTGGTCGATGAAAACTAACATAGGTACATGAGTCAGATTGGTATACAAACTCATGTAGCACGGGCAGGATTCGAACCTGGGACCTTTGCGGCCACAGGCGGGCGTCCTACCACTCGGCCACCACCGCTTCATCTACAAAACCTGTATCTATATGTAAACACTACTAGGACCCCATAGGCATCCCATTTCATATTTCAAAGTTGTTACCTATTTAAAAAATTACTTGTTCGAGTTTTCGTATAATAAATATGTAATGTCATGTTCTATATCTATCTAATACTGTATCTGGTTGATGTCTGTACATAATAAGGATAAAATGTACGAAAATTGTTTTTTGCTGTCTGCTTTGTACGTTTGTGGGCGTATCACGCTACTATTGAATGAAAGATGCGGTTTCACAGGAAGTTTTTAAAATTTGACGTAGTTTAAATCTAGATCGTTGCTTAGAACCTGAGTAGTGAATACTAAATTCCGCGCGGACGGAATCGCGGGCATAAACTAGTATATAATAACACTAACGCTCTGCCCCGGCTTCGCTCAAAAGGTACTTACCTACATAAATTGTAGCCTATGTCACTCAATGTAGCTTTCTATTGTTGAAAGAATTTTTGAAATCGGTTCAGTAGTTGCCAAGATTACCCTCCTTGTTGATGGCAACCCCATCAACCACAGACTACGGGCCGCGGGCGCAGCCCCCCGCGCATCTGTCACCTGTCATCTGTCATCGACGGAATGACGGGTCGACACTGCACTTCTGCATCGATCGCGAACCGAGCAGCGTCGATTTGTCGGGATATATTATTAAATCCATACAGTCCTCTTATAATTAACATCGAAGTTTTCTTTAATATCGCGGTAGGGATTTCCAAGTGACTGACGCGGGCACCTATCGCAACACCCCTACAAACAACATCCCAAACTTACAAATGCTTCCTCTGTATACAAGCGTGAATACAACTCTCATTAAAACATCAACTCATCAAAATTACAGAAACTCCTCATCCTAACGCTATTCGTCGCGTACGCATGCGCGGACGTGTCGCACATCGTCCAAAATGGCGGCGAGAGGAACGCCCAGGTCCTCCGCCAGGAGTTGGATGTCGGAGTGGAGGGATCCTACAACTATGCTTACGAAACAGACAACGGCATCAAGGCTGAAGAGAGCGGGACTTTGAAGAAGATCGACGCTGTGAGTAAACCTTCCTCATCAAAGGTTTAGATTGTTCTTAGTTCTGCATATAGTCTTATTCCTCATGGTTTAGGGTCGTGGTCATTAAGGTTGGTTGGTCATTTGCCTTCTCCGTTTTACACACTAGATGATAAATCAAGCTGATAAATCTAGTTTTCCTTCACCGCAAGCAAGTGTCAAGTCCAAGTCAGATTGGTATACAAACTCGTGTAACACGGGCAGGATTCGAACCTGGGACCTTTGCAGCCACAGGCGGGCCTTACCACTCAGCCACCACCGCTTCTCGTTGTCTCTATACATTTATTTGATTACAATCCACAATCTGTTTGCAGGAGACCAACGCGGAGGTGGTCCAAGGCCAGGCCAGCTGGAAGACCCCCGAAGGGGAGACCGTGCAGATCCAGTACGTCGCTGACGAGAACGGCTACCAACCCCAGGTACGTACAAGATGTATTTCTTTATTCTTCTTCTTATAGAGTGTGTTATTACTAACCCTGGTGTCAGATTTTATTCAAGTCACCTAAAGGCATCTGACATGACTTTTACGACTACCGCCATCTAGTGGCAGTAGCCGTATACACACTAGTAAACTAAACAGTCAGCCAATGTGCAGGTTTCCTCACGATGTTTTCCTTCACCGGAAGCAGGTGGTGATCTATGAGAAAACCACCATACATGAGTCTACAAACACATGTGACACAGGTAGTATTTGAATCCGGGTCCTATCCGACCTCAGGCGGGTGTCATTACCACTTGGCCACCACCGCTTCAAATGCCCTGCCCTGGTGAGACAATGAAAACAAATCATGTCCAAACTGCTCAATTTCAGCACATTAACTAACACATGTCAATCTTTTCCAGGGTTCCCACCTCCCCACCCCCCCTCCGATCCCGGAGGCCATCCTCAGAGGCCTGGAGTACATCCGCGCGCACCCCCCACCACCGGAGAAGAACTAAAACTTAACTACCCACGATACAGCGTCAGCCAAGTATTGATAGGTTAAGGATAATATAGTACTTAAGACGTAGACGACTGCGGAAGAAAAGGGTTTGACGCATAATGTTCACATCGCAAAATGTGCAGTTTTAAAGGCAAAATGTGCACTTCTCAAATTAAAATCATTTGCTTAAATGTAGGTGATTTGACTGCCCAAGAAAAGGGTTTGACGCATTATGTTCACATCGCAAAATGCACTTCTCAAATTCAAAACAGTTGTAAGTGACATAAGATGGTATACAGCTTCTCAAAGCAGTAGCGTAGCAAGGGCGGAGGGACGGACTATGGTTGGCACCATTAGGAGATTCCCCCCTTTGACACCCCATACCCCCTTCAGACTTCAGAATTAGTCTCAAGGCAACAACAGCCAGAAGCAGGGTTGGCAGGGCGAATGTCGCCTGTCTTAGCAGTGCACATTTTGCGTCAAGTACTCATTTTGCGATGTGTACATTATGCATCAAAACCGAAGAAAAGACGCATCTGAAGTATTTTTCCGAATTAATATACTTGCATATTCGGAATCATATTTTTTTGGTGATAACGAATAAGTTTGTAAAATTCGGATAAAAAACTTCTGGTGGGTCTTTTCTTATGACGGTATACTCAAAAAATGTCTAACTAAACATTATGTGTATGGAAATTTGGATATTATATGAGCATTATTTGATACTCAACTGCCAATAATACAACATTTAATAAATAGTGTGATAGTAATAAAAAAAACTTCAACTAACGAAAAAAAATTCAATATTTCAAGTATGTTACATATCGTTTTGTCTCTGTCTAAAATCATATATAGACAGAGATCGCACGATATTTTGTTTCACAATTTAAAGTCCACATGGCATTGTTTTCTTTTGTTATGTCGACTTCGAAAAGTGATAGTTAATTGCTTAATTTATTGAGATTTTTGACGTTAATTTGTCAATTTTAGAATAGTCATAACACTCTGTGATGCGTACTTAACACAAGTTTGTACTTTTAACTCTGTAGCTGTGTTAATAAGGTTGATTTTAGCTTATGCGTAAGATTTCTATGAAATCGAAAGATTCTGCGCGGTGCCATTAAGTTTGTATAATTTAGTTTTATTTTGTACTTTTTTTATAAATAAATTGATGCAATTTTTATTATTGTTTTTTACTGTCATCAAAAATAATAAATTGGGAGATGATGAAATGGTAACAAATATGCGCATAACTTATTTATTATTAGAAAAGGGACGCAATAATGACTGCTTCCCACAATCCTCCAAAATGAGGACCCTCGATGCTAGAGAACCCGCGCGATAATTACTACTTCCCAGAATTCCCCAAAATGAGCAACTTATAGGCAATTGTTTTTATTTAAATAGGCTTAAAAATAGCACTTATAAATCGTCATAAACTTAATATTTATGCCGGAAAATCCACGCAATAAAGACCTTCCTTTCTTCCTTCTCAAAATCCCCTTAAAAGAGGACCCTATATAAAAGAGGCAATATACATGTTTCATCAGACACTGACCTTGGTCTCGGAGCACCGTGACCGCCTCCAGCACCCGCTTGGTGTAGATACACGGCTCATATTTGTCTATCTTTTGGGTCACCACCGATACCCAAAATGAGCATTGTATACTTAAAAACCCATGCAATAAAGCCTTCTCCCCCCAATCCTCCAAAATGAGGACCCTATGCTAGAAAACCCACGCATTAAAGTCTACTTCGCACAATCCTCCAAAATGAGGACCTCACTGAAAACCCCACGCAATAAAGACCTTCGTTTCTTCCTTCCCAAAATCCCCCAAACAGGACCCTATATAAAAGAGACACAATACACACGTTTCATCAGACACTGACCTTGATCTCGAAGCACCGTGACCGCCTCCAGCACCCGCTTGGTGTAGATACACGGCTCATAGTAGTCCATTTCATGGATTACCACCGATACTCAAAATGATCATTGTATACTTAAAAACCCACGCATTAAAGCCTTCTGCCCACAATCCTCCAAAATGAGGACCTATGCTAGAAAACCCACGCATTAAAGTCTACTTCGCACAATCCTCCAAAATGAGGACCCTACTAAAAACCCCACGCCATAAAGATTTATAAAAGAGACACCCTATAGGCAATTATTTTTATTTAAATAGGCTTAAAAATAGAACTTTTAAATCGTCATAA
This sequence comes from Ephestia elutella, assembly GCA_018467065.1. Lineage (NCBI taxonomy): Eukaryota > Metazoa > Arthropoda > Insecta > Lepidoptera > Pyralidae > Ephestia > Ephestia elutella. The sequence goes on along the minus strand of CM031574.1, from coordinate 1,282,033 downwards.
ACTTAATATTTATGCTGGAAAACCCACGCAATATAGACGCCTTCCCACAAACCCCCAAAATGAGCACTCTAGGCTAAAAAAGTCACGAAATAAAGTCTACTTCGCACAATCCTCCAAAATGAGGACCCCACTGAAAACCCCACGCAATAAAGACCTTCCTTCCTTCTCAAAATCCCCTTAAAAGAGGACCCTATATAAAAGAGGCAATATACACGTTTCATCAGACACTGACCTTGATCTCGAAGCACCGTGACCGCCTCCAGCACCCGCTTGGTGTAGATACACGGCTCATAGTTGTCCATCTCTTGGGTCACCACTGAGCACACCCTACAAACATATTGACATTAAAAACAGCCAAAATATAAATAATAAAACATTATTGATTTGGAGACATTGGGGCGTCCGGGCACAAGTAACTTTCATAGCCTAAAAGGAGACTCCAACACCAAGTTCTAGATCTAAACTTGTTAAAATAAATAGTAACAAACAAAAAATAACTTTTGGCGTATGCTTGTATTGCCAAAAGGGATATTGGTGCATTAAATGAGTGTCAAAATGTCCGTGCTGGATAGATGTCGATGAAATACTACTTTCAAGAAATTATGATAAAATCATCCTTTGCGAGGATGTTTGTTGCTCAATAATACAAAATCTACTGGACGGATTTTGATAAAATTTGGTACACGGATAGAAAAATACCGGGAATAGCACATAGGGTGCTTTTATCCCGAAATTCCCACGGGAGCGAAGTCCTGGGCCCATGCTAGTCCTAACTAATATTATAAATGCGAAAGTGAGTTTGTTTGTTTGTTACCTCTTCACGCTTTATCTACTGAACCAATCTTCCTGAAATTTCGCATACACATAGCTGGAAGTACGGAGAAGGACATAGGGTACCTTCATTCCGGGAAAAAGCACTGACCCCGTGGGAAAATCACGCGGGCGAAGTCGCGGGTGAAAGCTAGTATTATATACTAGCTTTTGCCCGCGGCTTCGCCCGCGTGAATTTCCCACGGGAACAGTGCTTTTTCCCGGGATAAAAAGTAGCCTATGTGCTATTCCAGGTCATTATCTACCTCTGTACCAAATTTCATCGAAATCCGCCCAGTAGATTTTGCGTGATTGAGTAACAAACATCCTCACAAACTCACAAATTCACAAACTCATCACAAACTCACATCCAAACATTCGAATTTATAATATTAGTATGGATAATCTAAAAACCACGGGCGAAGCCGGGCTAGGTCGCTAGTCACACTAAATAAAGTGGAAGTGTTTGTAAGTTTGTTTGTAGGGGGTAAACTTCGGAACTACTAAACCGATTTCAAAAATTCTTTCACCAATAGAAAGCTACATTATCCCTGAGTGACATAGGCTACAATTTATGTATGTACTTCCCGAGCGAAGCCGGGGCGGGGCGCTAGTATGCTATAACGTACCTGGCAGCTCGTCCACGTATAGCCCCCGCGGTGCGCTCTAGAGAATCCGGGTCGCCCTCTTGTAGAGCCACCACGCATTTGTTCACGTCTTCCAAAATGTGGTTCTCTGTGGGAGAACGCATGAGTTTATCATTTGCTTCGATCTATGGATGAGAAATAGGTAGATCTAATCCAATGACGGACACGGAACACAGAGATTTTTATGCTTCACCAAAATTATTCGGCAAAAGACGTGCTGGTGGACGTAAAAAATCATGGCTATAAACTGGAGTCACCAGTGTTGAACGATTGTAAAATGGGCCAACCTCCAGTTATGGAGAAAAAAAATGGCGTTTCTATCGTCACACACACAACGTCTGTGAGATGTCTCACAGCCGCTTCGCAAGCTCTGGCGAACGTTTTCTTGATATTTGACAATCTGTGAGAATCTGTGAAGTATGCCATAAAGTGTAAAAACATACCAGAAACAGCTAGGAAGTCGTCAATAGTGGTGATATCGTCCACAGCGTCTGTGAGAAGTCTCACAGCCGCCTCCCAGGCTCTGGCAAAGGCTGAAGCGTTTTCTTGACATTTGATCATCTGTGAGAATCTGTGAAGTATGTCAAAAAGTGTAGAAACTCACCAGAAACAGCCAGGAAGTCGTCAATAGTGGTGATATCGTCCACAGCGTCTGTGAGAAGTCTCACAGCCGCCTCCCAGGCTCTGGCAAAGGCTGAAGCGTTTTCTTGACATTTGATCATCTGTGAGAATCTGTGAAGTATGTCAAAAAGTGTAGAAACTCACCAGAAACAGCTAGGAAGTCGTCAATAGTGGTGATATCGTCCACAGCGTCTGTGAGAAGTCTCACAGCCGCCTCCCAGGCTCTGGCGAACCCTGGAAGCGTTTTCTTGACATTTGATCATCTGTGAGAATCTGTGAAGTATGTCAAAAAGTGTAGAAACTCACCAGAAACAGCTAGGAAGTCGTCAATAGTGGTGATATCGTCCACAGCGTCTGTGAGTAGTCTCACAGCCGCCTCCCAGGCTCTGGCAAAGGCTGGAAGAGTTTTCTTGACATTTGATCATCATCTGTGAAGTATGTCAAAAAGTGTAGAAACTCACCAGAAACAGCTAGGAAGTCGTCAATAGTGGTGATATCGTCCACAGCGTCTGTGAGTTGTCTCACAGCCGCCTCCCAGGCTCTGGCAAAGGCTGAAGCGTTTTCTTGACATTTGATCATCTGTGAGAATCTGTGAAGTATGTCATAAAGTGGAGAAACATACCAGAAACAGCTAGGAAGTCGTCAATAGTGGTGATATCGTCCACAGCGTCTGTGAGAAGTCTCACAGCCGCCTCCCAGGCTCTGGCGAAGGCTGAAGCGTTTTCTTGACATTTGATCATCTGTGAGAATCTGTAAAGTATGTCAAAAAGTGTAGAAACTCACCAGAAACAGCTAGGAAGTCGTCAATAGTGGTGATATCGTCCACAGCGTCTGTGAGAAGTCTCACAGCCGCCTCCCAGGCTCTGGCAAAGGCTGAAGCGTTTTCTTGAGCGACGCGGGAGCGTGCGCGGGCGCCTAGTACGCGGGCCGCATTGATCACCTGCGAAAATTAAGGTTTTTTTTTAAGTGTCACGTCTTTATCCCTCACGGGGCAGACATAGTCCTGAGTGGCGAGACTTGAAGGCCATGTTTAGCTGGATAGTGGGCTTATCGGTGGAATTGTGACAGATGTTTTTCTAATAATAATCTGTGGAGGTTCTTTATATAACATAAGTAACCACTAAGAAAGGAATCTTGGAAATTCCGCCACTAAGGTGGTAAATGCCCATAATTAATAGACCCACTTAAGTTCTCTGCTTACCCCAAAGGTCGACTGTTAGATAATACTTTTGCATTAAGTCCACCTATTGTGCCATACATTGTATTTGTGCAATAAAGGTTAAATAAATAAATTAATAAATAAATGCGTGAAAAACTAAGTTTATTCCGAAGGCAATAGATACTAAATAATTGACAATCTTGTGACTTAAGTTATTAGGTTATAGATTACGGTACTTGTGTAAAAAGCATGGGATTATGGGCCTAAATACAAGGTAATAAGACCCACTTTTAAGTGAAAATTCTGCAAATTACCTGCGGGCACAGAGCTTCGATCTGTCCGGCGGCGTGGCGCACCATTTTAACGCCGTCCTCGTTGTTGGACATCGAACATACGAGGTTGGCGACCTGCGACAAATTCATCATTACTATAACCAGAAAATTAACTGATTGGCTTAAGGAAAAAAACTTCTACTCTGTATCTGAATTATTTGCGAAATGTTGACATTAATTAGAAAACTAAATCTTGAACTGTATAATATTATTAAATTGGATAATTATTATTTAAAATTTGCATGCTAATAATTATAGTTAATTAAATAGGTATAAGGACACTCTATCTGTAACAGCTTTTGTAACCCTATTTATTGTAAATAAATGATTTGATTTGATTTGAACCTTATAAAATTGTTTGTAATATCTTTATTGTACTAAGGATACATAGATAAAAGTAACAAAAATAAAAAGGTGAATATACAATGGCGGACGTATCCCAAGGGATCTCTTCCAGTCAACCAGCGATAGAGCGGTTCCTAGCTGCATCCACCAACATCAGAAGTGGGATAGTGGTCTTTTGGAATCCTGGAAATTCCACCCCTAAAGGGATGAAATAGGTGTAAAACGAGAAAGCTAGTATAAAACACATACCTCGACCAACTTGTTGACATGTTCGGTGAACATAAGAGCGTACTCCTCCACTTCTTTCTCGTTGCCGTTCCTGGCTACCTCCGCCAACATCAGAAGTGGGATACTGATCTTTTGGAATCCCGCAAATTCCACCCCTAAAGAGGTGAAATACCTCGACCAACCTATTGGCGTGTTCAGTGAACACTAGAGCATACTCCTCCACTTCTTTCTCGTTGCCGTTCCTAGCTGCCTCCGCCAACATCAGAAGTGGGATAGTGGTCTTTTGGAATCCTGGAAATTCCACCCCCAAGGGGATGAAATAGGTATAAAACAAAAAAGCTAGTATAAAACACTTACCTCGACCAACTTATTGGCGTGTTCAGTGAATACTAAAGCGTATTCCTCCACTTCTTTCTCGTTGCCGTTCCTGGCCGCCTCCATCAACACCAGCAGTGGGACGTTGGTCTCCAAGAAACTGGGGGGCAATAAAAAAAAGTGATATATTAATATTTTGTGACTTTTTACAAGTATGTAATTCAAATAGTCATTGAAAACGCGATGAGTTTTGTATAATAGGCGATGACTTTGGTTAAATAAGATATGACTTTTAGTTACCTGTTAACTAAAAGTCACTCGACGACTTAAGCAAACTCTTTTGTAAAAATGAGCGATGACTCTAGCTAGTCAAATGAGTGATGACTTTAGTCACAGAATTAATATTAGTACTACGTACAGAAAGGAAACTCCCTGCCCCTCCCGCAATATGGCACCCCCGCTCCTTCCGCACTTCTCCCCGTTCTTGTGTAACTGTGGGACGTTCGACTATGAAAACGCACACATTGACGTGTTACTGACGTGTTCACGGACGGACGGACAGTTGCATTTGTAGTAGTAGTAGGCATATTTGACGCGCCGTTTCTATGAAGCGCCCGCCCTGTGCTTTAGTTATACTTTGAATAAATGAGCGACGACGTTGGTTAAATGAGTGATGATTTTTAGATAAATGAGCAAACACTTTAGTTATAAGTGCGACAAATGTGAAATGAGCGGTGACTTTCATGCTTTTTGGAGCCACGGATAACAATCTCACCTGTAAATCAATCAATCATTTATTTATTTGTAAAACATAGGTGAAACACAGGAAAAAGAAAAAGAAAAGTAATAAGTTGTTAACGTGCGATGGAAAGAAGCATTCTGAAACTAAGAAAAATCCAAAAAGTAAGAAGCCAAGAAATTAGGAAAAAGACTAAGCTTACAGATGCGTTACAACAAGCCCTAAAACTGAAGTGGAACTGGGCCGGCCACGTAGCGAGATACACTGACCAACGCTGGACTCTTAAGACTACCAAATGGAATGGCCCACTTGGAAAAAGAAAAGTCGGACAACCTAGGAAAAGATGGGTAGATGAAATAAAAAAGGCTGCAGGAGAGAACTGGCTAGAGACAGCAAAAGATAGGAAAAAATGGAAGAAATTGGAGGAGGCCTATACCCGAAAAGGGTTTCTATAAAGTTTAATTTAATTAATAAAATTATTGTATAGTTTATGTTAGTTGTAAATACTTATAGAAAATAAAGAGGCTTTATTATTATATTATTATTATTTAGGTGAAATACATTAGTTGTTATTTGGGTATTAGAACCACTATGTTTTGCCTTTTAACCCATTTAGGCGTTCAAATATAAGTTTGTACGCCTAAATGTAAACATTACGATTGTTTATCTGTTTGTGTCGCTCACCTGTCAGAAACATGGTCGACCACGGCCTTCCTCAGTTGCCGTCGCAGGTCTCTGGTCTTACGACACATGTTTTCGATGGCGCGCTCGAGACCTTCTGATTGTTCTGGCTTGCCGGCCTGGAAAAAAAAAGGGGGGGATAATTCTTCTTCTTCCTCCGGCCTTCTTCCCATTTTAATTGGGGTCGGCTCTGCTAACCATTTTTCTCCAGAATTGGCAATTCTGGGGTAGGGGAGATTATTGGTCAAAGTCAAGTCAAAGTCAATTTTTTTTATTGAAACTTGGCCTTCAAAAAAGGCTCTTTTTCACGTCGATAACTAATTATTTAATCATAATATATTATGTCTCAAAGCTACAAACTACTAGCATTTCGGAACGACCACTGCTGAGAAGAAATGCTGAAAGAAACTCATGAAACAGTCTTGGTCTTGGAGGACAAAAATTTACACACTAAAGAGGGGGGAGAATCATCCAGTTATTCAGTTGTGACACGAATGGGGGGGGTGACATCAAAAATTGTATTTTACTTCCAAAAATCCTAACTAATATTAAAAATTGTGTTGTACTTCCTACTATAAATCCTAATATTATGAATGCGAAAGTGAGTTTGTTTGTTACCTCTTCACACTTTATCTACTGAACCAAGCTTCCTGAAATTTTGCATACACATAGTTAGAAGGACGGAGAAGGACATAGGGTACCTTTCACCCGGGAAAAAGCACTAATGGAAAATTAAATGCGGGCTAAAGATAGTAGCTGTTGGAGGATAAAATTGACACACTAAAGAGGGGGAGTCTCAACAAGCTGTCAAAAAATTATAAAGTACATTTAACTTAGATGTCTACGCGTTATGGAACATCCTTTTGGGTGGTATACGTACCACTTGTCTCGTTTTTTAAATCGCTACGTACTGATTTACTAGTGAATTCGTTATTGGCCTTACTTAAAATGTAATTTTTAGTATATAAGTTAACTCTGTAACGCTGTGAATTCAGAAATAAAAAAATAAAATAAAGTAACCATAACTTATGGATGGCCCCATACACTCAATATCTCCCGCCTCTAGACTCTGTCCACCCCGTGAGCTGTAAGGACGTGGTATACTCACATTGGTCATATACTCGTGCAGCAGCTCCTGCAACGCTTGCCGCACCGCGTTGCATTCCGCTACTATGCGCTCGCGACGCTCATCCCTGCAAAAAAATTGGATGAAGTCATTGAACTAATTGACCGAGCGAGCGAAGCGAGCGAAGGTCTCTAAATCGAGTTGGGGGCGAAACACATTGTTTGTATTTATGTATGTATGTATTTATGTATGTCTGTATGTTTGTTCCGCGATAACTCTCGAACCGTTGAATTAATTTCGATGATATTAAGAATACGTGTAGCAACTATCCATAGAATTTTTAGCAACAAAATCGGTTCAGCCGTTTTTGAGATATTTTAAAATAATAACCGCGAGGTGTAAGTTCGCGGCGAACAACTAGTATTATAAATGCGAAAGTCTGTCTGTTATGGACTACTAAACTGCTGTACCGATTTTGATGAAATTTAGTATGGGTATAGTTGAAGACCCGGGGTAAAATATATTATTTCATTTATCATCCATACTAATATTATAAATGCGAAAGTTTGGATGTGAGTTTGTGAGTTTGTGAGGATGTTTGTTACTCAATCACGCAAAATCTACTGGACGGATTTCGATGAAATTTGGTACAGAGGTAGATAATGACCTGGAATAGCACATAGGCTACTTTTTATCCCGGATAAAATGGTTCCCGTGGGCATGGGATACCAATTATAGTAACGCCATCTATTATTTGACAAAATAGACGTCATGTCAAAATGACGTTAAGTCAAAGTGACGTTACGTCAAAGTGACGTTACGACAGCCTCCCCACTACTTCCATATAAAATGGGCCGTTGCACCGGGCGGCCGGCAGTATGCCCGGATACGTCGAGGTGTGCGGACCGCTGCTGAGTGCACGGACTAATGGCACTCTGCTCAAACTTCTATATATTATCAGTGTGTAGGAACGTCAGTGAGTTTGTTGTGATGTACATTGCGTGCGGAGGCAGGGCGCGCAACATAGCCGTATGAGGTACACTACATTTTTTCCATTACATCTAATTTGTCATTAAATGGCGCTTTAATTAAATACTTGCCTTTAGTTCTCACGGCCTGTCATGAGATGGCACTTTACCGCGGACAAGTTCTTTCAATATTTTTTCGCGAAGAATTTTCTTTCGAGTAATATTTTTATAAATGTTTATGTATACCATATAGTGTAGCGAAAACAGAATTGCCACAGAATAGTAAGTAGTACTAACGTACATATAGGTCACTCACCGCCCCGCACTCATTTCAAATACCGCACCCCACCCCGCCCAGCACTTCGCTGTAGACATCACTGACACGGTTTAGACGCGATTGGTCCAAAGTTCCAAAAAATGTCCAATTCGCGGTTGGTCCAATTCGCGGTTGGTCTAAAAATAAACAATGTTTTCGAAATTGTGAATTTTTTGAGTGTTAAACTTTGTATATTAAGAAGCTAAGATTATATAGTAGTTTAAGACTTTGAGGGCGGAAACGAAGTTAGGTTCAGATTATTTTTTTTTTTATTAGTGCCCGGAGAGACTTGAAGGCAGAAAATAAGTTGGGTTCAGGTTACTCTTTATGACCATCCGGAAAGACTTTGAGGGCGGAAAAGAAGTTAGGTTCAGGTTACTTTTTATGACACGCACGGCAGGTTTTTTTATTATTTTATAATATATAAAAATAGCGAAAATTTCATTGTTACCGTACATGTACGGTAACGATGAAAAGGGTTGTTGCACAAAATGTATGGGGAGTCGGCTATATCATAAGCACCTGTCTGAACTTTTCATTTTTGGGTCAGTATCAATGCCTTATAAGTAAATCTGATAAATTCGTAGCCTTTCTATGGTATATTTAGTTAACAAAATCGTAATGAAGGTTAGGCGAGTTCCGCCAAAATGGCCGACATCTATTATGATTTGACGTTGACGCGCTTCATTAGAAAAATGTACTTTTAATACATACCTGCCCGCGCGAAAGAATTATTTATTTTATATATTATTCATCTATTTATGTGAAATACACATATGTTTTTGTGATATTGCATGTAACATGTGTTTGGAACATTTACTTTAATTAATTTTCTAAAATATAATGAAAATATCGAGCATGTATCTGATTTTCTGTATCATAATTTCTGAACATACGTACGGGCGCCATGTCAGTATCGCCATTATACGATATTAAGCGATATTAAATGTATTTTTGTACCATAACAAGATAACGAAAAAAACAAATATATAATAGTCTCAATCGGTTTTTGATATTATTTCTGATTTTTGGGGAACTGCTCATGATATAGCCTGCTATACAACATGCCCTTTTCGCGCCATTTTGATTGAAAATCACGACACGCACGCAAGCAGTCTTACTAAATTTCATGCACACATATATATACGAGTGTATATAAACGGTATTTGCCTATGAATTTGTAATTTTGCCTATTTGCTATTTTACCTATTTTTCAACTCGCTCCATTGTGAATAAAGTGCTAACTCGCGCTCAAGCAACAGTTTCACAGGGGCGGGATAATGATCAATCCTTTTTTGCCGCGGGCGAAGCCGCGGGTAACAGCTAGTATTATATATTTTGAACACACCAGCAGCTTAATAAGCTGAAGCGTGTGTATCATGAAGTTTGGAAATTTTGTCTAATCTGTTCTTATAACTATTGACGACCACCGTGACGCAGTGGTAAAGACCTTGCCTCTAAACCAGGGGTCTCGGTTTCGATACCCGGTCGGGTCAAGATGGAAAATGATCTTTTTCAGATTGACCTGGATCTTGGATGTTATTTGTTATAAAATATAGTAATGTTGAGTTAGCATCCCATAACACAGGTCTCGAACTTACTTTGGGGCTAGCTCAATCTGTGTGATTTGTCCGAATTTATTTATTTATTTAACTATTGACAGAAGGTAAAGTGACGACATTTTCATTTAATTTGATCCAGTCTCTAACCACACGGTTCGATAGGAAATTTCTCTAAGGTTTCCTCTTTGCTGGTGTGCAATACTTCAAGAAATCCTTTCAGAGAGTAAACAATTTCTTCATCTCTTTAGATAGGCTACTTAAAAAAAAATTCAAGACCCCTACGTGCAGAAATGGAGGGTCAAAATTTTATGAAAAACACTCAAGATACAATTTTTTCCGCGGTGTTATAGTCAATATTCTTTAGGCTCTGACTACCCCGTAAGAAATCTATTCTTATCGAATGTGTTATTACTAACACTGGAGTCAGATTTAATTCAAGTCGCCTAAAGGCATCTGACATGACTTTTACGACTACCGCCATCTAGTGGCAGTAGCCGTATACACACTAGTAAACTAAACAGTCAGCCAATGTGCAGGTTTCCTCACGATGTTTTCCTTCACCGGAAGCAGGTGGTGGCCTAAAAACGTGGTACTGTAACAATATAAGAGTTTTCTATAGAAAATTCAATTGCTATAATAGTTACCTGGTGCAAGAGCTGTCAGCCATAAGTGCTGCGCCAGAAATGATGGATTCCAGTCTTTCTTCAAGCGATGGACGGGTACGGAGCTCGGAGTAAGCTAAAGGCTCCATTACCATACGCTCCTAAAAGAATAACAATAATATCATCCTTACTAATATTATAAATGCGAAAGTGAGTGTTTGTTTGTTACCTCTTCACGCTTTATCTACAGAACCAATTTTCCTGAAAGACATAGCTGGAAGTACGGAGAAGGACATAGGGTACCTTTTATCCCGGAAAAAAGCACTGTTCCCGTGGGAAATACAAGCGGGCGTAGCCGCGGGCAAAAGCTAGTTACTAATAAAGTAAATAAATATTTTTGTGTTTTGTTATAGATAAATGGTTATAATTTATTGTCAAAATTAATTTAAAGAAATAAATTTTTATTTATTTTATCTTCTAAAGTTAATTTTGTTCATAATGTTGACCACTTTTCTGACATAAAAACTCTTTGCTAAGATTTTAAAAAGTATCGTTCGTTTTTAGACGGAGCGTGCGTTTTACTTTACAATAACGCACAAGTGCGTAATGAGATACAATACAATATTGAAATTGGTGAAATAAGTGACACTTTACGAGCAAATCTATACATATAATAAAACAGTAAAAATATTTTGTCTGTACATTTAGTATTTTTGACTAAAATGGATAGAGGGACACCTAAAAAGAACAATAGAAAGCAAAAAAATTTTTTGGAATTTCTTGTCTGTCTGTCTGTATGTATGATCACGCTAATCTCCGAAAGTACTGAACCGATTTGAATGAAACTTTTTTTGTTGTATAGCTATTAAGCCTGGGCAACATTTAGGCTAAAATTTATTTTGAAAACTGGTACACCTGATGAAGAACCTTAACAGAACAGCAACTATAAGAATTATGGAAATGGTTCCTTAACAAAAGTCGTTCAACCTGATGAGCATTTTCTGATGACGTATAAAAATTGAAGATCTGGAACATCTGATGAAGAACTGCAAGAGACCAGCTACACTATAACATATATGGAAATGGCGCCTTATTAAAAGTCGTTCAACCTGATGAGCATTTTCTGCTGACGTATAAAAATTGAAGATCTGGAACATCTGATGAAGAACTGCAAGAGACCAGCTACACTATAACATATATGGAAATGGCGCCTTATTAAAAGTCGTTCAACCTGATGAGCATTTTCTGCTGACGTATAAAAATTGAAGATCTGGAACATCTGATGAAAAGCTCCAAGAGAGATTTTTCATCTAAGCGAAACTCACGCGGGCGAAGCCGCGGGCGACAGCTAGTATGTTATAAAATAATAAAAAAATCTGCTGATTTTTTTAACGATTGTCAATACTTTTTTTACTTACATCAAAATCATCGAGCGCTTGAGCCAATTCGCCAGGTCCTTCGACCGGGGCGCGATTGTTACCTAAAAAAAGAAAATAATTTAAAAAATCAATTGAAATATCATAAACAAATAGTCTCGCTCAAAGTGTCTGAGACAAAATTCGAATCGGCTAAAGTTCATTGCCAGTCCAGTTTCGCCCCTTTGTGCATGTTGAATAAAAGCTAAATTTAAGTAAACTTTCTTACATGTCTTACGTTGTTTATATTATACCACAGAATTAATATTAGTACTACGTACAGAAAGGAAACTCCTGCCCCTCCCGCAATATGGCACCCCCGCTCCTTCCGCACTTCTCCCCCGTTCTTGTGTAACTGTGGGACGTTCGACTATAAAAACGCACACATTGTCGTGTTACTGACGTGTTCACGGATATATAGTTTCATTTGTAGTAGTAGTAGGCATATTTGACGCGCCGTTTCTATGAATCGCCCGCCCTGTGACTACACGCTGATTTTTCATTAGTTTTGGGAAAAAAATAGTCGTATTCTTACTATAAATATTATAAACTAGCTTTTGCCCGCGGCTTCGCCCGCGTGAATTTCCCACGGGAACAGTGCTTTTTCCCGGGATAAAAAGTACCCTATGTGCTATTCCCGGTATTTTTCTACCCGTATACCAAATTTCATCGAAATCCGTCCAGTAGATTTTGCGTGATTGAGTAACAAACATCCTCATCCTCATCCTCATAAACTCACAAACTCACATCCAAACTTTCGCATTTATAATATTAGTATGGATGCGAAAGTGTGTTTGTTACCTCTTCACGCTTTATCTACTGAACCAATCTTCCTAAAATTTCGCATACACATAGCTGGAAGTACGGAGAAGGACATAGGGTACCTTCCATTCCGGGAAAAAGTACTGTTCCCGCGGGAAACTCACGCGGGCGAAGCCGCGGGCGAAAGCGAAGTAGCGAGGCCTTAGCTGCGGTCAAAGTTACACGGGCGAGGTCGCGGGCTACAGTATATAGTTACCATGTCCAGGAGTGGATCTCCCTTGGGCTACAGCTGATATGGTGTCGACAGCTGAGCATACGGCCCGCAGGACATAGTCGCGATTGGCCTTAGCTGCGGCCAATTCTGGGTGGCGGACGTACACCTGGTGAAAATAACGAAATTGTAAAAAAAAATCCTTAAACCTAAAAAAAATTAAATCAAAAATTCCTTATTGAAACTTGGCCTTCAAAGAAAGCACCTTTTAAAGTCGAAAACTAATTAAATAATCATAGTGTATTATGTCTCAAAGCTACAAACTACTAACATTTCAGAAAGACTACAGCTGAGAAGAAATACCGAAAGAAACTCATGAAACAGTGGCTATTTTTAGGGTTCCGTACCTCAAAAGGTAAAAACTGAACGCTTATAAGATCACTTTGTTGTGTTGCACTGTCTGTCAAACTTTTTTTTCTATATATTCCGATAGTACTGACTTGAAACCTTGAAAAAAAATCTTTTTTCAAGGTCAACTATCGATAGTCCTGCAACGCTAAGATGAACCATCTAACCTTAAAAACATTTTTTTTAAATTAAAGATGGGTTAATTTTAAAAACATGAAAACATTTTTTTTTCATTTAACTTAAAGAAAATGGAGGAAATAAAAAAATCTGGTTTACCTTAGAAGCAGTAAGCAGCATGGTGGAATGCTTCTTCAGCACAGCTCTAGCCGCGGCCAATTCATCCTTCATCCTGAAAACAAACAAAATTTTATTTTCAACACGATCGTAAAATTAGTCTTATTACCTCAAATTAAGGCCCATAATGCCTCGAGGACGGAGCACCGTCTCCTTACTATGTAGTGCTAAAACAAACTCCAGCCTTTTTACAAGAATCCGACATATGATTGAAATCCGTCCATTAATGCTGTTCCGGGCTTGAGGTCGCCTGAACGGATCCTTACGAAACTTGGCACATGTGTTCCTTGATTTAATTGGATCTAGCTTTTGCCCGCGACTTCGCCCGCGAGAATTTCCCACAGGAACAGTGCTTTTTTTTTAAACCATAGGGCGGCAAACGAGCAAGCGGGTCACCTGATGGTAAGCGATCACCGCTGCCCATGGACTACTGCAACACCAGGGGTATCACAAGAGTGTTGCTGGCCTTTCAAGAAGAAGAAGCTTTTGCCGGTATGAAAGGTACCCTATGTCCTTCTCGGTACTTCTATCTATGTGTATGCGAAATATTAGGAAGATTGGTTAAGAAGATAAAGCTTGAAGAGGTAACAAACAAACTCACTTTTACATTTATAATATTAGTTATAATTTTTTTGTCGAGTTTTTTTTTATTTGTATATAATTATAATACAAAACGTTAACGGGTAATCGTTGAACCGCCGCATTACAAAACGGCGCTGTTTTGTAAAACGGCTAGCCGTAATGTAATACGGCGGATTATACAATCCGACTGCGACATATATATAGCTGCATTACCACTGACTGACTCACTCATTGACACAATTAGTTTGTTCAACGGAACTCGGAACTGGGAAAAAGTAATGATGGGGAAGTGTGGAGGGGGGTGAGGAGCATCGGGAAAAATACGAAAGTGGAACTTGGAGCAGTTCCGGACCAATAGGGGGCACTGCCCGCGGAAACCATAATAGATAGGTGGGGGGTGCTCGACCAAATGTCATAGAGAACCCTGGGCAACGACCACAGCCGGTGGCAGTCTATAGTTTTTTTACATTTTTTTTTTTTTGTTTTTCTATACAAACTGTCTTGGAGATTTTGGGGGGGGAAACAGACTCGTAGAGTTTTACCATCATAGACAATATTGTATGGGATGACCGTGGGACCAGGTATTTTATTGGGAAACTTTTTCGATGCGTTTTGAATGGGCCAGTGAAGTCACCAGCGGCAAGCAAGGCCGAAGGCCGAGCTGCGTCCAGGCGAGGCCAGAGGTCGAGCTCCGTCTCATGCGAAAAGACCTCATTCTACATGGATGACCTCATTATTTCATCTCGAAACCCCAGTAACCAGTCGAGTAACCGAGGCCGAAGGCAGAGTAGCCGAGGCCGAAGGCCGAGTCAAATCGGCCCGCAAGGCCGAAGGCCCAACTGCATATATGAAGCCGAGAGGCGAGGCGAGGTTGGAGGCTGAGCTGCATCTTCATAGCAAAGAGCAAAAGCCAGAGCAGCCTTTCGGCTCTTCACCTGATTCAAACTGACAATTTATGTAGATGACATTATGCAAATTTCCCTAAATTTGTTCGTGCATCTCGCAACTACAAAAGTACAAGTACCCTGCACAGCACGCGAGGTGCTTGCACCTCGCGCAGTCACCAAAATCTAGTAAATACTATAAACACACCTGGGCTCCTTCAGCTCCTTCTGCCGCTTGGCTCGTTGGCCGAGCATCCGAACTGCCGCGCTGATTCTACCAACTCCGATTGTGATGCTGCCTTCAGCTTGTCTGTCTGTCTGTCTGTCTGTAGCCACACACCTGGGTTCCTTCAGCTCCTTCTGCCGCTTGGCTCGTTGGCTGAGCATCTGAACTGCCGCGCTGATTCTACCAACTCCGATTGTGATGCTGCCTTCAGCTTGTCTGTCTGTCTGTCTGTCTGTAGCTACACACCTGGGTTCCTTCAGCTCCTTCTGCCGCTTGGCTCGTTGGCTGAGCATCTGAACTGCCGCGCTGATTCTACCAACTCCGATTGTGATGCTGCCTTCAGCTTGTCTGTCTGTCTGTCTGTCTGTAGCCACACACCTGGGTTCCTTCAGCTCCTTCTG
>CM031574.1:943657-1266359 GCA_018467065.1 Ephestia elutella | reverse complement strand
CAACATGCTTTTCCTTTCTTTGTCTTTACTTTAAAAACCAACAATATAATACCAATATTGTAAAGCTGAAGAGTTTGCTTTACACAATAGGCAGACTTAAATAAAAGTTATTCTTTATATAATATAACTAAACATAATTATAACTGCAGTAAAAATTATTTGTCATTCTTGCAGGGACGATCAACTGATGGCGGTTTCCTGCTTGAAAGTAACGAGCTGACATCCATAACTTGTTGAAAAACTGTGGAGGAAACAGTGTGGTCTGGTTTAGGATATATTTTAAAAGACTAATAAACAAAATAATAATAATATTCTTGTATTATTCATTACTACCTTACATAATATCTTTATCTTAACATATTAAAAAAATAAAGTCCCCTGCCATGTCTGTTTGTGATAAACTAGAAAAGTATTGAACAGATTTATCATGCAGTTTTCACCAATGAACAGGGCAAGTCATGAGGAAGTAAGTAAGTATATAATTTACTCCGAAGGTATGTCCCCGCGTTAAAAAGCAAGCTAATTCTAAATAAAGACTCCTGCCATGTCTGTCTGTTTGCAATTAAGTCAACATTGAAATTATTATCTGTTACCGCACATACTGAAAGTCTTAGGTCAACTTACATGCCAGGTATTGTACCAATTGAAACATGTCAATATGCTTTATTTATTGAGTTAGGGGTCGCCCTTTTTGCTTCACCTTTTGTGTTAATCAGCCCAGTCTCCCTTGTATGAAACTCCAGCCAGTCGATGAATACTGTTATATTTTCAAAGCTCCGCACTTAGGTGACTGTAAAAAAATATTATATTTGTTTGAGGACTCATGTTTTAAGTCAAGCATCTTAATCCTATCCTAACTAATATTATAAATGCGAAAGTGAGTTTATTTATGTGTTTGTTACCTCTTTACGCAACTTATTTATTGAACAAATCTTTCTGAAATTTCGCATACACTTACCTGTAGTTAGAAGTACTGAGAAGGGCATAGCGTACCTTTCATCCCGGGAAAAAGCACACTGTTCCCGTGGGCGAAAGCTAGTACTTAATAAATAAGATAATTATTGCCAACACTTACAAAGAAAATCTCACCTTAGACGCAAAATAAAACTTTAAAGAACTCAATCTATAACTGCTTTCTTGACTGGATGAGACCCTCCTCGGGTGAAGTCAGACTTATTTGACACGGGAGTTTGACTTATTATTTTCAAGCATATTTTCTTTTTGTACAAATTAAATTTATATTATAAATAAATTAAAAAATAATTTTACACAGTAAACAATAGAACGATTATAACCTACTATAAAACATGACTTTGTCATAGACAGACAGTTTAGAAATTTTTTTTTTTTTAAAAGGCAAAGGCATCAAAGACACACATTAACTAATTTTCGGTTTTTTTCAGATATAAGCGTGAAACATGGCTATCTGTCTTTAAATTTATGTCAAAATATCAATGTTAGTTCTAATTGATAATATTTCATACGTTTTTAGCGGAAAAAAGGAGTTTGAATTTTATTATTAAATAATAGTAGTTTTTTCTAGCAGCGACAGAAACACCAAAGATTAATCAACAACACCCTAGACTGACATCCTATAGACACTTTATTCCCACACTATAGGAACATGAATAACTTGTTACAGAATACCCTTTTATAAGACCTATTGATGTCTTATGAGTATTGTGTGGCAGTTGGTCGGTGATTTTAAGTAAAATAGTGGAATTGACACCCTGGGCTCCTTCAGCTCCTTCTTGCCGCTTGGCTCGTTGGCTGAGCATCTGAACTGCCGCGCTGATTCTACCAACTCCGATTGTGATGCTGCCTTCAGCTTGTCTGTCTGTCTGTCTGTAGCTACACACCTGGGTTCCTTCAGCTCCTTCTGCCGCTTGGCTCGTTGGCTGAGCATCCGAACTGCCGCGCTGATTCTACCAACTCCGATTGTGATGCTGCCTTCAGCTTGTCTGTCTGTCTGTCTGTCTGTAGCTACATACCTGGGTTCCTTCAGCTCCTTCTGCCGCTTGGCTCGTTGGCTGAGCATCTGAACTGCCGCGCTGATTCTACCAACTCCGATTGTGATGCTGCCTTCAGCTTGTCTGTCTGTCTGTCTGTCTGTAGCTACATACCTGGGTTCCTTCAGCTCCTTCTCTGCCGCTTGGCTCGTTGGCTGAGCATCTGAACTGCCGCGCTGATTCTACCAACTCCGATTGTGATGCTGCCTTCAGCTTGTCTGTCTGTCTGTCTGTCTGTAGCTACATACCTGGGTTCCTTCAGCTCCTTCTGCCGCTTGGCTCATTGGCTGAGCATCTGAACTGCCGCGCTGATTCTACCAACTCCGATTGTGATGCTGCCTTCAGCTTGTCTGTCTGTCTGTCTGTCTGTAGCTACATACCTGGGTTCCTTCAGCTCCTTCTGCCGCTTGGCTCGTTAGCTGAGCATCTGAACTGCCGCGCTGATTCTACCAACTCCGATTGTGATGCTGCCTTCAGCTTGTCTGTCTGTCTGTCTGTCTGTAGCCACACACCTGGGTTCCTTCAGCTCCTTCTGCCGCTTGGCTCGTTGGCTGAGCATCTGAACTGCCGCGCTGATTCTACCAACTCCGATTGTGATGCTGCCTTCAGCTTGTCTGTCTGTCTGTCTGTCTGTAGCTACACACCTGGGTTCCTTCAGCTCCTTCTGCCGCTTGGCTCGTTGGCTGAGCATCTGAACTGCCGCGCTGATTCTACCAACTCCGATTGTGATGCTGCCTTCAGCTTGTCTGTCTGTCTGTCTGTCTGTAGCTACATACCTGGGTTCCTTCAGCTCCTTCTGCCGCTTGGCTCATTGGCTGAGCATCTGAACTGCCGCGCTGATTCTACCAACTCCGATTGTGATGCTGCCTTCAGCTTGTCTGTCTGTCTGTCTGTCTGTAGCCACACACCTGGGTTCCTTCAGCTCCTTCTGCCGCTTGGCTCGTTGGCTGAGCATCTGAACTGCCGCGCTGATTCTACCAACTCCGATTGTGATGCTGCCTTCAGCTTGTCTGTCTGTCTGTCTGTCTGTAGCTACACACCTGGGTTCCTTCAGCTCCTTCTGCCGCTTGGCTCGTTGGCTGAGCATCTGAACTGCCGCGCTGATTCTACCAACTCCGATTGTGATGCTGCCTTCAGCTTGTCTGTCTGTCTGTCTGTAGCTACATACCTGGGTTCCTTCAGCTCCTTCTGCCGCTTGGCTCGTTGGCCGAGCATCTGAACTGCCGCGCTGATTCTACCAACTCCGATTGTGATGCTGCCTTCAGCTTGTCTGTCTGTCTGTCTGTCTGTAGCTACATACCTGGGTTCCTTCAGCTCCTTCTGCCGCTTGGCTCGTTGGCTGAGCATCTGAACTGCCGCGCTGATTCTACCAACTCCGATTGTGATGCTGCCTTCAGCTTGTCTGTCTGTCTGTCTGTCTGTAGCCACACACCTGGGTTCCTTCAGCTCCTTCTGCCGCTTGGCTCGTTGGCTGAGCATCTGAACTGCCGCGCTGATTCTACCAACTCCGATTGTGATGCTGCCTTCAGCTTGGTCTGTCTGTCTGTCTGTCTGTCTGTAGCTACACACCTGGGTTCCTTCAGCTCCTTCTGCCGCTTGGCTCGTTGGCTGAGCATCTGAACTGCCGCGCTGATTCTACCAACTCCGATTGTGATGCTGCCTTCAGCTTGTCTGTCTGTCTGTCTGTCTGTAGCCACACACCTGGGTTCCTTCAGCTCCTTCTGCCGCTTGGCTCGTTGGCTGAGCATCTGAACTGCCGCGCTGATTCTACCAACTCCGATTGTGATGCTGCCTTCAGCTTGTCTGTCTGTCTGTCTGTCTGTAGCTACATACCTGGGTTCCTTCAGCTCCTTCTGCCGCTTGGCTCGTTGGCTGAGCATCTGAACTGCCGCGCTGATTCTACCAACTCCGATTGTGATGCTGCCTTCAGCTTGTCTGTCTGTCTGTCTGTCTGTAGCCACACACCTGGGTTCCTTCAGCTCCTTCTGCCGCTTGGCTCGTTGGCTGAGCATCTGAACTGCCGCGCTGATTCTACCAACTCCGATTGTGATGCTGCCTTCAGCTTGTCTGTCTGTCTGTCTGTCTGTAGCTACATACCTGGGTTCCTTCAGCTCCTTCTGCCGCTTGGCTCGTTGGCTGAGCATCTGAACTGCCGCGCTGATTCTACCAACTCCGATTGTGATGCTGCCTTCAGCTTGTCTGTCTGTCTGTCTGTCTGTAGCCACACACCTGGGTTCCTTCAGCTCCTTCTGCCGCTTGGCTCGTTGGCTGAGCATCTGAACTGCCGCGCTGATTCTACCAACTCCGATTGTGATGCTGCCTTCAGCTTGTCTGTCTGTCTGTCTGTCTGTCTGTAGCCACACACCTGGGTTCCTTCAGCTCCTTCTGCCGCTTGGCTCGTTGGCTGAGCATCTGAACTGCCGCGCTGATTCTACCAACTCCGATTGTGATGCTGCCTTCAGCTTGTCTGTCTGTCTGTCTGTCTGTCTGTAGCTACATACCTGGGTTCCTTCAGCTCCTTCTGCCGCTTGGCTCGTTGGCTGAGCATCTGAACTGCCGCGCTGATTCTACCAACTCCGATTGTGATGCTGCCTTCAGCTTGTCTGTCTGTCTGTCTGTAGCTACACACCTGGGTTCCTTCAGCTCCTTCTGCCGCTTGGCTCGTTGGCCGAGCATCCGAACTGCCGCGCTGATTCTACCAACTCCGATTGTGATGCTGCCTTCAGCTTGTCTGTCTGTCTGTCTGTCTGTAGCTACACACCTGGGTTCCTTCAGCTCCTTCTGCCGCTTGGCTCGTTGGCTGAGCATCTGAACTGCCGCGCTGATTCTACCAACTCCGATTGTGATGCTGCCTTCAGCTTGTCTGTCTGTCTGTCTGTAGCTACATACCTGGGTTCCTTCAGCTCCTTCTGCCGCTTGGCTCGTTGGCTGAGCATCTGAACTGCCGCGCTGATTCTACCAACTACAATTGTGATGCTGCCTTCAGCTTGTCTGTCTGTCTGTCTGTAGCTACATACCTGGGTTCCTTCAGCTCCTTCTGCCGCTTGGCTCGTTGGCTAAGCATCTGAACTGCCGCGCTGATTCTACCAACTCCGATTGTGATGCTGCCTTCAGCTTGTCTGTCTGTCTGTCTGTAGCTACATACCTGGGTTCCTTCAGCTCCTTCTGCCGCTTGGCTCGTTGGCTGAGCATCTGAACTGCCGCGCTGATTCTACCAACTCCGATTGTGATGCTGCCTTCAGCTTGTCTGTCTGTCTGTCTGTCTGTAGCTACACACCTGGGTTCCTTCAGCTCCTTCTGCCGCTTGGCTCGTTGGCTGAGCATCTGAACTGCCGCGCTGATTCTACCAACTCCGATTGTGATGCTGCCTTCAGCTTGTCTGTCTGTCTGTCTGTCTGTAGCCACACACCTGGGTTCCTTCAGCTCCTTCTGCCGCTTGGCCGCCTGCGCGGCCAGCTCGTTGGCCGAGCGGCCGAACTGCCGCGCTGATTCTACCAACTCCGATTGGGATGATGCTGATTTCAACTTGTCTGTCTGTCTGTTCTGAATGCGTAGCTAAGACATTTGGGTATTCAGCTCCTTCTGCTGCTTGGTTCGCAAACTAGCTGTCTGTCACAACACAAACGTTCACAGAAGCATCCAGGTTGTCAGTCTTCTTGGAGGGAACACAGTATACACATTGATATACTGCTCACAGTTATTTAAAGTAATTATAATGCTTATTACAATGCGTTGTGTGGTTTTTAGAAGAGCCACGACTTGAATGGAGGCTATCGTGTCTAATTGAGCAATAAATGATTTAATTTGAAAAATATTCTACCATGTTTGAGGTGAGGTTTCACGAGTGAGGTGCTGACATCTGTCATGGTACAACGCTGTCAATGTGTCAAATTGAAATGACAGTATTGTACAATTGACAGGACCACACTCGTCAGTAGCTAACTGGCATAAAAAGTCACTGGGACCCAAGATTGTAGGCAATTTTTAAGATCCGTAAGTTTCCTAGGTATTTGGGGTTGCTGATTACGAAAAAGATATTTTTGATTGGATCAAAGATGGCGGATCAAACATTAAATTTTTGCAATAAGGGTATTGTTTTTTAGGTTTTCGAAGGTACTGTTTACAAAGACGATATTTATTATTGGATTCAAGAAGGATCAGCAGCCTGGTGACGGCGGACAGCAGCACCATGGAGACCTGTACTGACCGTGCGCAGCTTGGACAGCAGCAGCCGCACGTCCACCATGTCGGCCAGGATCAGCAGCCTGGTGACGGCGGACAGCAGCACCATGGAGACCTGTACTGACCGTGCGCAGCTTGGACAGCAGCAGCCGCACGTCCACCATGTCGGCCAGGATCAGCAGCCTGGTGACGGCGGACAACAGCACCATGGAGACCTGTACTGACCGTGCGCAGCTTGGACAGCAGCAGCCGCGCGTCCACCATGTCGGCCAGGATCAGCAGCCTGGTGACGGCGGACAGCAGCACCATGGAGACCTGTACTGACCGTGCGCAGCTTGGACAGCAGCAGCCGCACGTCCACCATGTCGGCCAGGATCAGCAGCCTGGTGACGGCGGACAGCAGCACCATGGAGACCTGTACTGACCGTGCGCAGCTTGGACAGCAGCAGCCGCACGTCCACCATGTCGGCCAGGATCAGCAGCCTGGTGACGGCGGACAGCAGCACCATGGAGACCTGTACTGACCGTGCGCAGCTTGGACAGCAGCAGCCGCACGTCCACCATGTCGGCCAGGATCAGCAGCCTGGTGACGGCGGACAGCAGCACCATGGAGACCTGTACTGACCGTGCGCAGCTTGGACAGCAGCAGCCGCGTCCACCATGTCGGCCAACAGCAGCCTGGTGACGGCGGACAGCAGCACCATGGAGACCTGTAGCTGACCTTCTGCAGCTTGGACGTGCGGCCAGCTCGTCCTGTATCGGGACAGCAGCAGAGCAGGTCCGTCTGACCGTGCGCAGCTTGGAGTTTGTGAGCAGCGTACCATGTCGCAAACGGCTGTACAACACAGCCACAGAAATACATGTACTGACCGCGCAGCTTGGAGGCAGCAGCACGTCCACCATGTCGCCAGGATCAGCAGCCTGGTGACGGCGGACAGCAGCACCATGGAGACCTGTACTAATCGTGCAGCTTGGACAGCAGAAAGACGTCCACCATGTCGGCCAGGATCAGCAGCCTGGTGACGGCGGACAGCAGCACCATGGAGACCTGTACTGACCGTGCGCAGCTTGGACAGCAGCAGCCGCACGTCCACCATGTCGGCCAGGATCAGCAGCCTGGTGACGGCGGACAGCAGCACCATGGAGACCTGTACTGACCGTGCGCAGCTTGGACAGCAGCAGCCGCACGTCCACCATGTCGGCCAGGATCAGCAGCCTGGTGACGGCGGACAGCAGCACCATGGAGACCTGTACTGACCGTGCGCAGCTTGGACAGCAGCAGCCGCACGTCCACCATGTCGGCCAGGATCAGCAGCCTGGTGACGGCGGACAGCAGCACCATGGAGACCTGTACTGACCGTGCGCAGCTTGGACAGCAGCAGCCGCACGTCCACCATGTCGGCCAGGATCAGCAGCCTGGTGACGGCGGACAGCAGCACCATGGAGACCTGTACTGACCGTGCGCAGCTTGGACAGCAGCAGCCGCACGTCCACCATGTCGGCCAGGATCAGCAGCCTGGTGACGGCGGACAGCAGCACCATGGAGACCTGTACTGACCGTGCGCAGCTTGGACAGCAGCAGCCGCACGTCCACCATGTCGGCCAGGATCAGCAGCCTGGTGACGGCGGACAGCAGCACCATGGAGACCTGTACTGACCGTGCGCAGCTTGGACAGCAGCAGCCGCACGTCCACCATGTCGGCCAGGATCAGCAGCCTGGTGACGGCGGACAGCAGCACCATGGAGACCTGTACTGACCGTGCGCAGCTTGGACAGCAGCAGCCGCACGTCCACCATGTCGGCCAGGATCAGCAGCCTGGTGACGGCGGACAGCAGCACCATGGAGACCTGTACTGACCGTGCGCAGCTTGGACAGCAGCAGCCGCACGTCCACCATGTCGGCCAGGATCAGCAGCCTGGTGACGGCGGACAGCAGCGCCCGCGCGCCGCGCACCATGGCCGAGCGCACGGCGGACGCGCACGGTTCCTCAGAGAACTCGCGCGCGGCCAGCGACATCGCCGCGCCTAAAAACAAAAAAAAATTGATGGCGGTAGCTGTCAAGCCATGATTTGAGAACAATTAGACATCAATCATGGAGACGGCAATGGCAAACCACTCCATTAAAATTTCCAAGAGAGTCATTATGTGTGTTTCATTCCATTTTTTTTTTTTTATATGACTACAACCCTCAGTCATGAGGAATATGACTAAAGAGAGATAGAGATAACAGAGATTGAGCTAGCCCCAAAGTAACTAGCTCTTTATTCTAAAAACTTAATTGTAGGGTTGAAATAAAAAACAGTTTGTTAGAATAACCTTAATTAAAAAGAAAGTCAAAGTAACTTATCTTGTGTTACGGGATGCTAGCTGAACAATACTATTTACATTACATCAGTCTTACTGATAAATACCTAGCACAGAAAATGACAGTAGTCTAGTGTTACAAAACAGTGTAAGGTCACGCATGAGGACTTTTTTGTAATGGCAACCAGAGAGATGCAAGCTTAGATATATGCCACGGAAAAGATAGCGATATTCTTTCCTTCAAAGCAATATGCTGCCCTCAACAAAGACTTGTGAAATAACAAAGGGAGGTGCCCAGCATTAAGACACAAAACAATATTAAAATAGAACTCACCAGCCTTGCGGACCTCCTCCACAGCAGTCAGCATCTCCTGAGTGATGTCTGGGTTCTCATAAGCGATGGTCTGTCCTCGTTCTATGAATATCTCTGTTGCGCGCTCTACGGTGGCCACTAGAGCGCTAGCCCGTTTAGATTTACCGGCTGTGGGCAAAATAAATTTTATCCATATTATATAATTTATTTATTACTAACTAGCACTCCGGCACAGCTTCGATACATAAATTATAGCCCATGTCACTCAGGCATAATGTAGCTTGCTATTGGTGAAAGAATTTTTGAAATTGGTTCAATAGTTCCAAAGATACCCCCTACAAACAAACTCACAAATAATTCCTCTTTATATTATTAGTTTGATGTTTGAGGACACCAGTGCAAGCACCAGACAGGTGATAAGTCTTCTCATACTAGAACCATTTTATCCAGTTCCCCAAATCTATCTAACTCACGTCTCTTCTTGTTGCCGGCACGGTCCTTGCTGTTGACAAGCGTGGTGACCTGCAGTACAAGCGGCTCCAGCGTGCGCTCTACAGATGTGGTGCGGATCTCCAGGTTCTTGGGGTCCCACTTCAGTGAGAGGGTCCCCGTCGTACCGTACGTATCCGTCATTGTTGCCATGTTCTGAAGAAAAATTGACATTTACACATTAGGTACTTGTAACAACACAACTCTGGACAGACCGACGCGAATTCGCTGACGAAATTTAATTTTACAATACAGTAATCACTTTAATCCTGTATTCTGCTAATGACTAACTAAATAACAGTAACAATAATGAATAGAACATGGGAAATAAGTAAGGTTGTACGTTCTACATCTATAACAAGTGTATATGAGTCATATCGTAACACTTTCTCAAACCAATTTACAAAACATTTTAGTACTTACAAGTGGTTTTACAAGATCTACTGTTTCGAAATAAATGGTAGAGTTATCACTTGCAATATGAAGAATTCCAATGTATTGATTACTTGCTAAAACAATATCAATGAAGAAATAAACAAAATAGTTTATTATTCCGATGGTATGATCCGACTATTTTAAATCATCACTCATATATTAACACACTCATTCAAAGTACGACCGAATCAATTTGGTCGGTTAATATATTGACAACTGCCTCAACTGTACTTTTACTCAAAATTATAGCAAATTCTGTGAAAATATTAGTGTAAAACAACAATCAAACCATAGCATAAATAACAAATTTTAATAATTTACTTACAAGAGCTCAAAAATCCACGCGAATTAATAGATTTTATTAAAAAAAACACACAGTTACTCCAAAGGCGTGTCAAAAAAATAATCACTGGGATTTTTTTTAAATAGTGATGGGCAAGAGGCATGTATATCGTCATATAAGTATCGATTGTAAGTAATCGTATCGAATAGACTACGATCATTAATGATACTAATTTCATCTAATTCATTTTTTTAATTTTTTTTGATCGCACCTCTCCGTGAATTTTATGACACGTGATTTTTATACAGAATAATAATAATAATTAGATAAGTTAGTTTAACGTTTCTGTATTAAATATTTTGTTAGTCGATTGAATCGATCATTCTAGCCGAAATGTATTCTAATCAAATTCGAGTCGCCAGTAATGCCATCTAATGTCGAAATAATTCAAAGTTCTAAACTTCTATCTAAGTGAATTCTATCTAGCGTATATGGCAGATGGCGTTACTAGTAGAAAATTAACATGAATTTTAAAACTGCAAGTCCCACAACACAACCGACACAGTAAGTACTGTTTTTTTGCATTTTTTCTATATAACACGTTATTCGTTATACTATTTGCTATCCTCTGCTTCTCGTTCAAAAAAAAGTATGTACCTATGTAATTTAACAAGCTGTTAGTACTAATTGTTAGATACTGGCCCTGGGTGCCCTGGGCCTACCTAGGATTTGCAATCGAGACGAGACTATTCATGTGATCGAGCCAACTCAAGATACAGAAGTCAGGACACAATTTAGATAACCTAGTCAAGTCAGTGTCAGGGTCAGGGTGATTGAGATTGAGGGTGATAACTGATAACACATTTTTGATATTAGGCTCCCAATCTAGAAGTAAGTTATCTGGGTTGGCTTTAGAATGGATTATACTCAAAAGCGACCTTGCTGAAAAAGGTAGTAAGTATAGGTTGCGAGGAGCGAAGTGACGAGCGTTAGGTTATACATAAGCCAGAACCCACTTGCCCTCAAAATAAAAATGCATTTCGGAGTTATAATTTTAGTAAATTTGTGAAAAGGAAAGAGAACTCAATCTGTTATAATTTAAAAAATATTAAACTTTAACCCCAGTTATCTGGAAGAGGTAGCTCATGTGGTAACTCATGTACCTATCCATTCTTACACCTATCCCAATACCTACCTACGTCCGCCATTGTATTGTATGTACCTTTTTATCGACCTAGTATAGCGACTAGCGAGTATAGATGGGTAACCGCCCGTGTTAAAACCAGAGATTGGCTTAAAACCCATTTGAGTCCAAATATTGAAGTGTGTGACAACTGAACTGGGTATTAACCCTGTCTTCGGTTTTAAACCGGACCGTTTTTGACCCAACTCCGGTGTTGCCATATCTACAATAGCAAGCGAGAGTCCACTCCATTTCAAAACTGGCCCATTTTGCTTTTTTTGGTTGTGTGTTGGTTTGTTTGTAGATGTCGCACTTCTGAACGGATCCCTAGGAAAGGTACTGTGGCTAGTTGAATATAAACTAACGCGTGAGAAATAAACATTAATATGAATGACTAGCTTTTTCCCGCGGCTTCGCCCGCGTGAATTTCCCACGGGAACAGTGCTTTTTCCCGGGATGAAAGCCACCCTATGTCCTTCTTAGTATTTCTAACAATGTGTAGGCAGACATTTCAGGCAGATTGGTTCAGAAGATAAAGCGTGAACAAACGAACTCACTTTCGCATTTATAATATTAGTTAGGATTCTTTTTCGTAGATAGAATAATAGACTATTCGTCCGTGGTTTAGGCTAACAACATTATTTATGCTTTATTGTATTTGTGTTATGCCTATGTATGAGTACATTAAAAAACACTAGCCTTCCCTCCCCCCGCCTTCGGCGTCCTCCCCCCTTCCCCCATGAAACGTGTCCTGTTTTACAAATTTTCTGAATTCTAAGGAAAAGTATACAAGTTAGGACAAAATGATCTAGGGCTATATTATTTATCAATAAATTACCCACAAATAAGTTCTTACATTTATTTTGATATGAGCCATAGTTTCAAAGCTATGGTGCGTCAAAGTTTACTAAAAATCAGCACTTTAGCAAAAATAAATCTATTGTTACACAATTATTTTTTACAAGGAAGGAGATTAGATTGAATTTATTATTTGAATCAAATTAGTATCGTCATCATTATCTTCTACAGTTTTGCTGAAGCAACCAAAGCCCCCCTGACAATATATATACATGGTGGAGCAACTCAATTCAGCTTTGACGCATCCACATATGTTTTCACACGCTTATTCGTAGTAGTACATAATCTAATTTTCAGTATAAACTGTGGAGCTGGTGATTCTGTGGTATATATGCGTAATAAAAAGTTATTTTTCTTTTTCCATTCTAAGTTTTATGGGTATGATTTAAATTGTGATTTTTCGCTGGTTATAAATTTTCAATAAACTTTGACGTACCATAGCTTTGAAACTACGACTTGTATCAAAATAAATGTTAGAACTTATTTGTGGGTAATTTATTGATAAACTAGCTGTCGCCCGCGGCTTCGCCCGCGTGAGTTTCGCTTAGATGAAAAATCTTTTCCAAACTGTTTCAGATGTTTCAGATTTTCGTTTTTTATACGTCTACAGAAAATGTTTATCAGATTAATCAAGTTTTGCTAAGGCGCCATTTCCATATATGTTTTAGTGTAGCTGGTCTCTTGAAGCTTTTCATCAGATGTTCCATATCTTCAATTTTTATACGTCAGCACAAAATGCTCATCAGGTTGAACGACTTTTACTAAGGCGCCATTTCCATATATGTTATAGTGTAGCTGGTCTCTTGCAGTTCTTCATCAGATGTTCCAGATCTTAA
This sequence comes from Ephestia elutella, assembly GCA_018467065.1. Classification (NCBI taxonomy): domain Eukaryota; kingdom Metazoa; phylum Arthropoda; class Insecta; order Lepidoptera; family Pyralidae; genus Ephestia; species Ephestia elutella. Next base: position 1,253,466 of record CM031574.1, on the reverse strand, counting down.
ATTTTTATACGTCAGCAGAAAATGCTCATCAGGTTGAACGACTTTTGTTAAGGCACCATTTCCATATTTCTTATAGTTTAGCTGTTCTGTTATGGTTCTTCATCAGGTGTTCCAGTTTTCAAAATCAATTATAGCCTATATGTTGCCCAGACTTTATAGCTATACAACAAAAAAAGTTTCATTCAAATCCGTCCAGTAGTTTTTGCGTGAAACGCGTACATACATACAGACAGACAGACAGACAGACAGACAGACAGACAGACAGACAGACAGACAGACAGACAGACAGACAAGAAATTCTAAAAAAAATTTTTTGCTTTCTATTATTCTTTTTAAGTGTCCCTCTATCCATTTTAGTCAAAAATACTAAATGTACAGACAAAATATTTTTACTGTTTTATTATATGTATAGATAGATAATGTAGCCTTTGATAATTTTGTCCTAACTTGTATAGTTTGCTCTAAGAATTCAAAAAAATTGTTAAACGGGACACGTTTCAATGGGGAAGGGGGACGCCGAAGGCGGGGGGAGGGGAGGGTAGTGTTTTTTAATGTACTCATATATAGGCATAACACAGATACAATAAAGTATAATAAATAATTTTGCCAAATTTTCCATACATTGAAATCTAGAATGAATATATACTAACCTACTAACCGTACTACACTAGATGTAAATTAAAATCGTAATTATATACTCTATGTATTTATTTTATGTCAATCGCTCATTATCAAAGTCGTGTACCCTTGTAACCTGTGCTTTTAACTACTCATGTGGTCGTATCATCTAAACGCGCGCAATAGTCTGGTCAACGAATGATTGTGGATGGAAAAGTCGAAAGAGCAAAATTTTATTTTAAAACTTTGTTTGGACTAGTCAGGAGATAAACATACTAAAAGTCCTGGACTATAGGATCGGAGCCGGAGTTTTTAGTTTTTTTTTGTCTAAATCTCGAAAACGGTGCGTTGTTCGAAATTTTGTTGTAATACATAATGAAAGCTGATAAAATTCTCTACAGTTTTGGCTTTCACACTTTTTATCTATCTCTAATCGTTGCCTAGCTATGAGCTCCGAAAAACGGCCGATTTTCAAAAATATGTTAATTGTTAAATTTTAATATATTTACAGGGTACTGGTAATTAGATGCTATCCTCTTGTAGGAACTGATATTTTAATTGATTTGACCCTATGCATTATCCAAAAGTTAATCATTTTCGAAATATTTTATATTTTAATTATTTTTTCCATTTAACTTTCAATCTTTGTTTTAAAAAAAGTATCCATCAGAATCAATTTATTTTACAGTTTATGAAGGTGGCACTTAAGTATTTATCAATCATAACATCATAGAAGTTTTTGAAACAGAAACAAAACGGAAATGACTGATTTTTGCAATAAGTTTCTATGAAAGTGAAAAAAAATGACTACAAACAAGATTTTCAAAACTATGTCTAATGTTTCTGTGACATTAACTTAGGTTGGTGCTTTGTTGATAATAAACTACAATACAAGTTATTCCATGTTTATTTAAAAGACATCATCTTCGCCGCCGTGATGATCTTCTTGCGTATCTATATCAAATGGATCCTCTATATTAAAATCGAATGTCTTAGAAGTATTCACTTTGCCGGATACAGAAAACAGAGTGTTCATATCTGCTTCAATTTTTTTATTAATTTCTTTATTCATTTCCTTATTTTCTTCATCATGCTTACCGATAACGTTGTCGACATCACTTCTTCTGGTTTCATTAATCATCTTCTCCATTTTTTCCCTATGTGTTTGCATCATTTTATCTTCAAAAGTATTTGTATTATTTAATGTTAAATCTGTTGTTTTTTTTGTTGATGTTATCAAATCATTTTTAATACTTGTTGTTACTGTTGTATCTTCTGCTGTCTTTTTACTTATAAGGAATTCAAATGTATTCCTTCTCGTTATAATATTTACATCATCGTCATTTATTGATTTTGTGCCAAGATTTTTAACAATTTTCGGAACTGTAATCGCAGTGGCGACAGATGACACTTGTGGGGTACTGGTTTTTAGCTCTTCAGGTTTTTGCTTAATTTTCTTTGTTATAAGATTAAAATTCTCCATTTCTTCTAAATCATGTTCTCTGTCTTCACCAAGAGATTTCCTAACAGATGATGTTATAGTTTTATTCTCTTTGTCAGCTGGTTTTATTTTCTGCGTAGATACTTTCACGGTTGTGGATTTCTCTGTTGTTAATACTTCGGTTTTGTTATTAACTTTACTAACGTTTTTTACCATATCTTTGATCTCATCTAATACTTTTTCTATTCTGTTCATTCTATATATAACATTAGGTGCTGTCACACTATAGACATCAGTATTATTTTCAGTAACTCTCTTAAATTTGTCTACCAAATTGCTTTTCCTCGAATCTTGAGTGGGTGTAATTTTACCTGACGTGTCATTGTCATCAGATTCTAAACTGGCTGGAACTGGTTTTGATTTCTGTTTTTTAAAAATGACTTTTACTGTCGCGTCTGTTTCCTTTCGTTTTCTTTGAGTGTGTCTTTTTTTCTTTTCTATTCTTTCCCTTTGCTTCAGTTTATGTTTCTTAGGTGATCTGTAAAATGTATAGGATTAAATTGAAACATTGCATCGAATATTTTATATAATTAAGGCTTAATGCGGAGTTCTTATTTGATTTTCCTCTAGCCTGTTGGTCCCGTGTCTTACCTTGCCGTTACATCTCTACTCGTGTATGTGTCTAGGGAAGCCTCTGGCGCTTCTTTGAGCAATTGTTGGAGGACGTTTGAGGAATCTATTTCGATCAAATCTTTGATTTCGATAAATATATTTTTTGTCCAGAGGGAGGACATTTACAAACTGCTTACCATTCAAAAAAATATATACTTAGGTACTTTAAGTTCAAAATTGTCATTATCTTATCTAAAATCTAATTTTAAACGACTTAAACTAGAAAATATTTAAGAATGAAAATGCTATATGTTGGTTTAGCTTGAGTTGTACAACTTCCATTCTGTCCTATCCTAATAATTTAATCCTTAAAAAGGGTATTATAAGCGTGAAAAGCGATATTTGTTTATCCTTATGCAAAAACTGCTGAACGGATTTTGATGAAATTTGGTACCCATGTAAAATCAAACCAAGGAGCGGAGCCCCGGGGCTCAACTACTGTCATAAATTAAATAAACTTGTGCATTTTTTAAATATTAAATATCTCCTATGTACAGACATAGACCAGATATACCAGTCCAGTTTTATCATATGTTATATTAGAGATAAAGAAATATTGGCTACCTTTTCTTATGACTTCTTACTTCCAGAGAATCTATTGATTTGCTCATCTTGTTAGATTTCACTTCTTCTGTTGACTTTTTCATTGGAGTAGTTTTAGTTTTAGATCCAATTTTTAGTGCCTGTTTTTTCGGATTCTCTGTATGACGAGTGCGTTTGCGTTTGCGCCTCGTCGTCGCTTTTGTTGCTTCTGGCGACGTTGTACCTTCAGTCGACGCTGTTGCTTCCACCGACGGTGTAACTTCAGCCGACGGTATGACCTCTGTTGACCGTGTGACCTCTGCTGACCGTGTATTTTCCACCGACTGTATCACTTCTGCTGTACGTGCTACTTCTGCCGACGGTGTGACTTCCGCCGACGGAGTTACTTCTAACGACCCCGTGAAATCTGATAACGAGGAATCTTTTTCTGTTTGTGTCGCAGGCATTGTGGTTTTTTTTGTTTTCTTCTTGCGCTTCTTTGTCTCTGTCATCTCAGGTGGCAAATGTCTTACTCTTTTTGCTTTCTTATGTTTTCTCTTTCTTCCTATCCATTTCTTTTTTACCATATATCTCTCTGGGAATACGATTTCTACATCGTTATAAAATGTTGACGTTGGTAATTTTGTTGTAATCGTCTTCCATTTCCCTTGATTTACCGTATTCTGTACAATGACAGGATCAGTGTTGTGACTTATGTTCCACACATCTTCTTTAATCTTTTTGAGTTCAAGCCAAATATCTTCCAATCTATTTTTCAATTCCTTTCTAGCATTAGCATTAAGATTCGAGTAGTGATCAAAAACAACAGATCTCAAGCCCTCCTTTATGACTTTAACCAAGCTTAAACTTGCTCTTTTGCTTCTCTGTTTAAACTGATTTAGGGCTGTCAAAAACTGTTGCATTTTCACTTTTATCTCATCACCAACATAAACAGAATCTAGGTAATCCAACATTTTCTTCTTTCTGTCATCCATAAAATCATTATCAATAGCACTGATGGCTTTTTTAATTTCAATTCTTAGCTCTTTTGCTGTCAGCTCATTAAGATTTATCAATTTGTCAGCCATATCTCGCCTCAACACCTGATTCTCGACCAATTCGTAGAATTTGCACCCTTTATAGTGGTACTTTCTGATTTCAGTATTAACGATAGCTACTACATCTAACAAATCATTGTCATCATAAGTCGAGAGGGTTTGTAGCCAAATTTTGAGGAAGTCTCTAAATTTGAAGCCTTCTTTAATATGTCGCCTGCGATCATCATTATCGCCTAGAATCGATTTGATTCTAGTCAAATAGCTCTGTAACTTGTCTATAGCCTTCACGTCGCGGTAGCTATGCTTGCCATCAAATTCTAAAACTGTTTCAAGAGCAATGTTCACACTTCTAGGATTTAATGAGTCTATGTATTCTGAAACAATGTTACAAATCGACATTAGCCATTTTCACACAAACCTGTCCCTTCTGAGGTAGTATTCAGTGAGGTAGAGTGGATTTTTTTGACCACTTTCTGCCACCTTTTTGTCTCAAGTCCCCCCCCCCCCCACCAGCTTTTTTTTTTTTTTATAACATAGGGCGGCAAACGAGCAAGCGGGTATGTAACACACAACGAGCTTGTATGCAAGCTCCAGTATCCGCCACTATCTTGTCCTTCCCCCCAGAAAAAATGAAATATCATATGATGAAAATGATGGCAAACATTGTCCCTAGGTCCCTACCTACCTTAAATTCATTTTCATTATGAATCTTATAAAAATACATCAGAAAACAAATGTTATGCATTATGTATACAGAATAATTAGAATAAACATTCAGACCTTTTTTTTTCATTTACTAACATCGAAATACAACTATATCATATCTCGATGTTTACTAATGTTTTTTTTTTTTGCAATTTCTAGACTAGCTAATTAGTTAGAGGTGGAATTTTCAAAATTATTTTCTTATAGTGTTACATACGTTATGAAAACAAAATAATGATTCTATTTTAATTAAAATTGCAAAATAAGATATACAAAACTAATACGTCATCTAACAACTTTTACGTAATAACTTTTTTATAGTTCTAAGACCTGTTTTTTATAGTTACAAATATATATAATAACACAGTAGTCTTAACAAAATAATTACCTACCAAAAGTCCCAAATATTAAAAGGCAAGTGAGAAACGCCATTTTATTACAAAAATCACATATTTCCTGACATAAACCACGTTCAACCAAATGAATCGTAACAATTTTTATTGATTTTCAAATCGATAATTTTATATTTCAACAAATTTAGTCGCTTGAAATGGGTTTTCACAAATGTATCTGATATTTATAAGTGTTTCGCTTGTGTGTTTATTTCAATCAACTATACCGCTGGATATAGGTATTTTGTTTATTTATTCTATAACTTCTTATACTATAATGACAAAATCAGATTGGGGACAATCAAATGGCTGATTACTACTGATTTTTGACACTTGACACTTGATAGATACATGATAGTGGTTCAGCTTCTATTGTATTATCTATACCTCCATTCCTCCAATAACCACTCTGTTCAGCTAAGCGTCGCCTTCGAGTCTCACTACTTTTGACTCTATTTACCCCGTAAGGGATATTAGAGTTGACTAGCTTTTGCACGCGGCTTCACCCGCTTCTATTACCCACGGGAACTTTTGATAGGTACCGAGAAAAAGCACTGCTTTTTCTCGGTACCTATCAAAAGTCCTCCATGTCCTTCTTAGTAGTACTTCTAAATATGTGTTCGGGAAATTTCAGGAAGACTCGTTCAGTAGACAATGAATGAAGAGATAACAAACAAACACATTTTAGCATTTATGACTTCTGTACTCAACTTCTAATCATACTACAGTTTTCATTCTAGCTTCCGACAAAGAAACACTAAAGCAGTCGCTGTTACAAGTAGACAAATTTCTAGACAAAGTGGAACAAAGCATACAACGGGAAAGGAACTATTTACGGACTGTAACAAGAAGAAAAGCTTATTCCTTGGTGAATACCCAAAAATATGAAAAAGAAATCACTTCATTTGAAGAATTTGCTGGCCCCTTTTCTGACGAAAACATATCTAAGGATGCTCCTATTACTAGACAAGAAACAAAATACAATAATGACGAAACCCTTTTAAGAGTAATAAAAGATAACACCAATGGTGATACGTTTATTAGTAACAATCATCCTAACTTCATGAGTGCACTGGCAGCCTTAAATAATAATAAAATAAACACGGGATCTACAAAAAAACTATCTAATGCTATATTTGGTTTAAAGCAACTAGTGAAACAAGATATCGAAGTTAAATCTGACAGAAATGTTGTGCAAGCAACCAACGATCTTCTTAGGCAAATGAAGGAAGAGTTAATCGAAAACAAGGGTGCCAATAAAAATGAATCTAAAGAAAATCCTATACAGAAAAAAGATGAAAATAAAGCAGTAAGTGTCGATGACGATACTATTGTCAAAAAGGAAGAGAAAGACGATTCTGATATCTTCGGTGAAATGGATTTTCCTACACAGGGTGATTTCCCTATACCAGTTTCGTTAAAAACAACCGCGATCACGCCTGTTGCTTTGCATTCTGAATTCGTAGGTGATCCAGTGGATAGCGCCGCAGACGATTTTTTGAAAACAACCACTCCCACTACTCAACTTGGTGATAAACTGCTAGATCCAAAAGATTTTGGGTTCACTACTACTCGCAAATCAGTAACGGTATATGGAGACTTAGTAGGCACCCATCCCATACCTGATGAGTTCAGAACCACTTCAAGAGGTATGATAATCTTACAACTACATACTTAGCTTACTTTAATCGGAAGAATTGGAAGTTGTTGTTCGAATCCTACTCGTGCCACATAATGGTAGTTTGGTAGTAATGGTACTTGCATCCGGTGCAGGAAAACATCGTGAGGAAAGCTGCACACCAGCTGAGCTGACTAATTACTTTATTCCGTATACGACAACTGCCACTAGATGGCGGTGGTTGTCAGGTCAAGTCAGATAAATGACTGAAGCACAGTCTCAAACATTATCGAATCGAATTTCCGTTCTTTGAATTTTCATTTCGAGTTTTTTTTCTTTGGTTTTTCTGTAACCATTCGTCGTCTTTCTAGTCATCATCATCGTCAACATCGTCTTTTATTTTTTTAAATGTTACCAATTACAGTGCCAAATGTTTACGTCGAAGAATACAAGGAGGAAATGAAGAAAGTGGACATGGGAGTATTCTCTGTAGCCATGATGAAGATATTTTCATTTGCGAGAGACAAGGAGCCGAAGCTTGTGCGAAAGCTTGCGTGGGGATTAATGCGACTTTTCGATAGGTAACTCTTTTTGCTAGCAGACAAACTGGTATGGCCACGGTTTTGCGTACACCGACAAGCCACATAGGGAACAACCGCCTGGTCCTGGCAGAAGGGGCAAATCCAAGAAGAGCTGGCTTGATGTCATCAAAGAGGATAGGTGCCAATGGTCTTACAACCAAGGTTACTGAAGACCGTGTGCGAAGTGAAGAAGAAAATTTAGGAGAGTGAACCCTGAGCTCCAACGCGCACGCTGAGGATCTCTCAGATGAGAGAGAGATATAACTCTTCTTCCACAACAAAAGCCTCTCATACATAGAGCAACACGGACTCCTTACGGACCGCGCGCGGAAGTCCTTGTTGCTCGAAGCTCTCATAGAACTGAATTTTGAACCAGTTACATATACATTTTGAGTTGAAATTTATAATACACCTTTAGGCGCAGGCCACACTAATGGCTAAGGGATTCGCTTAAGTAGTGAGTGTAGTGACTGATCTGGGGCCCTATTTTTGAACATATGACATACCGCCGAAAACGAATAGACTATTATGTCGCACTCGTCCTACTATGTCACTAAAAACATAAAAACCGTATTTTTGAAATCACTCGTCTAGCAATTTTGCCAGTGACATGAAAATAATGCGAGAAATACTTTCTGCTCAATTCTACGCAACGTAAACCGAATCGGTAACGAATCGTATAAAAAATGTTCGTAAATTTTCAATCAAAGAGAATGTAAGCGGTCAACGGAACGCAAAAATGAAATTCTAATAGACTCCATCTATAACCGTATCCGGTTGTCTATGTCATTCATGATTTTGACGTAAAAATCGTTCTACTACCAAATCATACGAAAACGAATGGTCTAGACCACTCGTTGCGAATTATTCGACATAGACAATTCAAAAATACGGAATAATGTATATCGAATGAAAAATCATTCGGCTCACGCTTTTTTGGTGAGTCACACTTTCAAAAATAGGGCCCCTGAGTTAATAGGTGCATGGCATACTATCATTACTATCTGGTCTGAAAGGCCACACTGCGAACGACGCAAATAGCGTAAAGAACAGCAGTGTTGGTTAATTTTGGATAGTCGCCTTGACTTACAATTTGTTCGATAGTGACTTCACCTCATTCAGTAGGTAGCATGCTAATACATTTTTCTTTATTGTTATTTCATGATTTTAAGTTTTATGGTGGAAGTCGGTTCATTTTTTTGGAAAAAAGTTTTATAATATTGATATAGAAACACTTCGAGAAATGATTTTTTTTTATAACATAGGGCGGCAAACGAGCAAGCGGGTCACCTGATGGTAAGTAATCACCGCTGCCCATGCATAACCACAACACCAGGGGTATCGCAGGAGTGTTGCCGGCCTTTTAAAAAGACGTAGGCTCGTTTTTTGAAGGTTCCAATGTCGTATTGGTTCGGGAACACCGCCGCAGGAAGCTGATTCCACACTTTGGTCGTACGTGGCGTGAATATTAGTAAACGCCAGTGCATCACATTCACTAGGAAGCGAAAGCCCATTAGTACGCGATATTTCATAGATGGCGAAGAAGTGACATCTGTATCTGAGGTTCATGATCTTGGGGTAATCCTGCCTGACTTGACGCAAAATTGAGTTTCATTCCTTATTACAATGCAATTGTCAAAAGGCTTCCATAATGACTGGTTTCATAAGACGTAATACAAAAGATTTCAGCAACCCCTTTTCAAAGATCGTTTTGTTTAATGCTCTGGTGCGGAGTACGCTCCAGTTTGGCAGCGTCATTTGGAATAGGGATTCCAAATGACGACACAAAATTTCTTGCAGAATGATTAGCATAGAAGGGTCTATGCTAATAATTCTGCAAGACTGGAGCGTATTCAAAGATCTTTTACAAGGCATTTAGCTTTTGTGTCTTCGGGAATACCATCTCGGTGCTCCTATTACGACAAGCGTCTTGCATTCTTTGGCCTCAACAGCTTGGCACAGCGTCGACGCATGATGGATCTACTGTTTTTCCAAAATATAGTACAGGGCGGCCCTACAGGAAGGAATACTTCGATTCTCCTTTATGTAGGACAATATTGGGTAAGAATGCTCCGATTTCTAGATTTATATCTACTTTTAATAGATTTAATAGAATGTTTGATTCATCAGATATATATAATGATAGTCATTAATGCTAAAGAAAAGAAATTTGAAAGTCAATATTAAGTAAACAATTATTTTGTGCTTGTAATATTTTCTAAGTTAATTTCATTTTTAACCTAATTAATTTATAGTAATTTGAATACAATGTTGTGCATGTCAGTTAAAAATGTCAACACTAGATTAAGTTTTTAATATCATTAATGTGAATGTTTGTGTTTATATTATTGATGTGCCTAAATAAATAAAATAAAATAAAATGTTTCCCCCCTTTTATGTCTCAAATTGTGGTTTTTCTCATTTTTTATGAAAACGGTAAAAGCTACACAAAAACTGTCAAAGACCAATATGTTCTTCATTAAATTCTCTATAATAATGCCATTGGATGTATGTTGATAGGACTTATAATTTACAAAATAAGCCCATGATACTAGGACGATTTTCGAAAATTTCGCACTTTTCAACCGACTTCCCAAAAAAGGAGGAGGTTATATGTTTCGATGTATGTATGTTTTTTTTTATGTATGTTCGCCGATTTCTCCGCCTATTGTGGACTGATTTCCGAAATTATCTTTTTATTCGAAAGAGTCTATTCTCAAGTTGGTCCCATTTTAACCAAGTCAGAATCTGTTCGGTAATTTACAAGATACCTAACAAAATATAAAAATATCAACATTGCATTATAGAGCAAAAGCCCGCGACTGCATGCCCTTCCTTATTTTATTAAAACTCAAGATTTTCTGTGTATGTCCCCAACATAAAAATAGCGATTAGCGACTATAAAAGTTGGATCATGATTACTTAGGCAGATAATTTGTAGCAATAGCATATAGAGTGGTAGCTCAATTTCCTCAAAGTAAAGTTTTTTAAAGATTTTATTCCGAATAATATTAAAAATCACGCCATCCATTACCAGGCAATTGGTGCAGATATAAACCCCTGCCAGACATTGTAACTTTATTAAATTATAGTTATATTTTTATTACAAAATCTGAATTTTGTGTCCTTGCTCGCTTGCATCCTTGCTAGCCATATTACCTGCATAAGCAACTAAGATCCAAACTTCATACCTAGTTGCTAATATTTTTTACCCGTATGTCCACGCAGGGAAACATTCAGCATTTCTAAAATAATGATGGTTTGGTCGTCGCGGGCTCTCGGTCTATTGAAGTGCCAAAAATAATAGACAATTTGACATGTTCTGACATTTCAAATCAAACTGACACAAAAAGTTTCGAATTCTTAATTCTTTATTTTCGGCCAGAAAAAAAGTTTAAGTTTTTATTAAAGAAAATAAGTGTAGAAGCACTAAAAATGATAAAATAAAACTTTTTTTCCAAAAAAATGAACCGACTTCCATTATAAAACTTAAAATCATGAAATAACAATAAAGAAAAATGTATTGGCATGCTACCTACTGAATGAGGTGAAGTCGGTGCCGAAAAAAATAAATAATCTAAATTTACATTAGAATCGTGTATAAAAAATGCCTAGCTAAACAATTACATAACACCCTTACTCCTGCACTTGGCACCGACTTCACCTCATTCAGTAGGTAGCATGCCAATACATTTTTCTTTATTGTTATTTCATGATTTTAAGTTTTATAATGGAAGTCGGTTCATTTTTTTGGAAAAAAAGTTTTATTTATTATTGCACTGCACGGTCATGGTAGAATTTTAATATGTACTAGTTGTCGCCCGCGGCTTCGCCCGCGTGAGTTTCGCTTAGATGAAAAATCTCTCTTGGAGCTTTTCATCAGATGTTCCAGATCTTCAATTTTTATACGTCAGCAGGAAATGCTCATCAGGTTGAACGACTTTTGTTAAGGCACCATTTCCATATTTCTTATAGTTTAGCTGTTCTGTTAAGGTTCTTCATCAGGTGTTCCAGTTTTCAAAATCAATTATAGCCTATATGTTGCCCAGGCTTAATAGCTATACAACAAAAAAAGTTTCATTCAAATCCGTCCTGTGGTTTTTGCGTGAAACGCGTACATACATATAGACAGACAGATAGACAGACAGACAGATAGACAGAAGACAGACAGAAAAGAAATTCCAAAAAATGTTTTTTGCTTTCTATTATTCTTTTTAAGTGTCCCTCTATCCATTTCAGTCAAAAATACTAAATGTACAGACAAAATATTTTTACTGTTTTATTATATGTATAGACTAGTTGTCGCCCGCGGCTTCGCCCGCGTGAGTTTCGCTTAGATGAAAAATCTCTCTTGGAGCTTTTCATCAGATGTTCCAGATCTTCAATTTTTATACGTCAGCAGGAAATGCTCATCAGGTTGAACGATTTTTGCTAAGGCGCCATTTCCATATATGTTATAGTGTAGCTGGTCTCTTGGAGCTTTTCATCAGATGTTCCAGATCTTCAATTTTTATACGTCGGCAGAAAATGCTTATCAGGTTGAACGATTTTTGTTAAGGCACCATTTCCATATTACTTATAGTTTAGCTGTTCCGTTATGGTTCTTCATCAGGTGTTCTAGTTTTCAAAATAAATTATAGCCTATATGTTGCCCAGGCTTAATAGCTATACAACAAAAAAAGTTTCATTCAAATCCGTCCAGTAGTTTTTGCGTGAAACGCGTACATACATACAGACAGACAGACAGACAGACAGACAGACAGACAGACAGACAGACAGACAGACAGACAAGAAATTCCAAAAAATTTTTTTTGCTTTCTATTGTTCTTTTTAGGTCTCCCTCTATCCATTTCAGTCAAAAATATTAAATGTACAGACAAAATATTTTTACTGTTTTATTATATGTATAGATTATGGATAGCTTTTGAGTTTTGGTATATATTGTAGTGGTCCCAGACTTCATGTCGACATATGTTGCCATCATCAACAAAGTATGTACCTCTTCCAATTGGGGGAGAGGGAGGAGTGCACCACGCGCACTACAAGCGAAGAACTCCTGCCTGTTCTGTTGAAACATTATATCGTATCTGGTATCGTTTTCGTATAAATCAAGCACCAGGAATTCATTTTTGATAATAACTTGGCAGCATTTTATAGAAAAATATCGACATTTTCGCAAAAAAAGTAAAAAAAGTACTTAATTTAATTGTCTGTTCAAAGCACGTTCAAATTGCTTTAAGATGTAATAACAAGGGTAAATTTGAGTAAAATAAATTCTGATGGTAAGTAAGTTCTGAATTTTAAGCCGCACATTCTTTCAAATTTTTTTGGAATGTAAGTCAACTAAAATGTTATCTAAAATAAATAATTTTATAAATTAGAATATACATGCTTACTATTATTACTATACTCAGATTCACCCATGTTGTAAAATCTTGAAGCGCTTTGAATGTGCTTTGAACAAACAATTAAATTAATAATTATTTTTTGACTTTTTAACAAAAATATCGATATTTTTGTATGAAATGATGCCAAGTTATTATTGAAAGCATCAGGAATTCATTTTAGATTTTACAACATGGGTGAACCTGAGTATAGTAATAATAGTAAGCAAGCATGTATATTCTAATTTATAAAATTATTTATTTTAGATAACATTTTAGTTGACTTACATTCCAAAAAAAATTGAAAGCATGTGCGGCTTAAAATTCAGAACTTACTTACCATCAGAATTTATTTTACTCAGATTTACCCGTGTTACTCGTATTATATCTTAAAGCAATTTGAACGTGCTTTGAACAGACAATTAAATTAAGTACTTTTTTTACTTTTTTGCGAAAATGTCGATATTTTTCGATTAAATGCTGCCAAGTTATTATCAAAAATGAATTCCTGGTGCTTGATTTATACGAAAACGATACCAGATACGATATAATGTTGCAACAGAACAGGCAGGAGTTCTTCGCTTGTAGCGCGCGTTGTGCATTCCTCCCCCTCCCCCCAATTGGAAGAGGCACTTTGTTGATGATGGTAACATATGTCGACACGAAGTCTGGGACCACTACAATGTGCACCAGAAGTCGAAAGCTATCATGACCATGCAAAAATAGAAAAGTTCGAATTTTTCAAAAAATCGTCTTAGTAACATGGGCATATTTTGTAAACTATAAGTACTATCAACATACATCCAATGGCATTATTATAGAGAATTTAATGAAGAATATATTGGTCTTACACGGTTTTTTGCGTAGCTTTTACCTTAATCATAAAAAAATAGAAAAAGCACGATTTAGTTGGATTGAGATAATTGTTTTCTTCCAGCTATCATTTGAACGGGAAACTGGACCACTTCGGCCAGCCAACGCACTACGCACTCCATAAGTCCACCTTTGCAATTGGATCAATGCGCCCCGACGAACTGAAAAGTTAGTACAGGTCGCGTCATGTAAAATGAACGCTGGCGGTTAAGCTGCGCAGTAGGCGATTTATCTGTCATTGCGGTAAGCGCAGGGCGCGATTGGTTCGTCAGTCGTACCCATGCACAAGTTTCACTCCCTCCTCCTCTCTTCTAGCATTCATTTTATATAACGCGACCTGTACACTACTCCCAGTATTTTTCGACGTGAAAACTTTCAACACCTTTGCACGTAATAGTGTGTCTTATTACCTCGTATTTAGGCCCATAGATCACGATGCCACTTAACATTATTGCACAAGTCTGATAACCCAGTGGTGCACCCAGTCAATTTTAAGATAGCATCGCATAATACGGATTTTAAATCAAATAGGAAAAAAACAGTAGTCTCTTTTTTACAAGAGCAAAGGTAACAATCATACAGCCAAACAATTAAAGGTACTTTAAGATTTTTCTAACATTCTCTATTATTTCTTGCAGCTGAGATAATAGAAACAATTTAAATTGATTACAGCTCAAGGTATGATGATGTACAACTCTATGGTCCACCGGCGGGAAATATTTTCCAAAGACATCAACTCTATCATAGACTATATCGACTCCTTGTATCTGAAGGCGGAGGTGGAAGAGGTCATCGCCAGCATTGAGGAATTGCACAATTACAATAACGAGAGCAGAGTGCCTTATAGGGTCGGTATCTTCTTCATCGTTTATTTATTTAACTTTATAACAAAAAAGTTTAGGACTATCCGGCAGCTAGATGGGTCGACGTTAAGAATATTGCTGGCAACAACTGGAGTAGGATGACCCAGGACCGAGAAGGTTGGCGTAGACGAAAGGAGGCCTATACCCAGCAGTGGGTCACGGAAGGCTGTGGATGATTGAAAAGGCCTCTGGGAGGGTGAGGAGGGGGTGAAACTTGCGCATGGGTACGACTGACGAACCAATCGCGCGCGCCGGACGAGATACGCTCGATCCCGCTCACCCTATAGACCGTCTGCGCAGCTTAACCGCCAGCGACCTTTTTTCGTAACGGCACCTATACTAGTCAACTGACTGAGTGATGTAGAAACAGTAGGTAACTTGTAGCGGGTAGTGCAAAAAGTATGGATCATTTGTTTTGTAAACAAAATCACTTTGTAGGTTCCACTAAAAACCAGCGTCGCGGACTCGCAATTTGTGAGCTCGACGGCAAATGCTGAGTGGATCCGTTTTTTTGGATTCCTGACGCCATGACAACATTTTCCAATGTCGAAGTTTGCGAGTACGATGTACATTAGATGGAGATATTAGGAGCACCCATAAGGCCGTGACCGGAGAGCATGTATGAAGAGAGTGATGAGTGTAGAGGAAGCAAGAGAGATCTGTAAGGATCGTAGCAAGTGGAAATCGCTAGACCCTCCAGGGGAAAAAGGCATGATAATATGTATGTATGTATGAATGTACATTAGTTCTAAATTATCCGAGTACTATGTATTCCAGTTCGAATGTTATATACGAGAGCGAATATATCACCGATTCTCCACATACGTTATATTTGCTAGACCGCTTAATTATTCATTTAAATTCATTTTTTTTAAATGGGAAATAATTATAGTGATTATTAATAAGCAAGGGCGGATCCAGGATTCTTTCTGGGGGGGCACGGTGATCATGAGTGTCAAAAGGGGGAATTTTGCGGTGGGGGTGGGGGCTCTCACTACGCCACTGCAGAAGGACCAGCAAACAATCAAAAAATAAATTTATTAGAAACTAAAAGCGAAAAAAATTCACTAATTTCTGTTATTTCTTAAAATTGCACTGGGTTGGAATCTCTGTCTACAGTAGGTACACAAAAAAGCAGGCTGGGGGCACGTTACTGTTATTTCTTAATTTGATATGCACTGTTATGGAATCTCCCTCCACAGTAGCTACAAAAAAAAGCAGACCGTGCCCCCCTCCTAAATCCGCTATCCTAATCCCTAACTAATATTATAAAAGCGAAAGTGAGATTGTTTGTTTGCAGGTTTGTTTATTTGTTTGTTTGTTACCTCTTCACGCTTCATCTACTGAGCCAAACTTCCTGAAATTTCGCATACACATAGTTAGAAGTACCCTATGTCCTTCTCCGTACTTCTAACTATGTGTGTGTATGCAACATTTGAGGAAGATTGGTACAGTAGATGAAGCGTGAAGAGGTAACAAACAAACAAACCAACAAACAAACAAACTCACTTTCGCATTTATAATATTAGTTAGGATAATTATAAAATTTTCACTCTGTTTTTACACGACTGACCAAAAAAGGAGTGTTATGTTTTCAGGGTTCATGTATGTATGTATGTATGTATGTAATTTCTTTATTCCACCATAAGTCCTGAACGGCTTAACAGATTTTGATGTGAGAGGTATTGTTAGATTCCTTGCATTAGCCCGAATGACATAGGCTATGTAAGATGTCAGTCGTGTTTTTTTATTTTTAAATAATTAGCTTGTTCATACAGGAGTTGACACGTTTCGTAAAAAGTATTTTTCAACCATTTGAACGTTTGCAATCAAGTCCAAGAGGAGAAATCCTAAAAGAATCCTTAAATCGAGGTATACGAAACCATTTCTACCCCAATAAAGTTTTCACTGATCAAGATCGTAGAAGAAATTATCATCCAGTTAAGAATAATATCACTCGCCGAGCTAAAATTAACGAAAGAAGAAAAAATCGAAATGCTAAACAATTTGTTAAAAGAAGAAATATAGACGCTACAGATTTAAAAGAAGCACAAGAGTTTTGGAAGACAAAAAGTCCTTATGGTCTGAGTCCGATACAAGAACAGCCATTCACATTTCTAAATAAGGTCAATGATCCTTATGATGCAAAGCCATTGGAAGAACAAGCCTTATCTGCAAATAATTACGATGATTCTTACCGCCAAAGACCATTACAAGAGCAAGCCTTCACATCTTCAAATAATTACGATGATTCTTACCGCCAAAGACCAGTACAAGAGCAAGTCTTCACATCTTCAAATAATTACGATGATCCTTACCGCCAAGAACCACTGCAAGAGCAGGTCTTAACATCTTTGAATTCTAACAAAGACCCGATCGATCAAAGACAGAACCAAGTTTCTACATCTTCAAATAATCACAAAGCCTCTATTAGTCAAAGACAAGTTTTCACGCCTGTAATGAACCAAGATTACGTTAAGAAAGCTATTCAAAGGCAGGCTGTCTCGTTTAAAAATAATATAAAGACAGCTAATAAAAAAATGTTTTTGAAAAAATTAAAAGCACAGGTCCTATATCACCAATAGTACCAATGACTGTTACAAGGCAGTCTCGCCCTCGTCTCAATGATAATAAAAGATTGGTATCAATAAACAAGAGAGATTCAGCTTCTGGTAATGGTAGGTATAACTCAGATATATTTTAGTTGAATCCTTAGGAATTTCACTATTTATTTACAATTTTACGTACAAGATTTATGTTTCTCGATGTTGTGTAGGTACAGGTACATGAAATACAATTGAAATCCATTTGTTATTATTCCATCGAAGAAGAATTAACTCGTCATCAGGGGGCCGATTCCACTAATTACAAACGTAAATGTCGTGTTTCAATTGTGTCTCAAGATCCAAGGAAATTGAAATAAATTGACAAGATCTCTGTAAGACTTCTATGTTTTATTACGATTTCTTTGGCCTTTGAGACACAACTGAGGCACGACATCTACGATTGTAAATTGTAGAATCAAGGGCCAGGCCACAAGCAAGTTCGGCACATTTATCTAATGAGTAACTACTTACTGTGATTTACAGAGTACCTGCCAAGCAATCAATCTACTATATTTTGTATTAGCATGCTTTATTTTCAACGTGGTATATACAGTAACTTTGTAACCCATTTCATTACTAGGTACTTTTCTCTTGTTTCTTCGAAATATTGGTATTTTGACGGGTATACGATTTTCAAAATCATTTGATTCTTCCAGATCGCGTTTTCAAATTGTCATCAGGAAGGCATCATAAGCACAAACACTCACACAAACATATGAAACAGAAACTTTCGAAAATTCTAAGGATCATCAAGCAATATAAACCGAATCATAAGAAAGGCAAGCACAAGAAACACCACCACAAGCATAGGACACACAAAAACAAGTTCAGATCTCACAAAGATGAAGGTTTCAGTCACAAATCAGTCGTCAATAAAGAAGAACAAGCAGAATCGAATTCACTTCAGATCAGAGATGGGATCCACGATGTACCAGAGCAAAGTAATAATAACGACGACGCAACACGGATTTTAGACGTCAATGAAGCAAATAATAATTTCAGACGAAATTTCGAGTATAATTTGGAATATAATAATAACAAAGATGCTAATAGACATATAATCAGACGGCCTAGTTACGAGTCAGATGAAGAAATCCCTTTAAAGATTAATTTATATAAAGCCATGGCCTTAACTTTAACTACCAACCACGTACGAGTAGATGATAAAAAAGGGGTTTATCGTAATATGGATGCTATGGCTTTCACAGATGATAAAATTATTACACAAGATAACAAACGTGATTTTGATGAGAATGACGAAGAAACTTTACTGAAGAATAAACTTTATGATTATTTTAGTAGAAATATACCTGTTAACTGATTTTGGCAGTTTCTTTATGCACTACAAGTTTCGCCGCTCACTCCAGCCAGTCTGACTCCGACCATCGTGACTGCAACGTCGCACGAAACGTCAGCTACAACATATAAAACAGCTCTGAAGCGCGAAAGTTTAAAAAAGACTAATTTACAGACTAGATGATTGGACTGATTCGCAGCTTAAACCATAGACAGAAAAATAAATGTATTTTTAATTCCGGAATTTAGGAAACATGATTTTTTCTAACTTTACGGCTGAAATAGTAGGTAAGTACATTTATATCCTTGTAAATGTTTGAATTAAAAATTTAGAAAAAATTGGTGGAAACCGACCGCATTTTTGAAATTCCTCCTATTCCACCTCGGTGGCATGTTCACTTGAGAATATCCATTCACAATATGTTTGCAATTCATCGGGCAATCACGCGCGCCTCCGGAAACTCCGAAACTCATTCATTTCATTCATTCTTTAAAAAAATCTGTAAAGGATTCCGAGTAACGCGTATACTTGACAAGTGTTCCTGTAAAATTACAATAAATACCTTTTTTCAAACAAATAATAGAGTATTCTTACGAGATCTTGTAATATGATTCGGTGTTTGGGATTTGCGAGTAGCATCCTTTGTGCACGTTACCGATTTGGCGCCAAAATATTGACAGTTGACAGACAATGGCGTCTGAATCGGGCGGTTACCTTTTATAGGTATTGTGTGAGATTAAAGAATATCAAAATATCCTTTTTCCCAGCATTGGGACCTACTATTATAGCTAAATTCTATATCCATCCATAGGTGGGTACATATTATACCTGTAGCTGGTCTGTTTCTTTAAAATTATACTTATTATAAGTATTGTTTAAATATATAGGGACAAATTACACAGACTATTTATTATTCCAAAGTAAGTTCGAGACTTGTGTTATGGGATACTAACCCAACGATACTATATTTTATAACAAACTAGCTTTTGCCCGCGGCTTCGCCCGCGTGAATTGCCCACTGGAACGGTGCTTTTACCCGGTAAGAAAGGTACCATTTCCTTCTCCGTACTTCTAACTATGTGTGTACAAAATTTCAGGAAGATTGGTTCAGTTTATAATTCAATTGGTTCAGTAGATAAAGCGTGAAGAGGTAACAAACAAACACACTTTCGCATTAATAATATTAGTTAGGATACAAACATCCAAGATCCAGACCAATTTGAAAAAGATCATTTTCCATCATGACCCGACCGAGGATCGAACCCGGGACTTCCGGTGTGGCAGTCCGGCGATGACCGTTGGGCCACAGAGGTCGTATAAGGGAGGGGTCTCAATTTCAAGCCATATTTTTTACTCACATTACTTATATATGCAAAACTACTGAATTAAATTTGATGCTGTTGTCAAACGGAAGACTGAGGGTCTAACTTTTTCTTTTCGAGTGTGTTATTACTAGAGATGCGCCGAATAGTGATTTTGCCGAATAACCGAATACCGAATATTATTCGGTTTAACCTTTACCGAACCGAATATTCGGCCAAATTATTCGATTTACCATTAGTTTTTAGGTTCTATCCTGTACGCTACGATGTCGCTGCTAATTTCAATTTTAGAAATAAATGTTAGAGATAGGGACACATAGGACTCTAACAAAATTTATCACTTTAAATATTTCGCAAACTGATTTCTAAAATAAAAATTGGTCTTTACATAATCATAATAATCATAATCATCATAATCATTTAATTTTTGAAAGACCTATCAAACGAAAGGGACACGACGGTATAATCAAGAGAGAAAAAATCATCCTCACTTTAGGTGTAGGGGAGGCACCCTAAAAAAATTGTTGTTCGTGATTTTATTCTACAGTTTGCTCCACGTAATTATATGTATATCTATACCGAATTGTTGTTTTCTAGTAGCAATAGTCTCTGAGCAAAGCCTAGGACCGACGGACGGACAAAAATGACGAAACTATAAGGGGTTCTTTGTTTACTTCGGAACCCTAAAAATCTTGCATATTAAATTATAAAGCTGTCTTTTAATTCTACTCCATGTCATGTAACAACAGAATTTTCATTTTTTAATAAAAAAAGGAAGAAAGAGGGGGAGGCCTTTGCCCAGCAGTGGGACACAACACGTACAGGCTAATAAAAAAAAATTGAACCGAATATATTCGGCAACAAAGCCGAATAATTCGGCCGAATACGAATAGTGGAAAAGATGCCGAATACGCCGAATACCGAATACCAAACGAATATTCGGCGCACCCCTAGTTATTACTAACACTGGTATCAGATTTTATTCAAGTCGCCTAAAGGCATCTGACATGACTTTTACTACAACCACCATCTAGTGGCAGTAGCCGTATACACACCAGGGATGTAACGGAGCTTCGGTTTCGATTCCGATACGTCGGAACTTCCGATTGCTTTTGCATCCTCGGTTCCGACTTCGGTTCCGATAAATTTTAAACCGAAGTCAGAAGTCATATCGGAGGTCGGCGGCCGGCGCGGCGGGCGAGGGTGGGTAGACGGGCCGGGCAGCGCGAAGCCGCGGCGGAGTCGCGATCTGTGCCTGTGCGTACAAAAACAAACACGTTTATACTCGTCGTGCGGGCAACGCCGTGCTTTCCCGCTCGTCGCGATTGCTCTTTCACTCACTTGAATTCACTTGTTGTTTTGTTTTCCATACTGCGTGTTGTGCAGGGCTTGAAACCGGTTAATAAAAAACCTAAAAAATAAGTGTTTTGACCTGGTTACGCAGTAACGCTCGGGCCATTACGATCGGAGTGAAAACCCTTTTTGAATCGGTCTCGCGAGCGGAAATTACCTGGTTAATCCCGCGCGGGCGAGTGACAAGGACGGGTATATCGCTCAGCGTTTTATCTCACTTACGCATTTGCAAGTCTCAACGTGTAGATTGGTTAGATTTATATCGAGCGAGAGTGAGAAATAATCATAGTTAGAGCGAGATAGAACACGATCGTCAAAAAGAGCGAAATGTTTTGGGTCTTTCCGGTATTTTGAACAGGAACTGAAATGATATCGCTCTTTGAACATAACCAGAAATAATATATGGTTTTGCTCAACCGTAACTGATTTAAAACGCTCTTTTTTTAAATGTATGGCGCATCGAGTGAGCTGGTTTAGAATTTTAACCAGGTTAGCAAGCCCTGGTGTTGTGTTCGCACTTAATTTGTGTAGCTATTTGATTAGTTCAAGGGTTTAGGCGCAGAACGTAATTAGTGTTTAATTTTAAATGTGATAAATTGTTTTGAATTGAATAATGAAGCCAAAATCAAGTATTATTTGGAACTATTTTAATGAAATTTTTTTATTCCGATTCCGGTTTCGACTCCGATAAACCAAATTCAAAAATTCCGATTCCGGTTCCGGTTCCGATATAACCACATCCGTTACATCCCTGACACACTAGTAAACTAAACAGTCAGCTAATGTGCGGGTTTCCTCACGATGTTTTCCTTCACCGGAAGCAGGTGGTGGTCTATGAGAAAACTACCGTACATGAGTCAGATTGGTCTACAAACTCATGTGACACAGGTAGGATTTGAACCCGGGTTCCGACCTCAGGCTGGTGTCATTAGGTACATTACCACTTGGCCAGCGGTGGTCCGCTTCAAAAGTTCTAACTTATCATTATTGATACCTACCCCGCCGTCTTTAGAACTGAGCCGACAAATCATTTGGTTTCCCAAAATTCCCAAGGGAGCTATCCCCTTCTCACAGAAGGAAGTAAGCTTCCTATTATCTCCACAGGGAGTTAATATTCAACATCAGTGACTTTTCCCGACTTACCGGATGCCAATTGTAATAGAATCATGTCAACTCAGTGTCAACTATATTATTTCTAAAGTCAAGTACTTACTAACCAGCCATTGCAGTGACTGAAAGCATTGTTACCACCAGAAATATACAGTGTGACAAGTATCTTTTTGCACGTGGTAGAAAACGGAACTAATGTCAAAACTATAAAAAATTCTTATTTAAAACGTAGGTGGCGCCCTCACTCACGTGCAAAAAGATCCTTGTCGCAATGTATTATTGTCACCGTCGTCGTCTAAGAGATACATTGTCTGTTTCACAGAGTTTAAAATTATACGGCAATAGAGAAGTGCCGTTTGCTGTCTTTACACCTAATAGCTTTTGCCCGTGACTTCATACGCGCACAAAAAACTATTTTTCCCTCTCTTAGTGGATCTTTATAACCTACTTCCATATAACCGTAAACCAATTGGTACCATATGCACATAAAGATGCAGTTGAGGTTTTTAGAGTTGGCAAGTTATGTTTTAAATGAATTGGACCACGGAACTCTCAAAAGGTGCTGTGGTCCAACTATTTTTAAAGTTGGACAACTGCCCCCAGTAAAGACCTATGGTCCAACTAGTTGGACAGAGCAGTTGGACCACTGCCCCGGAATGCCTACATGCCTTTCAGTTTCCTACGTCCAGTAGTTTTGCCTGTATGTTGTCTACCAGTCAGTAAGAGAGTTATATTAATGACTAGTGCCCCGCCCCGGCTACGCTCGGGAGGTAGGTAGGTACATATATTAATTGTAGCCTATGTCACTCAGGTATTATGTAGCTTTCTATTGATGATTGATATATGAGATCTAGGGTGGTACACGCAAACTCAAAATATGCCTATTCACTCTTGCCTTGAAAACCCCTAAATTATAAGTGACAGGAAACAGCGACGCGGGGAGAGAATTCCATACCTTAGCGGTTTGCACGATAAAGCAGGAGGCGAACCGAGAGGTGCGATGAGCTGGAACATCAACCACATAAGGATGGAATCCCTGTCAGCGCCGTGTCGTCCGATTGTGGAATGGTGCACAGGGAATTAAGGCGAGACTCAAGGCTAATCAGAGGGGGTGAGGGGTACGTAAGTTCCGCCTTAAAGCAGACACAATAAGGTTACTTTTCGAATTTTCTATATGTAATTTGTGTTTTTGCTAGCGAGTTTTTCATTAGGCTCTTAGGGTAATTATTTTAGAGGTTTTCTTTTAATTATGACAAAACACCAAATACATTTAAAAAAAATAAGCCAGTGTCGTTTTAAATAATTGTATTCTTTAAAAAAAATCTACTATTATCGTTTAAATTACAGTGATTTTTGACGATAAAGGAAATTAAACAGGATTATATATTATTTTTTTATCTAGTTTTATTTATTTTATTTGTAATTTGATTTGGTATAATTCTAGTTTAGTATTTTTCTCTTTACGGGATATTTTAACTGCTTCAGTACCTACTTCTAACCTATGGTTCACAATTGACGTTTAAAGACGTACGTTTTCGGAAATTCCTGATTGGGTATGGCCTTAAGTCGTATATTATACGCCTAGTTGTATTTTGATAGCTTGAGAGTCCTATACGACAATTTTCATCCGGCAACTAAACAACACTTCTATTAGGCTAACCACGTAACCACACACTGTGATTCTAAGTTCTGCGTTCTATCTTATATCGGCGCCATATCCTAACGGAAGTGGCACACAAACAGACACAATGGTTGTTTGTTTGGTTTGATGGTCGTCGCCATAAAGTTAAAAAAAATATATGTCTATCTATAGTCATCGCAAAGTCCCGTAGGCTGGAGGTAATATTGTAATGAGGGTTCAGGACAAGGCCTGACTGTTTGGAATAGCAACATGTTTAACAAATTCAAGAATGCTACTACCTACAAATCTAAAGTCCATTTATTCATAATAGTTCTATTTTGTAAACAATCTTACCATGTCTTTTTATGTTTTTATAACAATATAAATTAAAATAGACTTTTTAGGAAATTACTTTCGTGGTTAATAAATGTTTTACTTTAGAATGTTAAGGTTTGAACTAATATTTGATTTATTTTCAACAAAATTCAAATAAAAGTACTGTGAAGATTGTTTACATAATAGGACAATTATGAATAAATGGACCATACCTACAATGTAACGTTTTTTTTCTCATTCGACATTCGAACTACACCCCTACACCACGTACTGTACTGTGCTCCTTTGTTTTAAATTAAATAAATTCAAGTTTATTATACTGAGTTTGAGTTATTATCAAATTTCATCGTGTCCACTACGAGACACTAGGTATTTAAAAAAGCTTACCTACATTGATCGAAGTCCCAGGTTCAAATCCTGATGAATATTGTTTGTTAACAGTTAACTGTTAACAAACAATATTCATCAGGTTCATGTGGTTCTGTGAACAGTAGACCTCGCAAGCCAGGATTTCCCCCTTCCCTTTTTGATTTATTTTTCACAACCTTTGGGGAATCAGGTACTTTCAATGTTCCCTTCAAATATGATTGAAATCTGTAAGTAACGCTAAAAAGAACTTCTCTTATATATTTAATGTGATGGGAGGACGTGAGTTTGTGAGGAAATGTTTTTTTGTTACCTACTCAATCTCGCAAAATCTACTGGACGGATTCCGATGAAATTTGGTATACGGGTAGAAAAATACCAGTAACAGCCATTAATAGCACATAGGATACTTTTTATCCCGAAACTCTCATGGGAGCGAAGCCCCGGGGCGTGGCTATTAGTAAATAATTTATTTACAAATTTGACATAGCAACATAAAAAAAACATAAATGTCTGTTCTAGAAAAATTATACACAATAATTTCGTCAATATTCTTCCATTGTTGTCGGTGGAATAAAGAAGTCAATAAACGACCGCTTCATATTCTTCTTCTTAGCGTGTCGACTCGGCGGGTCAAATTTGTGATGATCAATATGACGCCACAGATACAGCATTATCTGTTGCGTCATACAGGTCTTTTAACGTACAGGACCCTAACCACAACCTTTTGTAAAACAATCTTATTTCAAGGAAGTTTTGTTTCAAGCTTGTGATAACATTACTCGATTTCGTGCCATGACCTCTACCGAGCAATATTATTTTATTCCTGCTTAGTGTTGCGAAAGAACGAATGGTTTGATGACATTGTCTATTCCCAGTTAAGGATATGAACATGGAAGTAATAAATACTTACGTTTACTTCCATGGATAAGAAGAAACAGCGCTATAATAATAGTGCCATCTCTTTCCAATGACGTTCAGCGTAACATGATTTTATAGGTTACTAGCTGCTGCCCGCGGCTTCGCCCGCGTGAGTTTCCTTAGATGAAAAGTCTTTTTGTGTTCCAAACTGTAGTAACCTAAACTCCAGTACTCAAAATTTCAGCTATTTGGTTATCCCGTGTCCCGCGGGAATATATTAGGTACTCGTAGTACAGTCGCGGTGTTAAAATGAATCAAAAGTGATATTTCATTCAATAAACGATCTTCGTCTGCTCGTTATCTACAATTTCTCGTGTACCACCACTCCCACCCCGGGTCCCTCTTTATCCTATCCCGTGTCCTGTCTATTTATACGTCAGTAGAAAATGCTCATCAGGTTGAACGACTTTTGCTAAGGCCCCATTTCCATTTTTTATAGAGTAGCTGGTCTCTTGGAGTTCTTCATCAGATGTTGCATAAACTTAAATTTTTATACGTCAGCAGAAAATGCTCATCAGGTTAAACGACTTTTGCTAAGGCGCCATTTACATATATGTAATAGTGTAGCTGGTCCCTTGGAATTCTTCATCAGATGATCCTGATCTTCGATTTTTATACGTCAACAGAAAATGCTCGTCAGATTGATAAACTTTTCCAAAGGTACCATTTCCATATTTCTTATAGTTTAGCTGTTCTGTTAAGGTTCTTCATCAGGTGTTCCAGTTTTCAAAATCACTTATAGCCTATATGTTGCCCAGGCTTAATTGCTATACAACAAAAAATTGGGTAGGGCTGTGTCGGTGGACACGGCCGTTGGTTTTAACGTGAAACGTCTATGTCAGCGAGTCGCTTTTAAAGATTAGATTGAAAGAAAACAAAATGGTCTACGTTCTTAATATTTTATTTCGATTTATTCTATACACGATTCTATACAAACATACACCTTGTATTCTATACAAACATGTAACTTGAAAACATAACACTTAAAATAAATTGCATGTGGATAAGGCTGTTTTTGGTTTGATGTGATAATTTATTTGTGATATTCTTGTATATACTCAAGATGATACAATAAAGATGGTGCACCCACGCTTTACAAAATATTTTTTTCAAAAACAGTAATTTTAATAACAACGTTTTTTATAAACTACACATTTTAAAAACATCTGGGTGTACAAACAAATCCTTTTTTATAAAATGATTATTTTACAAACAAATTACATAACAAAGACTTCAATTGGTAAAACATGGCAAGATAAAATATCTTATGACAAAATACATCGTTCGCTAAATATTATTTACCAAAACTAACTAAAAGATATGAAGTTTTAAATGTCTACATAAGCGAAGTCCCCTACATGTTCACCGGGAAATTTTGTATTAAGGAAATAAATGTTGTGGTCTTTTACTTTCTTTAAATCTCTCTCGAACCAAAGTCGATCACAAACACTGCAAGATAACCCAAACGGATTTTCTTCGAATATAGTTTTGAAGCGATTATCCGCCATCGCCAATGATTTTGCATAACATCACTTCGACTACTGTTCAAGTTCCCCAGTTCACTAAACGGATTCCACATTTGTATGGGTTGTATGTATATCTTCATCTGTTACGTCCATTGCAATAAATACATCTTCGGTAGCAATGCTCGCGGAGTCGATATTGTTCAAGTTTGAAGTTGTTTGTTGTTGAGTTTGTTAAGCCATGGGACCCCCTCTAAAACAACGAATAAATAATAAACACAAATCTATCTCGTTGCCACAATAATTTCAGTGTGATTCAAATCGGATCTTCAGGAGGATGTTATCGATGCTGTCTCCTAGTGGCGCGGTTACCGTCACTTTATAATTAAGAACATAATATTATAATACTATGTAAGTTCCAATCGAAAGAGCAGACGAACTTTCTAGGAAAGGAGCAGATGAAACTTTCGTGGGACCTGTACCCAGACTTCCAATAGCTTATGGGATAACGAAAGGCGTCATCAAGCATAGAATGAAAGTTGAATCCAAAGAAGATGGAGAAGAACTAGAAGTTTAAAACAATCTTAAAATCTTCATCAAAGCAGCAGACCAAAAGAAATCAAAACACCTACTTAAATTGAGTGGGAATAACATTAGAATCATCACAGGACACTGCCAGGTGAGGTAGCCAGGTGTCTATTCAGTTGGCAGTCTCTTTGCTTAATCACTGTCAGGTGACAGCGATTAAGCAAAGAGATCCTATCTGTCCCAGCCTGGAAGAAAAGGAAAGTGGGCTCAGACCCCTATCTGAAAATGATCTTAGCGACATTACAATAGGGCAGTTATTAAAATTCTGCAAAGTAACAGGTAGATTCAGTGGGTCGCCACCAACGCAAGTTACTAGGTAACTCAAAACCCTATACGGGTCTCGGGGAATTAGGTGAAATGGTCCCAGCATAAGTGGACTGATCATCCGTCTGGTGCTCGCGCTGGTGTCCTCATATAGTAAATAGTAATTAAATAAAAAGTTCCAATCGAGAGTCTTGGAAGGAGAGAGGCATTTGCCCAGTACTTGATGGCTATTAAATAAAAAAAAATAAAAAAATAATAAATAAATAGATAAGTCCCCGCGGCTTCGAGTCTTCCCGATAAACTCAAAAACTACTGAACGCATTTCATGCAGTTTTCATTAATAGACAAAGTGATTCATGAGGAAGGATTAGGTACCTACATAATAAGGTACTTATATAATTTAATATTACTTTGTGTATTTGAGTGTATTTGTGTATGTGTGTTGAACGGATTTTCATGCGGTTTTCAATTTTAGGTTGGAAACTTCTTCAGTAAAGTGTACCTATATCAAAGATTTAAATAAATATAACATTTTCACCTGTGCGAAGGCTGGCCAATATATATAAATTATTATAACACCAAGCCAGGCAACGACCTGCATTCGTCTAGTGTCTGTGTAGATATGCCGGTTGTCTAATTGGGTTGGTCAAATGGTACTGATCTCTATAGATCTATTGACTACACGACCAAGCCAACTAGACGTGTTTCCAATTTTAATAGAGCATATATTTCATAATAGTACATAATAATCATGTCTAAGCGTACTAACCGTGCCAGTATCTGCACTGTCCATAGGTACAGCAATAATATAGCTGAAGTACTCGAGGAATCAGCGACAGTAGCAGCAGCTCTGAGGCGCTCCTGAAACCGCCTCGCTCGTTCGGTGCCAGACATTGGGGTGCTAATGCGTGGCCTATTATGACTCTCTCTCTGCGATGACAACCGGGATTTGTAACTACTATTAGGTTTAGTTTTCCTCATTTTCCTTTAATTTAATTTATAATGTTTGTTAGAAAGATTTGATCCTTTTGATTAACTCCATCGATTGATACCATAAAAATACAGGTGTTATTTTTTGGATTGTAGGCAGTTCGATTCCCGGGCCCCGGGCGTGGCAAATGAATTTTCAAAAAACTTTGAATGCAGATTTAATTATTTTTTAAATAAAGGAATGTTTCTTTAAATAAAAATTTGATGTCTTCAGGATTAAGGTTACTTTCCCTGAAAGAGAAGTAAATTCCGTTTCGTCTTGATAGTGTTAAAACGCTGCCAAATCTGCTTCGCTCGACCGATATTGGATATTAGTATACCAGTGTGTAGCCTAGAACCTCCTCTTTTCGATGATAGGGGTGACTTATATTTCATCCTGGGTTTTGCTCGGGCTGTGGCTCAAAACGTAATTTTTTATTTTTTTTTAATTATTTTTGGTTATTTTGAAGTACAAATATTATTCAAATTACTTTTATTTTTAATTTAATCAATAGTTCTCAATAATATCTATAAGTAAACAAAAGAATCATCGCTCTATCACTAATGAGTCGTGAATAATACTAAATTGAAATTTTCAAAACGGCGTTTTTCGTAATTTTACGCGGCGGCTCCCCCCGCCCCTTCCGTAGGGCTCCAACCTCATTTCAAGGTCTTAACACCAAACTGACTATAGAAGCTAAATAATGATACTAGATTCATGTTTCTAAGACTAATAGTTTTAAAGTTATTAACCCTTAATTTGGCAAAGACAAGTGATACTAGATTTTTTTGGAAATAAGCATTAGGATGTCAATATTTATGTATACAGAGGCAGAAAAAAATAAAACAAAAAAAATTACATGTACTTTCGCGAAAATCTATGTAACTTTTTTACAACATTATCAAATATAGTCAGAAGTATGATAAAATAAGAGTGAGTCTTTTTTACCACATTACCAAATTAGGGTGAAACAATGAAACATCAATTTTACGTATAAATGTATCGCAGGTGATGACGGTAGAAGTGGAATTGAAGAAATAGATGGTATAGAGTTGTAGTCTGTTTTATTTGCCGAAGGAAACACACTTTGAATTATAGGACTGAAGGCAATATCGTTGTCAAAATTGTTATTATCGTCGCTGTCTAACAAATTCAGGCGCTCTATTGATGAATCAATGGATGGTGTAGGAGAGCTGGAGTAACCATTGTGGTCCATATGGACTGGTATAGTTTGATTTTCATCTTCATTACCTGATGATTCGCTCACATCAGATCGAGCACTCGCAACAGGAACTAAAGCTAAGATGCGGTTAGTTCTAGCCTTTTTGAAGCACCTAGGAACAAAAAAATAAACACCACATGCAACCAAAACCAAACAAATAATTAATTTATAGCAGGGATATATATAGAGCCAAGGAGGATGTGGTGGAAGGGACTATTGTTGCACAAACATATCACATAAGATACATAAAAAACCATAAACACTACCTTTTTGGGTATTTGGTAATGATGATTTATGGCAACATACAGGCAAGACACCATATTGTTAGTAATTTGACAATGATGCTTTTTAGCAACATACAGGTTAGAAGGCTTATTATGACTTGGTTACCTAATTTTTACACGACATTTTACTTGTATCTGTTAGTATGTTTATATATGTATAAAATAAATGCAATGCACCATCATTTCATAAACAAATAATAGGTAAAATCGTTATACTTACAGAGGTGATGCTCTTGTTGCGCGGCATGTCTGCGATTTGGCGTAAATAGTAATGTGGCCCATACGAAACGTAAATCGAAAATAGTGTTCCTAGTGACGTACCCAATCAATAATTAAATCAGATTCGATGGATTTCGCAAATTATATTAATTTAAGGCTGTATATTTTTCTAAAGTGGACGTTGTAAAAAGGTTGCATAATCAAATTAAGGGTTAAGGTGTGACGATATATCCCATTTCGTTACGGTCTGAAATCCTGGCATGGTACCCGTATGGCGCTGATTTTAAAAATGGCGCAGCGCCATCTATTGAATTCTAGAAAACAAATAAAAAACGAAAACAGAAAATTATTGTTAGTGGCAGGATTCGATCCAGCTACTTCCAGCTACTTTCTTGAAATATTTCTTTACTAAAATATTTAAAAAAATATAGAATTCAAAAAAACTAATACAAAACGCAAAAAAAATTGCAAAAAAAAAGTCACATCAGGCAGGATTCGAACCCTGTACTTAAAAAAACAATACGCGGCCTCTACCGATAGGCCAACATGCATTGTTTGTGACTGGCGAAATTTCAAATGGGATTTGTCTAAAGGTACGCAAATTCACCCCTTTTTTTGGACTGTAAGGGTTGAAATTGTGAACAACCCTTTCTTATGTGGGCAGTATATTGTATAATGAAGACACTAACCAAATTTCACGTTTATAGCTTTTATAGTTTCGGTTTTGTGATGATAAATTAGTTTACCTCCCCTTTTTTACCCCTTTAGAGGTTGAATTTCAAAAAACGCTGAAACACGCCATTGGTTATTTTAGTTGAGAAGCATTCTTGCCAAGTTTCAAGTAAATCAGTGAAGATTTTAATTTTTTTTCATACAAATTTTGCCCTCTATTTTAACCCCCTTAGGGGTCTAATTTTGAAAAATCCTTTCTTATCTGAGCACTACGTATTAACATAAAACTTCGGTCCAAATTTCAAGTTTATAGCTTTTATGGTTTAGGCTGGGCGTTGATTTATCAGACACCCTTGTTCTTTTATATATATAGATAAAGATAATCACTACATATAATAAAACTGTAACGGTCTGTGTCTGTACATAGAAGATGAGGTCTATGGGGTTAATAGAAACCAAAACCAGTTTTTGTAGAAATTTTGTCTGTCTGTCTTTCTATCTGTTTGTTTGTACGCGCATCACGCAAAAACTACTCGACTAGATTTGATGCGGTTTTCACTGTCGTATTATAGAAGGTCTAACTTAAAATCTGGCGTAGTTTCGTCTTGATATGCCGCTTAGGCGGAACCTGAAATATGCGCAGACGAAGTTGCGGGCATAGGCTAGTGCATAATATTAGAAGTGTGAATTGATTTAAAATGCTCGTTTTTGGAAAATTAAGTATATTTCAGTAACTTGTTACCTACGTAATATACACTAATATCTTCTCATGGAGACACATACGATGCCTTTTCTTGATGTACACTCTTCGGGGTTAGAATATCGGCTTCCAAGTACTCGAATATTTCCAAGTCCAAATCCATTTAGAATCAAATTTAATCAATTGCAGTTACTCACTATAACGTTCACGTTTACTTTATATTCAATTATTTTTCGAAAATAAGTTAATCTACCTACTTTACATTTTTGAGCAAAAATAATAGTAAGTACCTAAATAATGTTGAATTAGTTGCGAAAGAGTAACTTTTTTAAAATTGCTAAATTTGACATTAAAACAATAATGCTAGTAGCTAAAAGCACGTCGTGGTACGAATTGAATGAACAAAATAGAGGTGACGTCACCAAAACTGCTGAAAAATGTAATATTGTTTCAAGCTTCTTTTAAAGACCTTGTGGTACGAAAACTCAATGTAATATTAAAATAATCCTGCTATTAGACGTTGTGGTTAGCCCCCAGGTAGTAGGGCACGCTGGGTAGGACAGTGGATGGTCCATAGTTTGGGAAGAGACACCACACAGACAGGCGGTTTCCGAACTATGGACGGACATGTTTGTTCATATTATCAAGTAGGCAATGGCCAGGGAATACTATTGGTATTTTTCCTTAAAAAATAAAACTAAAATAGCCACTCTTTAGATATACTTTGATAACTTAAGTCCTAAATTACTTTTTGTAAATTAGAACAAAAATCTAGCAAGTAACACCACATCTTAAAACATTAACCTTCCTGAAAATATTTATAAATTTGTCTCTTCAGAAACATCTCCTCGTCAGAAGAACATTCGGAAGTATCAAGTAGACCTCTTCTGCCACTTTTAAGAAATTTGTTTAGGTTATTTTCACCACCCATAGCTTTTAACAAATTTATCTTTAAAAGAATCTCTTCATCAGATCCTGTGCTTTCAGCTCTTATGTTCTTTTTCATCGCTTGAACCTTTTTAAATTCTTTATTGATTGCCATGCTTCTTCTAAAAGCCAAATTGCTTTTATTGTGAGGTTGTGTCACGTATTTATAGATTTCATTTGTTGGTATTACAAATGTTGCTGGTTCACCAGTTTCAAAATGGAATTTGTTATTGTTATTAGTTTTGTCGAGAGTAAGTTTTGATTCTAAATCTTTATTTTCTATATGTTTAGAAGTTTTGCCGTTTCCATTAGAATCTGCCCTGAAGTTTCTCCAGTAATTGCTAGATCTGTGGCGATGTTTTCTATGCTTGTCCTTTTTGTGGTGCGGACGTAAATATTTAATGATCCTTAGGAGTTTCTTAAGGCCACGTATAGATATGCTGTGTTTATGTTTGTGTCTGCTGTGTCTCTTCTTGTGGTGCTTTTTTGTGCTTTTTGAGCCTACATTTGACAGCTTAAGTTCAGAGCGATCACCCGGATCCATATCTGGAACTAATGATTGTATACATAGGTATAAAATTCGTGGCGTATGAAGCTGAAAAGACAATGCAACTCTTTTCCTTTGACTCCTGGCCCAAAAAAATGTAACTTGTGTATAATAGGGTAGATGACAACAAGTCAAATTAGTTACTTTTTTCTAAATGTCAAAAACAATAATTTATATGGGACTTGTATGACAGTACTCAACGGTGACGTCACTTTTAATGGAGTCAAAAAGCATCCCCAATATACTTTAATTAGAACTAAAAAATAGTAAACCATGTTATAAATAAAATTGATCAATTAAAGTGACATTCAATTATAATGTTTCATTATTTAAATAGTATATTTTATTTTTTACCCAGTCATCATCCCTATTGAGACTGATGCCGAACGTATCATTTAATAACTTTTAATATGGGCTCAACAAATCTACCCTGGAATAAAAAGATATATGGTAACAAAGTTTTGAAAAAATGTGGATTATTTTACTAGAATAGATTTATTTGACCCCATGCCCATAGTAAAAGTTGTCATGAATGATTAGGACTATCGTTAAACCTATTTAAAACAAACAAAATATATGATATAAAAATCCACACTTTACAAAACCTTTGTTAACCTATTTTTGTAATCCTCTTTATACCTTATTTTTTTCTTAGGATAGATTTATTGGGCCCCATGTATGATTAGGACTAACGAAAAACCTGTTTAAAACAAACAAAACCTATAATTAAGTATATAAATATCCACATTTTTTTAAACTTTGTAACCCTGTTTTTTTTTCCAGGGTAGCTTTGTTTGGCACCATATTAAAATTTATTATGAATGATTAGTTAGGACTAGCGTTTGGCATCGGTCTCAATTATGTACAACGAGTTAATTTTTTTTGGGTCAATTGGTTGCATTGTCCTTTGGCATGTAGGTTCCTAAGGAGTGTAGGGAAGCACTAAAGAGGATCAAAGTCCCAGGTCCATGCTATTAGCCAAACGAGCATTGCCCTTCACGAAAAAGAACATATCCTTTAAAAAAACAAAACAATTTTGACACAAGTTTTAATTGATGCACACAAAGCACGTGTATCGTACGACGTTTTTCAACACACTTGTAAGTAAAAAAAAATAATGTGGTCCTAACATCTTATTATCGGAAAACGAATGCGCCCTTATGTCATTCCTCCAAAACATTCGTATGCCGCCAAATACCGCTCCTCGTTAATGATTTCAGGTGGAGTTAAATTGACATATTCTTCCATACTAGTCGACATTTTATTAAATATTTAATATGCTAAGACGGCGAAAATCGGAAAATGTACCTAACAAACACAACATAATAAATATAGTCTTGTTTTTTATTCGCGTGCCGCCGCCAGCCCGTGCGCAGGGAGCGCGCGGCGCACGCTGCGGATGGTATATCGCCATACAGCCAGTGCTTGGCTGTAGAAAAATCATTATCTTTGCTTATTTAAAAACTGTTGTTATTTTCCTTATTTGATCTTATATGTATTATGCGGCTAAATTAAAAATGCTTTGTGGAATTCATAACGCGCATTAGTTTTCTATCTTTTGTATAGCGCAGTATGGTAATTTTTATTTCCAAACACCTCCGTAATATATTCGTAATACCTTCGTAATATATGGCATTATGGGCCTAAATTCGATGTAATAAGACCCACTTTACGAGCAAGTGTGTTGAAAATTTCATTTCCGTGCAGCCTTTTAAGAGCAGCCGACCCTGGGCCCTGGGTGCGCCATCAGGTCATGCATCATAATAATTAAGTCATCGAAACTGAAGCTATGTTGAAAATTTCAACACTTTAGGACAAGCGATTAGTTGCAAGATTGGACTCGGAACTTATGGACAAAGTTAAAAATAAAATCTTATAAAGTAGAACAATAGACCTAAAAATAGGTATATGTTTTACTATTCAATTCTACGTCATCATTCAGCTCTTTCCTACTAATAAGTTAAGAAAACCGAGTCAAATCTACCCACAAATGCCAGCAACAAACCTTGGTCCTTGGAGTAATCATCAACCGGATCTAGTTTCTTTTCAATTTCTTTTTTTCTTTTATTCATAATTTTGTTTCTGTTAGTAATTTTGTTTTTACTTATAATTTTGTATTTACTCATAATTTTGTTTTTATTTATAACTTTGTTTTTATTTTTAGGCCTAATAGATACAGCTCTGGACGGCTCAGTCATTGCACTCATAATTCCCAGATAGTCTTTCTCGATTGTATCATCATCAGAATCATTTCGCTCATTAGTATATTTTGCTCCTGGTTTTTTCTCAACATGTTTATCTTTACTCGTTCTATAAGTGACATTGGGGATCCATTGTATTATTTTTAAATTCTTATCATTTCTCTGTTCGATACTTTCTTCATTCTTCAGAAGATTATCATCTTTCTTTTGTTCGTCACTTGTTTTTTCTATATTATGTTTGCGGCTCAATATTTCATTTTTAGTTTGGTTAGCTGTTCTATATTTGTCAGGGAAATAGTGTTTATCAGAGTAGAAACGTTTTTTGATCGCGCCATTTAAGTTATTTTTTAGCGTTTCTCCTCTAAAGGTGTCTTTAAGGCGTGTCCACGGCGCCAGAACGTTATGCAGAAATGTTTTCAGGAGCTGAAAAATTTTACATACAATGTTAGGTAAAATTTCCCATGTGCCTTTATTAGTCAAGCAATCAGATTTTTCAGCACCTCTAAAATTCTAGGAAAGAACCAACCAACCGTATAAGGAACACCAGAAACATTGGCGTACTCTTCCAAAGCTTCAACGCTGTTGATCAGATCCTTGGTCTCGTCCTTCCGGTACAGGGAGTCAATCTGATCCAGGATCGAGTTTACCTCCTCCGAGAGCATGTCCCAGCGGTGTTGTAGCGCGTTGTGCAGCATGATCGCTTGAGCTGAAAAAGTCATCGAGCTACAGGATAATATTTGATATTCAAAGGTTGGCTGGAAGAAATTGCAATTGCCATAAGCCCGCCTTTGCGCTCATTTATATATGTATTTACTTTTGTTACTACTTTGTATTTCTTTTCTGTAAATGGTGCAATAAAGTGTGGATCTATCTATCTATTTTTTGATTCTTCTTCTTCATCTGTATGGTGCAAATCGGTGGTGGCCAAGTGGTTAGGGCCTTAGCCTGTTATCGAAAGGACCCAGATTTGAATCTTGCTCGTGCCACATGAGTTTGTATACCAATCTGACATAGTATGGTTGTTTTCATGTCAGATGGCACTTAAAGAGGATTTCCTGAAATTCCCACGGGACCAAAGTCCCGAGTGCAAGCTATAAAAATGTCAATCAAGTACCTCTCCTCTCATCAGCTGGCATATTTGCTGCTTTATTCGTTGTATGCAAAAATGCATGCTTGGTCGGCTGCCCGAAACTGTCCAGTAGCCTATTCATGTCATAGCTGTAAAAAATAAGACTCAACTAGTGGATTCGCTATGAACAATGTCGACTTCGGTTGCGGAGTTGAAAATTTGAGTGCCATTTTTTTGTTAATGATTATAATTATCTCCAACATGCACCGTAGCTACTGCCGTATCAATTATACGAGGCCCCCGGGCCACAGAGGACTCGGACAAGTGGCGTAACTATAGGGTGGCCCCTCGGCCCCTCCGGTCCCAGTCGGAAAGGGCATCCCGTTTTTTTTGGGAGGCAGGGCCCAAGTCGAGGAATTGAGCACAAGATCCCAGAGTTCAGCTACGCCACTTGGAACATGGCATGAAACTTATTAGTTTGATAATTTTCTTGAAATACTACACATTTTACAATGGATCACAAAGGCGGTGGTGGTTTAGTGGTTAAGACAGGAGGGTTCCTGTTGTCGAACGAAAGGACCCAGGTTCAAATTCTACTTGTACGTTATGAGCGTGCAATGCACCAATCTGACTCAATGTATTCAATTCAATTCAATTCAATTCTTTATTGCATCCTTAATGTAAGTAACAGGTCGTATTCTTATATTTGTATGGTGGTGTTCAACAAACATTATGAAAAAACTTGCACACTAGCTGACTGTTTAGTTTACTAGGTACTTAGTGTGTATAAGGCAACTGCCGACAGATGGCGGTAGTTGTCAAGTAATGTCAGATAATTAGGCGACTTGAGAAAATTGCCTGACAGTGTTTATCTATTCTCGATAAGAAGAAGAACTCTATCCGGACGCGAGGTTCGTTCGTGCTGTTCGATTGATCGAACCACGTGGAACTTTAGCTCCTTACAGTTCGATTAATTGGGCAGCAAATATTCTTGATTCTTAATAGTTCGGGAATACATTTTTCCAGAAGTCTTCTAGTGTCCGAACCAAACATCATCGGAGAGGTCAAAGCAGCCAGACTCCGCTGGCTCGGACATGTGAAGAGAATGAAAGCGGATCGTGCCGTCAAAAGAGCATACGTGGGTTGACCGCGGGGCCGTCGACCAGTCGGGCGCCCTAGGTACCGCTGGAGCGATGAGGTTCTGAAAGACCTACAGAGCCTCAGAGCGGGAAACTGGCGAGAATTGGTGCAAGGTCGCAAAAAATGGCGTCATCTCGTGTTGGAGGCCAAATCCACTTCGGGTCGTTGCGTCGCAGTAGTAGTAATAGTTCTTCCAGAAGTCTTCAAACTTACTATTCAACAAGTTTCGCGAATCCCCACACAAGCCTACTCGTGACTTCTGGCTTCTTGTATATGACCCAATGAAATATTTTCAACAAAGTAGTAGAGAATACTCCCATGCCAAGTCGGGTCATGTCACTTTTGAAAGCTTCGACAAAAGCTGTGGGAGCTGAAAAATTAAAAAGATTATAAGTAATTGTAATCGACGTGATAGCTATGGATGAGACTTACACAGAGCAAGCGTTGTCATCTCTAAAAATCAAAAAATCTGACTTACGAGTAATGATACCCGTTAACTAAAAAATACTGACAAGAGCATAGCTTTAACTAAAAATAATAGAGAAGTAATATCTGAAAATATCTTTATGTTACAACAACTTTACCTTTTGGAGTTGTAATATACTTAGAAGGTAAGTTTACAGGTCCTATGGCATCTCCATACGTAGGTAAAGGTTTACGAGTAGTAGTAAATCCAAAATCTTTGGGATCTAATAAAATATCATTCATTTCAGTGGTAGTTGTTGGTGTATATAATTTTTCCGGGTCAGGACCTCCTATGACCTTTTCAGGAATTATATTAGGTATTATAACTTCAGAATTATTAGCTTCGGGAAATTTTACTACAACGTCAGGGAGTTCACTCTTTGGAGGAAACACCATATCTCCAAAAATGTCGACGTCCGACTCTCGTCCTTCCTTCCCTTTATCTTTTCTTCCTGACACCTTCATTTGATTAAGATGTTCTATTTTATTCTCTTTCTTTTCACCTGCAGATTGATTGGCTGATCTTATGTTACTTTCTTGGTCCGCGTTATCATTTTCATATTCATTTAGCAGCATGGCAGCTTTAGAATTATTGTATCTTAATTTACTATTATTTAAAGTTGAGAACTTAATAGAATTGAAATTTATGTTATTACTAGCATCCTTATTCAAAACCTTTCCTCTATAGGTTGGTACATCAGAATTTTCTCTGGTTACTGTGTCTAAATAGTATTTTTCCTGTTGTATGCTTTGACCGACATTTTCTAAGAATCTACTAACTTGTCCTAGTGATTTTTGAAGCGACTCCTTGTCGGATGCTGGAATAATTACTGATCTGAGTATCTTTCATGGGGTATCTTTGCAAAGAGTGCTCGTTTCTAAATAAGGAGCAAAAGGTGGGCGAAAAGTAGGTAATATGACTAGCGATGTGCCGCCGAGAAATTTCCTGTCCCCAAAAATTTCTTCCCTTGAAAATTTCCGAAAATTCTTAGAAATTTCTCGGGTTTTAGGAAAATTTTCCGTTGTCGAGGATATTTCCGAGAAGTTTCCAAGAAACTTTCCGCTGTATCTTTGAAAATTTCGGGAACGGCACGTCAAAGCGTGATGAAATTTTAATTTTTTCCCTAATTAAATGCAGGACGCTTTGCTGTTACTGTGTACTGTGGACAGTGTTAATAAATATACACAGGTGTAAAGCGGGACATATACAGAAAGTTGGAAAATTCCGCATAAGAGCATTAGCAAACCGAGGCGATACTCATTCATGTGGTGAAGTGGGTGAAGTTCAGACATAAAATAACGATTCAAAGTCTTGAAAATAGGCTCTTATAGTCCAAAAGTGATTCCACATAATAAATAAGTTACTGATCTAACTGAGTTACGCAGTGGATTAAGTGATAAAGGCGACACAGATTTAATACGTTCGACAAAGAGTGGGCGAAACCTGAACCAGGAATCCCAGGATTGAACGTGGAAGAAAGATAGAGACTTTTATGCCGAATATTGCAGACCTTCTTAAAAAGTGAGATATTCGGTACACCCTCAGATCACAACAAACAAGGTTTGTTTGATCTTGTTTGTTGTGATCTGAGGGAGCACCCATAACCGGAGAGCATACGAAGAGAGTGATGAGTGTAGAGAAAGCAAGAGAGATCTGTAAGGATCGTAGCAAGTGGAAATTGCTAGTCTCGGCCTACCCACGGGAAAAAGGCGTGATAATTTGCATGTATGTATGCAAAAAAATATAATTTTAGTGTAAAATAGCACCATGGCCGCTGAGCCTTCCACCAAGTGGCATACTCAAGTTCCGAAACATAGGAAGATCGCGGACGCGAATAACTCGTAGTTTTGAGGACATTTAGGAGAAACAAGGATATTTTGATCGGAGGTTGCTTTAGAAAGGGAAGAATGGATGGCGATGGGGTTCTTTGCCCAGCAGTAGGACAATAGGGGTTAAAAAAAATTAAAATACCTGTATCCACAGGAAAAGCTGATTGAAATAAAAACAAAAGCGAAACACATTTAAATATCGGATACATTTGTGAAATGTTATTTCAAACCGCAACCTTATTCGATGAAATATAATAATATCGATTTGGAAACAATAAAAATAGTTACGATCCAGTGGTGAAAATGCAATTTGTGTATAAAAATATGTGATTTTTGTAATAAAATGGAGTTTCTCACCTTTTTTATTTGTTTTATCTTTCAATAAGACAAATCAATGTAATGTAGGTACTTACTTACTTACTTCGATGGCTCGACGACCCAAAGAGGATCTTGGCCTCCGATACTAGAAGCTTCCATTCCTTCCTGTTCTGCGCCACTTCCTGCCAGTCGGCTCTTCAATCATGTAATGTATAGGTACCTCCACCAAATTACAACAAGACCAACTATACGTTGACGTGGCTAAATATTGGTCAAAAATAATGTGATTTTGAAATGTTGACTCGAGATGATGACGATAATAATATACCACCCAACGTACGTATAAAAAAAAATCATACCACGTACGATCCAACTGTAGAATCAAATTCCTGGGGCGATGTTTCCGAACACGAGGTGGAACCATCAATAAATGAGTCTACGTCATCTTGAAAGGCCGGCAACATTGTCAAATCCTCGGGCAAGATTGTGGTCAAGAGCAAACCCATATTTAATAAAATAAAAAAAAACACTCTTGTCATACCCCTAGTGTTGCAGTTGTCTAAGGGTAGCGGTGATCGCTTACCATTAGTTGACCCTCTTGTTTGCTGGGGCACAGGCCTTCGTTATGGATGGATATGGATGATAAGGACATCATTTTTACCTACCTAATTATTTATTCTATGTACAAATGAATAATCTATTACAAATGATTATCAGCAGCACGCTTCGTCAAAAATCTTCACAAATATTTATCAGCAACATGCTTCGTCAAAAACTCCATATCCGCAACACGCTTCGTCAAAAAGTTTACAGAAAACATCCGCAATAAGCTTCGTCAAAATAAAAAATACTTGGGTATATTATTCTATTAGACCCTGTGTCGAACATGGCCCAAAGGTCCCCATAATGCTGGCCGCATGTATGTATGTGTTTATTCTATGTATAGATATAAAGTTTTCTGCGGGAGTGGAAGCGGGCTTCACTCAACAGGGAATTGTGTAATAATAATAAATAACCGTGGAAATTTCGGGATAAAAAGTACCCTATGTGCTATTCCCGGTATTTTTCTACCCGTATACCAAATTTCATCGAAATCCATCCAGTAAATTTCGCGTGATTGAGTAACAAACATCTTCACAAACTCACATCCAACCTTTTTGCATCTAAACTTTCGCATTTATAATATTAGTAGGATCTGCAAATTACGTGGTCACCACACGGCCCTTATTGTGCCTTTACCTGCCCTATTGACCACAAAGGCCACAACTTACAGATTAATAACTATACGCTATTAATTTCTTTTTTTGCAAATGTCACTTCAATAGAAACAGGTAGATTTATCCTCAAAAATCCAGAAAAGAAATCCCACGCGTATTGTTATTGATTATTTTGTTATACAATTCTAATGGTTTGCCCTTTTGACGGTGTTTTTACCTACTGTTATACGGCTATACTAAAGCGGAATTATATTTTTTATCAAAGAATCAATTTTTGGAATTCTTTTATAGGATTCAAAAGATTGTATCAGGATCAAGCTGTAAATTCATAAATTCAATTAGTATTTTTATATTTATCAGCTTTTTGACCAGGAAAAGTGCCGGGCTTATTTTGATTATAGAAAAACTTATATAGAAGGTCCCAGGACCCTTAGACGAAGTCAGATTTTAATATCGAAATCGAAGTTCGCAAACGCTAAAATGTATGTGATGACATAAGGTAACGCTAAATCACGTGGTCGATCGCCATCGTAATCGCAAGTTCATAGAGAAAACGATTCGAAACCATAGAGTTATTTCCATACATTTGATGTTCGCTTTCGCTTTGATGACGGAAGAAAATTGTTTTTGTCATCTGTCGAAACGATTACGAACTTAGATATCGTATCGCTACGAATCAAATGAAACTTTGGCTTAACCTGCAGGAGGGGTCATGTATGACCCCCCCCCCTAAATCCGCCCGTGATATTAGAGAGCTTATTATTCAGATCTGTGGCAGAAACGAAACCGAAACCGAAGTTTTCACGGAGGAGGGATGCTCTGTGCGAAGTTTTGCAGATTCTATAAATTGCGTAGGTGAGGAAATTCAGTAGGTACACGCACAAAATAAGTAAAATATAACTAACGTAGTATACGTATCTGTTCTACGAGCTATGTACAACATGCTACAGATAGCCGTTGGGGCAGAAAAGTTCT
Organism: Ephestia elutella; assembly: GCA_018467065.1. Classification (NCBI taxonomy): domain Eukaryota; kingdom Metazoa; phylum Arthropoda; class Insecta; order Lepidoptera; family Pyralidae; genus Ephestia; species Ephestia elutella. The sequence goes on along the minus strand of CM031574.1, from coordinate 1,210,736 downwards.
CGAGTGGCGACCACGAACCGGAAAACGTAGTGTTGGCAGGCCTCCCACTCGGTGGACCGACGACCTGGTGAAGGTCGCGGGACGCGCATCGATGCGGGCAGCGCAGGACCGGTCGTTGTGGAAATGTTTGGGGGAGGCCTTTGTCCAGCAGTGGACGCCTTTCGGCTGAGAGAAGAGAAGAGAAGAGAGTATACGTCCACATACACGGAACGATGGTGGCCGATTGGTAGGGCGCCCGCCTGTGGCTGCAAAGATTCCAGGTTCGAATCCTGCCCGTGCTACATGAGTTTGTTTACAAATCTGACTCTTTTACCTATGTTAGTTTTCATTGACCACCACTTGCTTCCGGTGAAGAAAAACATCGTGAGGAAACCTGCACTCTGGTTGATGACTATCAGCTAGTGTGTGAAATGGAGAAGGCAATGGCAAACCACTCCATTAACATTGCCAAGACAGTCGTTGTGTGTGTTTCATTCCATATAATGACCACGACCTTCAGTCGTGAGGAATACGACTAAACAGAGTAAATGTATAGAAAATACCGGGAATAGTATATAAAATGTTTTTATCCCGAAATTCCCAGGGAAGCGGAGCTCCAGGGTTCAGCTAAAAAAAAAAAAAAAACAGAATTTACCAGCTGCCTCTCTTCCCGGGCAGATTGAAATTCAACGAAGGTTCAAGGGAAAGAAAGGGCTTTGTTTGTAATATATTGGGTAAAACTAAACGCAGGCGTTTCCTGTTATCGCCGCCAGGCGTTTTGGGGTTCTCACATTGCTCGCGTGTATGATGGCTCGCGGACGGTCGCCATTGTCCTATGCGATATCGGTTTGATTTTTAATACGCGAGAGGTCCCGCGTTCTTTGATTGCTAATTAGCTTGAGTTGTATTTGTGAATTTCCTGTTTGTTAAATAACTATTGAACTTTGTGTTTGTGTACCCGTCATTGTGACTTTCTCCTGTGGGATGCGACGCGTGGCTGCTCGCTCACATCTATCTGTTGCCGAGCCGATTTCGGGAAGAAATCTATTTATTTGTTCTGGGGAATTGAGATCTCATGGGTTAGGTAGGGTGATTAGGAATTCCCCCTTCCCGAAGACACTCAAGTTTGGATCCGAAGAAAAAGAAGATTTAGTTTGGTAAGTGCTTTTCAATTGTAATTAATTTATAGGTTAGGTTATTAGATAGGGCCCTGTAGCTCCCTTCATAAGCTACGGTGGTAGCAGACTGCGTTAAGTTAGTTAGGTTTAAGTCGGGCAAACGTGGTGCCGCGTGGAGATTTTTTTCCGGTACTTATTTTTACCGGTGGTTTTTTCCCGGTGAAGTTCCGGTACAGAATTCTTCCCGCCGTCTCGTTTGTCCGGATTCGCTCTGCGCACCTTTTCTGGCAGCAGAGCGTAGTTGCTCTGCACATTTTCTGGTAGCAGAGCGTAGTTTATCTACCCTCTATTTGTTCGTTTGTAAAAAATAATTAATTGTTTGTAAAAATTATTAGATTTTTCTTAGTTTATTTGTATAAGAATATTTGTAACCTTTTTGTATTTGTTTGCGGTTTGTACCGTGCGTTCCGGGTTTGTGTCATTCTCATACCTACCGCGGTTCTTCGTGTAGTTGTTTGATTTTGTTGTTTTTTATTTACCTTTTGTTATTTTTTGTTTGTGACTTGACGCGATGGCGAGGGCCTCCAATGCTAGGGCGACACTCGCCAACGAATTGAGATGGTTTGTGACGGCCGGTGGACTCCTGTCCCGGAAGGACAGGGAGGCCGCTATACTGGAAAGAGCGGATCAGCTCCGCTCACGATTGAACAACGCGGAAGCGGCCATGGCGGCGCTTACCGAAGCCGACCTTACCCCGGAGGTCTACGCAGGTCACGTGGCGGACCTGGACCAGATCCTGAGTCTGCACGATGACATCGTGGAGGCGGCGGCCGCAATAAGGGCGAGACAGGCTGGCGGACCAGCCCCTCGCACACCTGTTAGACAGGAAGGACCAGCGGTTACTGGTCGGCTCCCCACCCTTCAGCTGTCCCACTTTGGGGGTAGGATGGAGGAGTGGGTAGCCTATAAAAATATGTTTGAGTCCCTGGTCGTAGCACGACAGGATTTGTCGAAGGCCCAGAAGATGGCCTACCTCCTCTCCACTCTGGAGGATGAAGCGCGGTCGCTCATCCAGCACCTCCGGGTGGAGGACGACCAGTACGATACGGCTTGGGAGTTATTGAACTCCCGCTACCAAAATTTACGTTTGTTAGCGGATGCGCACGCCGCACAGTTGATGGCCCTGCCCAAGGTGGCCAACAGGGCACAGTTGCGCCTGCAGTTGCTCACGCCCGTTACAGTGGCCTGTAACGCGCTCCGCACACTGGGGCTGCCGGTGGACCAATGGTCCTTTTTGCTGGTGCACATTGTATTGGGCAAATTGCCCAATGACATCCGCTCGCGATTTGAGCGCGAGAATGCGGAACGGGATAGCACCACCCTACCAACATTCACTGACTTGGTGAAGTTTTTGGAGTTTGAGGCACGGGCGGCTGAGAATACCATGACGGACTCAGCGCCATCCAGAGCGCCTGAACGTAGGCTCTTGGAACCCTCATGGCGAGGGAGGCCCCAACAGGGACGGCAACCGCCACCGCGTGGAGCTGGTGCGCGGGTTGCACACACGGCAGCAGTCGCGAGGGACGCGGACTGCCTGCAATGTGGTCGGATGGGCCACAGCCTGCTGCAATGCAGGGACTGGCAGGGACTGCCAGTACAAGATCGGCGCCGCATGGCAAAGCGGCATGAACTTTGCTTTTATTGTTTGGGCGGTCACTATGCACGTGACTGTCCCAGTGCCATACCATGCAGTGCATGCCGTGGGCGGCACCACGCGATGCTTTGCATGAACCGCAACGGGGATGGCACCCGGATGTTGAGGCAGGGGTCCCCTATGGGCGGGGGCGCTCCTGCGCGAAGCCCTCCACCACCGGACGGAGGACGCGGCTTCGCTCGTCGCACCCCCCTCGGGAGGGGGTCGCGTACCTGCGCGGGTCTTGGCGGACCGGGACCACGCGCCCCAAGGTCATGGCCAGTACGTCGCTGGCCAGGCCCCGGATAGGGCCCCCATGGGCGGGGGCCCTAGATCGGACGTGAGAGTGGGGACACCCCCCTCCACGCGGGTTACCAATACCCAACACATGCAGCCGCAGCGGTTTTCTCCGCCGCTGCACGAGTACCCACGGCTGGAGTACCACCCGCCGTACCATATGTATGGCCGGGCCGCGGGTTATGCCCACCCTCAGATGGGGATGTGCACTCGCCCGCCATATTATCCGGGTCCGTGGCGCGCCCCTGGTTTGGAGAGAGTGGGGAGCCCGTAACTAGCTTGCTCCCTTGCTGGGACAGAGCCGCGGACGGTTCTGCTCCCTACCGCGGTGGTCCGCGTATGGGGTCGTGGGGGAGAAGCCATTAATTTGAGAGCTCTGTTGGACTCAGGGGCTCAAAGCAGTTTGGTTACCACTCGAGTGGCACGCCAGTTAGGTTTAGTCGTGGAAGACTCGCCTGTGCCACTTCTTGGAGTTGGTGGCATACAAGTGAAGTGTCTGACGGGCCAGACACTTGTCACCTTTTCTTCGCTGAAGTCCTCCACAATGAGGATCACGACTTCGGCTATGGTAATGGATACCATTGCGGGTTGGCACCCCTCGACAGACATACCGCCGGGTGTGTTGTCTTTGGTTGCGGGTCTGGATTTGGCCGACCCCTTTGTCTTTCATCCCGGCCCAGTGGACTTGCTCCTGGGCTCGGACGTATTGGGTTGGATTTTGTTGGGTACCCAGAAAGCTCTGGGTTCGTCTTCACTGATGGCAGTGTCTACGATTTTTGGTTTTGCCCTGATGGGCCCTGTGTTTGATAATGGCACCGCGGAGGAGCCACCGGTTGTCGCATCTGCGTCCTTGGCCAAGACCATGCAAAGGTTTTGGGAGGTGGAGGAGCCACCTATGAGTTCCAGGATGGATCCGGAACACGCTGAGTGCAGAAGCCCTTTTTCGATCGACCACGGAGAGGTTGCCCTCCGGTCGGTTTGTAACTAGGTTACCCTTTGTTGCCTCTCGTCCTAGCCTAGGGCAAAGTAGGGCGCTTGCGGAGAAACGACTGCTGTCCATGGAGCGACGTATGCAGCGTGACCACGTACTTCGCGATAAATATATTGAATTTATGCGCGAGTACGAGGATTTGGGTCACATGTCTCCGGCTCGAGTTGATTGGAGCTCAACTGAGCATTATTTTTTGCCCCACCACGCGGTGGTGAAGGCCTCAACGGGCAAGTTGCGGACTGTCTTTGATGGGTCCGCACCCACTTCGAACGGAGTTTCGTTGAATCTATGTTTGCATTCAGGTCCCAAATTGCATAGGGACATAATTGACATCATCTTGAACTTTAGAAGACATCAAGTGGTTTTTGGCGCGGACATCCGGATGATGTTCCGCCAGACAGTCATACATCCTGAGGACAGGCGATTCCAGTTGATACTCTGGCGTGAGCGCCCTGAGGATCCTGTGACGGTGTATGAACTCAACACAAACACGTATGGTTTGAAATCTAGTCCCTATATCGCCATCAGATCATTGCTTGAATTGGCAGAGCGGGAACGGATCCGCTTTCCCCGTGGGGCTTCCGTGCTGTCACGTGACTTGTATGTTGATGACGTGTGCACCGGAGCCCAAAGTATTGAGGAGGCCCTCCTACTGCGGGATGAATTGATTGAAATATTGAAGACAGGTGGCTACGAGCTACGTAAGTGGTTGTCTAATGAGCCTAAAGTTCTAGAAGGGATCCCGGAGGATCACCAACAGAACCCTCACCTGTTTGAGGATGTGGATGATCCCAACAGGATAGCGGTGCTGGGCATGCAGTACCAGCCGCTAACCGATATTTTTACATTCCAAGTGGACTTGGAAATACCAAAGGTCTGGACTAAGAGAACGGTGTTGTCCGTAATAGCCCGTATGTTTGATCCAAGCGGTTGGATCAGTCCAGTGATATTCTCTGCAAAGTGTCTTCTTCAGAGACTTTGGACTTTGGGCGTCTCGTGGGACGAGCCGCTGTTTGGCTCTCCATTGGATGATTGGCTCGAGTTGTTTTCATCGATTAAGGAAGTCAATCGGATTGCCTTGCCTCGTCGAATATTGCCCCCGGGAAATATCGAGCCAGCCTGCATGGCTTTTGTGACGCGTCGGAGCGAGGCTATGCCGCGTCAGTCTATATGCGGACAGTTGACGCCGATGGCCGGGTCAATGTCTCGCTTTTGTTAGGGAAGAGCAAGGTCGCCCCCATCAGGACTAGGCTGACTATTCCCAAGCTTGAGTTGAGTGGAGCTCACCTTCTCTCTAAATTGTTGCATCACGTTGCATGTGAGCTGGCGGCCACGGTCGAGATACGGGACATCTTCGCCTGGTCGGATAGCCAGGTCGCGCTTGCATGGTTGCGCGCGGCCCCACATACCTTGGAGGTTTTTGTGGGAAATCGGGTTTCTCAAATCCAGAATATCGGAATTGATATAACATGGAGACATGTGCCGGGAGAGCTTAACCCAGCGGACTGTGCTTCCCGAGGTTGTACGGCACCAGAATTGGTGTCACACCCGCTCTGGTGGGGTCCAGAGTGGCTGATGGGATCAGAAACTTCTTGGCCTGTCTGTCAGACAGATGTTACTTCTTTGAGTTTGACTGGGCTCCGTGTACATGCTGTAGTCGCTGAGACGACGTCGGAGCCGGATTGGCTACTTGCTCGGTATAGCAGCTTGGATAAGCTTCTGGGTGTTACCAGTTGGATTAAGCGTTTCATACATAATTGTAGAAACCCACAGGCAAAGCGGTTGGAGCCGATTGCAGGTGCAGAAGAGCGCCGGAGCGCATTGTTGCATTGGGTCCGTGTCGTGCAGACCGGACGGTTTGAGTCAGAGCTTCATATTTTGCGCGAAGCACGCGCTAAGTTGAAGGGCGCGGTCGCTCGTTTGAACCCGTACATCGACTCGGATGGGCTTCTTCGGGTTGGAGGCAGGCTCCGGAAGGCGGATCTTCCATATGAGACTCGCCATCCTCTGTTGTTGCCCAAGGGCGGACCCTTGGTGCAGCTTTTGGTGTCTGATCGACACATTCGTAACGCCCATGCTGGGTGCAATGCTTTGTTGGCTATTTTGCAACGCGAGTTTTGGATTTTGTCAGCCCGAAGAGCAATCCGTAGTGTCCTGTTTCGATGTATTGCATGTTATAGGTTGAAGGCATCCACGATGCAACCACAGATGGGTGATTTGCCCGCTGATCGAATCCGACCTTCGAGACCGTTTGACGGCGTTGGAACCGATTTTGCCGGTCCCTTTTCGATCAAGGCTTCTCCCTTTCGTAATGCCCGTATTGTGAAGGGCTATTTGTGTGTATTTGTTTGTTTGGCCACCAAGGCTGTCCATTTGGAGGTGGTATCGGCTCTGACTACGGAGGCCTTCGTCGCCGCGTTGGATCGCTTTGTTTCGCGTCGAGGTCTACCTTCCCTTATTAGGTCTGACAATGGCACAAACTATAAGGGAACTGTAAATTATCTTAAGGATGTTTCTGTGTTTATTGATAAAAATTGTACTAGTTTAAGTCAAATTGCTGCCCAAAGGGGAATAACCTGGAAGTTTAGTCCCCCAAGTTGCCCCCATTGGGGAGGGATTTTTGAAGCGGCTGTGAAATCCGCAAAGACCCACCTCCGCCGCATTATCGGAGAAACGGCTCTAACTTTTGAAGAGCTGGCCACAGTGTTTTGTAAAGTTGAGGCGGTCCTCAACTCTCGTCCTCTCTGTCCGCTATCTCCAGATCCAAATGACTTGGAAGCTCTCACCCCTGGTCATTTTTTGGTGGGAGGGCCGTTGAATGCCCTGCCCGAATACCCGTGGAAGGATGAACGCGTATATCGGTTGTCGCGTTTTCAAATGTTGCAGCAAATGAGCCAGGACTTTTGGCGTCGCTGGTCGCTTGAATATTTGCATTTGCTGCAGCAAAGAGTGAAGTGGACAGACAGGACTGAGCCTCCCAGGGAGGGTGATTTAGTATTGTTAAAAGAGGCAAATTTGCCCTCATTGCTTTGGCGACGAGCTCGCATATTACGTTTGATTCTTGGCGGAGATGGCACTCCGCGTGTGGCTGAGGTGTTGGTCGACGGTTCGATTTTAAGGAGAGGTGTGACCTCTCTCGCCCGCCTTCCCGTAGAGTAAGCTAGCGGTCTGCTTCTCAGACCGGGACGGGGGGATGTTTGTAATATATTGGGTAAAACTAAACGCAGGCGTTTCCTGTTATCGCCGCCAGGCGTTTTGGGGTTCTCACATTGCTCGCGTGTATGATGGCTCGCGGACGGTCGCCATTGTCCTATGCGATATCGGTTTGATTTTTAATACGCGAGAGGTCCCGCGTTCTTTGATTGCTAATTAGCTTGAGTTGTATTTGTGAATTTCCTGTTTGTTAAATAACTATTGAACTTTGTGTTTGTGTACCCGTCATTGTGACTTTCTCCTGTGGGATGCGACGCGTGGCTGCTCGCTCACATCTATCTGTTGCCGAGCCGATTTCGGGAAGAAATCTATTTATTTGTTCTGGGGAATTGAGATCTCATGGGTTAGGTAGGGTGATTAGGAATTCCCCCTTCCCGAAGACACTCAAGTTTGGATCCGAAGAAAAAGAAGATTTAGTTTGGTAAGTGCTTTTCAATTGTAATTAATTTATAGGTTAGGTTATTAGATAGGGCCCTGTAGCTCCCTTCATAAGCTACGGTGGTAGCAGACTGCGTTAAGTTAGTTAGGTTTTAGTCGGGCAAACGTGGTGCCGCGTGGAGATTTTTTCCCGGTACTTATTTTTACCGGTGGTTTTTTCCCGGTGAAGTTCCGGTACAGAATTCTTCCCGCCGTCTCGTTTGTCCGGATTCGCTCTGCGCACATTTTCTGGCAGCAGAGCGTAGTTGCTCTGCACATTTTCTGTCCAGTAATTTTCGGCCCCATCTTCGGGGATTCTTCTCATAGGCGATGAGTACTTATCACAGAACATATAAAAGAGGTTATATGTTCTGTGGTACTTATATTAATTCTGTGGCGATGGGCTAGCAACCTGTCACTATAACTGAATCTCGGCTCGTGGCGAAACACTTTTTGGGTACAATTTGATTGGATCGTTGGAATGGCATCGACACGCCAAGAAGAAGACTGAATCTCCATCCATTTCACCATTAAGTCCATATCGAGAGATCTACTATCCAGCTATCCGTAGCCTTTGAGTCTCGCGACCCTTGGTCCTGTCTACCCCGTAAGAGGTAAAGACGTTATAGTATTAAGTCGTTATCTCTTACGGGGTTAGGCAGAGATGGGATGTTAGCGTTTTTTACGAAAGTGGCTTTACTAAAACACTGACTAAAACACATTTTTTGTTTACTTTCCTTTAATTTTGCACACATTAATTTGAGTTTTCTTGAAATTTTGTTGAACAAGGTTGAAATAAAAAATAGTTTGTTAGATGATTTGCAGATTATGACATAGATGGAGCTTATTTTACTATTTAGTTCCTCTGAAGGGGCGCCGTTGGTGTTTAGAGGGGGGTCGGGGGTGAAATCTGAGAATCTTGTTCAAGCTTCTGCGATGGGACGGCGATGGGCTAGCAACCTGTCACTATATCTGAATCTCCATCAGAGAGCCCACTATTCAGCTAAGCGTGGCCTTCTAGTGTCACGACTCTTGGCTCTGTCTACCCCGTAAGGGATAAATACGTGATTCTCTGTAATAAATAGGAAGAAAAGGATTTTGACCAACGTAAACCCATCTTTAGGTGGGCTTACGCATCATCATCATCATCTTCAAATTGAAGTTTGGAGGCCAGCATGCGGTATCTCTCTCGCTCATGAGCGGCCCGTTTCAGTCTTCAAAACCTAAGTTCTGTCCAGGTCATGATGTCGTATCTTTCCTTCTTGGAGCAACCTCAGGAATGCGTGTTGAGGGCTCCTTTGTATGTGCCCCAAGAAGTCCAGGCAGGGCTTACGCCCGAGAATAAAAGGGCAGAAACAGTTACTTCTCGGCGTAAACTCATCTCTTAGAGGTACAGTCTGTTAAAATCCAATTGACAGTTGTCATTGTCCTGTCAACTTGACGTTTCTGTGCTCTCTTCCGTTTCGCTTCTTCCCCCGAAATGGTCGTAGCCATGGAAAAATAAATAAGAGTAGGTATATTTCCGTGGTCGTAGCATAATTTAATTCTATTGTTATCATGTGAATCTTGATTTATCAATGTAATCGAATATTGTAATTCAGTGTTGCATATTTAAAGTCAATATACGACATGGATTAACTGATCGCTGAATATTATTTACCGCACCACACCAATAGCTGCCCTGCTCGTTTGTTCCGTCCACATGCCATTTGAATTACTGCGACATTAATTCTTCCAACATAGTCTTCTTCTTCTTATCAAGTGTGTTATTACTAACCCTGGTGTCAGATTTAATTCAAGTCACCTAAAGGCATCTGACATTACTTTTACGACTACCGCCATCTAGTGGCAGTAGCCGTATACACACTAGTGAACTAAACAGTCAGCCAATGTGCAGGCTTCCTCACGATGTTTTCCTTCGCCGGAAACAAGTGGTGGTCTATGAAAACTACCAAACATGAGGCAGATTGGTCAAACTCATGTGACGCAGGTAGGATTTGAACTTGGGTCCTATCCGACGCCAGACGGGTGTTATTACCACTCGACCACCACCGTTTCAGAGGTACAGTAGATATCATGGTGATACTGTATCTTTTAGGGCAATTGCAGTGGTCTTTTGCTATCGGACGGGCGGTATCCGACTTTCCCGGTTATTTTTATTTAAAAATAAAGTTCTGGTCATTGATCAACTCTTTTTAATCCAGTTAAAATTCAAGTTCGCAATTTAAAAGCTCATAACAGTACCGACAGTGACAGGCGACATCTGCCGTCTCTGTCGCGCATTACGTAACTTGCTCTTGACATTCTATGGCATGGCGGCTATTCTCGTACCGCTCGAATTAAGATATTATCGAGTAGTGAAAAAAATTAACTACATGTAAATCGTATCCGTCTAAATCGATAGCATTCATAAGTACAAAATAAAAAAAAGGTTTAAAGTGACACATTCCTACAAGTCTCAAAATAGGCATTCAGAAGGGTTCATCGCTCAACAAATTAGGTTCAATCGAATTGGGCATTAACTTGTATCTCGAATAATATACATACTTATCTAAGTGAGGAATATGTTGGTGCAGTGGTTAACGTGCTCAGCCTGCGAGAGTGGCTGTTAAGCAACTTTCGTAATTCGTAATGGTCGGTCACAGGATGGGTGACCAAAATTGTATTAAATCTCGAGCTTCTCAGTTCTTTTGAAGGCACGTTAGCCGTTGGTCCCGGCTATATTCACAGTCGATAAAACGCACCAATTCACAATGGACACGCGTGGGGATCATGGCCCATCATAAGGAAGGTCAGTGCCCCAGCACTGGGTATATTAAAATAGCTGATGATGAAGTCATAGTTCTATTGGTACGGACGCAAATAAACCTTTTGATCCCTATATTCTAACGGAAACGGATCCACGGAGCAACAGCAAATTTATCATACTCCATTCATTGTATACTAAACCATAAAGATTTATTCTGTGACCATCTAAAGCTTACCTTTCAAACATTGTGATTTTAACACAGATAAAGTGATTTCGTATCCCTCAAGGGCTTTGGACGACAGGTATCTACTTATTATGAGACCGTCGGGAGTTATCGAGCCCTTAACGTTTATTGGTTTCTTCGAACTGGGCGTTGAGTTGACAACACTACAGTTATCTGCTCTGAAGCAAAATGTTTTTTATAAGCCAGCCTTCATGTAAAAGACCTCCCGGTCTCATAGGTATGTCGTATTTATCCTTTATTTTAGACACTTCAAATTGGTATTAAAAATGTCGTGTTTATCTAAAAATGTTTATTTTTCCTGAAATCTGCCCAATCAATCAATTAATTTTACTTCGTTCATATCGGTAGAATAATATCCATTTTTGTCTGTCTTCTGCCATCGATTTTACCCTCGTATATAAACATGAACTCTGCCTTTTCGTTTATTTTCACAGTAATTTGCTGTGAAAACCACTTTTCACGAGGGAAGAACCTGCCATACGTATGTTGTACTATACATACCCAAAAGGGCCAACATATGTATAAGTAGTAGGTATAACGATACTTGTTGCTAAAATGGCCTGACTCATTCATAGTTGCAAATTATCAGGAAATCCGGTGGCATTAATCAGTTTTCTTTTGTTTTAAGCAAAAAATAAACGGAACACATGTTTGTCCATTCAGCATGACTAAAATCTTCAATCAGATGAAAGTTCTCTCTCTCTCTAAATATAGATATCAGAAAGAGACAAAAATCTAAAGAGAGTGATTTACCGATTTTTTCACGGATTGTCTTCGGAATTTCGGAATCTATGAGAGCTGTTCTGGAAACAAATAGCTGCAAAAAAGAATTCCTATCCATAGGTTTGGCGCCTGACCGTGGCAGGAGAAAAAATCGCAACTTGTAGGTAGGTAATCGAATATTTCACTGGACGTGATTTCGGTATCTCTTTTGTTATTTTTTGTTCTGAAAATGTAATATCCGTACATATCAGTTTGTCAATCTATCAACCCGTAAAAGGTCTTGTGGTGCTGTCTTTATCTTTTTATCCTCAATTACAATTGTAAGGTATCAATATTTTATTATATACTAGCTGTTGCCCGCGGCTTCGCCCGCGTGAGTTTCGCTTAGATGAAAAATCTTTTTGTGATCCAAACCGTTCCAGATGTTTCAGATCTTCGATTTTTATACGTCTACAGAAAATGCTCATCAGATTAATCAAGTTTTGCTAAGGCGCCATTTCCATATATGTTATGGTGTAGCTGGTCTCTTGGAGTTATTCATTAGATGTTTCAGATCTTCAATTTTTTTACGTCAGCAGAAAATGCTCATCAGGTTGAATGATTTTTGCTAAGGAGCCATTTCCATATATGTTATAGTATTGCCGGTCTCTTGGAGCATTTCATCAGATGTTCCAGATCTTCAATTTTTATACGTCAGCAGCAAATGCTCATCAGGTTGAACGACTTTTGTTAAGGCACCATTTCCATATTTCTTATAGTTTTACTGTTCTGTTTTGGTTCTTCATCAGGTGTTCCAGTTTTCAAAATCAATTATAGCCTAAATGTTGCCTAGGCTTAATAGCTATACAACAAAAAAGTTTCATTCAAATCCGTCTAGTAGTTTTTTTTTTTTTTTTTATTAAATATGGGTTTGCTCTTGACCACAATCTTGCCCGAAGACAGAGATGAGGTCTACGATGAAGCGAGCTTACTCAGAAGCAGCCTATTGCGTGAAACGCGTACATACATACAGACAGACAGACAAGAAATTCCAAAAAATGTTTTTTGCTTTCGTCCCTCTATCCATTTCAGTAAAAAATACTAAATGTACAGACAAAATATTTTTACTGTTTTATTATATGTTTAGATAAAAATATTCAATTAAAATCAATACACATCTCTAAGTACTAGTTTTAATGAAAATACTGTGGAAAATACATATTGCAAAGCGAAGATGTTTTAACAGTTAAGAACATCGAGATAATGTACTAAGTGTACTAACGTAGTACAATATCTCCATGGTTAAGAAAGATACATATTTTAATAAACATATTCTCACTGGAACTTCGAAAAATAATGAGTTAATTCTCATGCTACTTAAAACGACAGAAGCATAATCATCTGCTGACAAAAACCATTTTATCTTTAATCTTTCACGGCTGATGGGTCAAATCGAAGAGATGAACAAGTCAGTTTATTACCAAGGATTACGTGCCTTCTAACACAAAAGCATTGTAATTTTTAAACTGGCTTTTTACTTTTACTAATAAGTCTTGCAACGCGCCGGTCTTTTTGTATCATCTCGTTGTAAGAATATTGCATTGTTAGTAGAAACATTTTTACTTATCTGTAACAGTATTTTGTCTTTGTGTTCTTAGAACATTGCAAATTAGTGTTCCTTAAAAGTTAATATCATTACACAGTTATTATTTACTTAATTAATATTATCGTTTTGCTTTTTATATTAGAAGGTAAATATTCCCATGGGAATTTCGAGATAATATTAACCTTATGTTATGTGCTATTCCATTTTTTTTATTTATACCCGTGTACCAAATTGCATCGAAATCCATCAGTTCTTTCTACGTGAAAAAGCAACATCTAACACCCATCCTTAACTCCACTCTCATAGTTTTACGTTTACAACTACATAGCAATTTATCTACTAGCTATTGTCCGCAGCTTTGCCCGCGTGAATTTCCCACAGGAACAGTGCTTTTCACGGAATGAATGGTACCCTATGTCCTTCTAAGTCTGTGTCTCTGTATGTGTATGAATGCGAAATTTTGGGAAGATTGGTGCAGTAGAATAGATAAAGCGTGAAGAGGTAACAAACAAACAAAGATATAAACAAACACGCTCACTTTCGCATTTATAATATTAGTTAGGATGTAGAACGATGCACACAGGAATATAAGGGACTAGGTCCGAAACTATTCACAAGGAAAAACAACATAATTGATTTTTAATAGATAATTTAAAAGAAAATACGATTTCATTTGAAATACCTCTGAAGTAACTGTTATCCGGAAACGGGATATAAATAAATAATAATAATAAATGATTATTATTATAAACCCTGTAAAATAAGGTGTTATTTTATATTGTTCACGATTGTACTCACTCTGTCCAGTTGCTAATCCGTCCACCTGAAAATCTGTCCAGTCAAGAATCCGTATAGTTGCGAATCTGTGATGGACTTGCTACGGAAGGGAAAAATTTATATCTACTACATACAATCTACATGATTTTAGCAATCGTGCAATAAGAAAAAAATAACATTACTATAGGAAAAAGGTACTTAAATATGAAAGCAAAGAAAGAAAGAATTAAAAAATTAATTCTAAAAAAGTATTTCCTTTCACCTAAAATTCACTCGAAATTTATCGAACGCTTTGATAATACGCTCATATCAACAAAAATTAAATCAGCAGGCGTAGCAACCAACTGGTTTTGCCGGCAACATGGCGTTTCGCGCCAAATCAGCTGATTGCTCGACGTGAGAACCTACAAAAATCATAAAACCCTTGAGTTTTGGTCGACAAAAGTTATTGTCAGCCCCAAAAACATGTTATAAAGCAGATTTTTGACAATAACGTTCGTAAAGGATGAGTTTTTGTGTCTATGGCGCGGTGTTTTGGCGCGAATCAGCTGACTGCGCCAAGCCGGTATTATGATCGTCCCTTTTTTGCCAGAACCAGTTTCCAACAAATATTTTTGCCAGTCCAATGCTTTACTTTGTAAAGCTACTTTGTTGACTGTAGAGTAGACCCACAGCAGACAAATTACCTAAATACTTAAGATGAATCCTTTATTTTGTAAATATTCCTTACTAATGTCCGTTTTCTTGGTTATCACTCCTTATAGCCCTGTAAAAGTGTAGAGGTAGCGATTCGAAAGTTTCTTTCTTAGCGCTTATTTATGACTAGCTGACGCCCGCGGCTTCGCTCGCGTTAATCCTTTCTTAGCGGTGCCTACGTCATAACATCTACCTGCATGCCAAATTTCAGCCCGATCCGTCCAGTGGTTTGGGCTGTGCGTTGATAGATCACTGTCAGTTAGACAATCACCTTTGTCTTAGCGCTTATTTATGACTAAAAATAAATAGCCCCTGTGGCATGTTAGGCGACCAAGACTGTTTCATGAGTTCATTTCTCCTCAGCCGTGGTCGTTCCGAAATTCTAGTAGTTTGTAGCTTTGAGACATAATATATTATGATTAAATAATTCGTTTTCGACGTGAAAAAGAGCCTTCTTTGAAGGCCAAGTTTCAATAAAAAAATTTGACTTTGACTTAGACCTCTATAAATAACCTCTGCAAAATTTAAAGTTCCTACATTCAGCTGTTATAAGACTCTGCGTGGTTATGTGGGGAGCAGTTTGGTTAGCTAGCATTAGCATGCTGTTTTTATACCTACTCAGATGGGCACGAACTTTTACAATAGACGATCGACCCAAAAAGACGGATGTTAAAGTATGATGTGTCTGAACGTCTGTCTGTGTCATCGTAGCTGCCAAACGGATGAACCGATTTTGGTCAAATTTTTTAGTTTTAAATGTGACTTAATCGAGAGTGTTCTCAGCCATGATTCATAAAAATCGGTTCCGTTGTTCAGGAGCAATCACCATTTTTAAACGTGAAGTCGGGGGGTTTGGTAAATTTGTAATTTATATGTATTATTTATAACATACTAGCTTTCGCCCGCGTGAATATCCCACAGGTACAGTGCTTTTTCCCGGGATGAAAGGTACCCTATGTCCTTCTCAGTACTTCCAGCTATGTGTATGCGAAAGGACTTCGTTCAAAGTGTATGGGGGCTTGGCTTACTGCGGACAGTTCGTTCAATAAATAATAGTATTATCACTGATCATAATAAATGTCAAATAGATTTTCGGAATATATATTGGAGTATGAATATCTATAATTAAAATATACCATTTAGTAAGTATTGTTTGCGTTTCCGTTATTAAAATCAAAGATGTCGGCATTCACGTCTGTTCTGGGATGCCATTATCTAAAATAATATTACATTTAAGTAGTATATTTTTTATTCTTTGATGAAAAATTGGATTAATTAGGTATTTTTTTTAGCATAATATGTTAGTTTTATTTATTAAGTACATATCATTTCATATTTATATTTTAGAATGAAGAATTATGTATTTATTTTAATTTTTACTTAAATAATTCAATATTGGTAACACTCGATTTTTGGGCGCGGCTTGATTTTGACGTTGACAGTTGTTGACAAGTATCCAAGTGTCAATGTCGACCTACGACAACCGGTCAACGTCAAAATTAAGCTACGCTGAAGAATCGAGTGTTACCAGGTAAAGAAAACGCAATATTGAATTATTTAAGTAAGAATTAAAATAAATACATAATTCTTCGTTAAAAAATATAAATATGGATTGATATGAGTGTACTTAATAAATAAAACTAACATATTATGCAAAAAAAATACCTAATTAATCCAATCTTACATCAAAGAATAAAAAATAAACTACTTTAATGTAATATTATTTTAGATAATGGCATCCCAGACCAGACGTGAAGGCCGACATCTTTGATTTTAATAACGGAATCGCAAAAAATACTTACAAAATGGTATATTTTAATTATAGATATTCATACTCCAATATATATTCAGAAAATCTATTTGAAATTAATTATGATGAATGATAATACTTTTATTTATTGAATGAACTGTCCGCAGTAAGCCGGCGATGAACAATGTCTTTTCAGAAAGATTGGTTTAGTAGATGAAGCGTGAAAAGGTAACAAACAAACAAACTCACTTTCGCATTTATAATATTGGTTAGGAAGTTATATTCAGAACATAACCAATTAGAAAATCTATGAAAATAACCGTGTAGGTAATAACAAAGAGGCTATCAGAATGAGAAGCGAGATTTGAGCGATAGTCGCCAGCCGTTTCGTCACTCGGTACAGGGGCGCCTCAAAATGGCGATCAGCTGAGATGCTCTTCTCAATAGCTTTTTTGCCTCATTACTGAGCAGGTCCAACGCTTTGCGACGCCGCATACCTTTATTTTCGATTCTAGGAACGAGAGGCAGTTTTTTTTTGTCCAAACAGGTAGGTCTGGGCAAGGGCGTAACATAAAATAGTTCCGGACAGTCACGGCTTCGGTTTAGGGCGCACAGTGGTGATATCTTTGCCTGTTTTGATATTTTTTTTATTGGCAAATAGAATTCTGAAATATTTCTACAAGCAAAGCTGTAAGACTAATAAATCCATAAAATATTATCGTTTCCGTCTCATTTACTTAGGTACATCATTACTAAGAAGAATTCATCAAAAATCTAGCGGTACACACGGTGTAATAAGGTACATTTTGTATTCACTTGGGTGAAGTAAAATAATGCCTATTTACATTAGGAACTTGCATAAATCGCCTAAGATACTTGCCTGTCCTTATTCGCTATATCAGTTGATAACAATGGCCACCAAAGAGATACATTAGGTACTAAAATGTTGATAAGTAAATGAGAAAGGGGAATTCCCTTTAGAACTATTTTGGAGTTTTAAAATTCCTATAAGTACATACATACATAGAATCACGTCTTTATCCCTTACAGGGGTAGACAGAGCCAAGATTCGTGAGACTCGAAGACCACGCTTAGCTGAATAGTGGGCTCTCTGATGGAATGGAATGGAGATTCAGGTATTCCTATAAGTAAATAGGTTATTTTGGGGTTTTCCCTGAAAAACCTAAGGGTTTAGGAAGACCACCAGCCAAATATGGAGAAGGAGATTCAAAAGGCGAAGCTTGACCCCAGACAACCCGGAGTAGACACCTGTGGAGCAGATGTACGAGGGACCTGGCCCCAAATAGAATGGGAGAAAGGGTGGAAAAAGAAGATAACGGGTTTTTTTTTATAAAAGATGGGTTTGCTCTTGACCACAATCGTGCCCGAGGACAGAGATGAGGTCTTCGATGTAGCGAGCTTATCAACTTACCCAGAAGCGCCTATTCACTCTAGTTTTGAAGAGAGTCAGGTTGTATGTGCAATCAGAGAGCTCCACTCCTTCGCTACCTTCGCTGTGCGCATTCGTCAATTTATCATAGCCGATTATTCTCCTAGCACTGCATTCCATCGAAATAGAGATGAGTATGACTGGGGACTGATTATTGAGATATGAAGATGAAGCAGTTTGTGTGGACCATAAATAAGTAGGTACCTAATGGAATAGGTTAGATGTGTTAGAGTCACGATTCTTAACAATGAGGGAACGATCCAGAAGAAAAGAATGGAATAGGATATGGTGATAATGATCTCAGGGGCTTATAATATGATTGCAATGAAAATGAAAATTGTTTTATTTAAATAGGCTCAAAAATTGGCCTTTGTCCAGCAGTGGACGTCTTTCAGCTAAGAGAGAGAGAAGCTTATAAATACCTAGCACTTTTAAATCGTCATATACTTATAGTTGACGTCAGAAAATTACTTAAAGCTAAGGTTACCATCGCCTCCAAAGCGCAAGTGGAGAAGAGGCGGCGCAACAAACTCCACTGCTGCATTTTCTCCAAAGACGTCACTTTACAACATTTGAGTCTTATAATTAAAGAACTATCTATGTGGACGAATATACATTGAATTGTATATGAAATGTCAGATTCGTAGGGTATATACATGCATACACATATGCGTGGCAAATGCTGAGTGGATCCCTTTTCTTGGATACCTACACAGCACAAACTGACGCCATGACAACATTTCCGTGTACCCCCATTTTGCAGAGAATAATTTATGATATTTCCATTCTTTATTGTAGTTATTTCTATTTTTTTTTTGTTGTGTTCTTTGATTATTTGTTGTGTTGTGTTTTTTATCTAAGAAATAAACATATTCTATTCTATTCTGAGAGGTTGTGCGTTTGTTAGTTGTTGGAAGTATCTAGCAACCGAGTTAGGGAATAGGTACGCAACTCCGGAATCCAATTAGCGTGCAATAGTCAGCCATGCCGACCACACACTGAGCAGCTAGACTAGATTTCTTAGATATACCAAGCGTGACCAGGGATTTACTTTGAAATTGCAGTCTGGTACTATGAAGCTGCTCCTTGCCACTTCAAGCTATATTGAGCTATACAATTTATGATTTAAAGGTCTTAATGGCTTGATGTTTAGTCTTGCTTCAGAGTAAGGCCTTTATTGACCCCAGACCTCGTGTGGTGCCCTGGGGGTATGGCAAGGAGGGCTATATTTATTAAGCATAGCACTAGCTGTGCCCGAGAACTTCGTTCATGTAAAGAAAAAAAATTCTAAAGGTGTCTATGGTAGGTATGGAATGGACTATTTCAAAGGACAATCTTTTAAATAAGGCGATAAGACAATTCGACCGAAAAATGTATGGAGACACCTTTAATTGACGTCATCTTAGGCTTAAAGAAAATAAAATTAATTGCACATCCTAACTAATATTATAAATGCGAAAATGAGTTTGTTTGTTTGTTACCTCTTCACGCTTCATCTACTGAACCAATTTTCCTGAAATTACGCATACACATAGTTAGAAGTATGGAGAATGACATAGGGTACTTTTCATCCCGGGAAAAAGCACTGTTTCCACAGGCGAAGCCGCGGGCAAAAGCTGGTTACTTATATTTTCTAAATTAACTAAATATGTCAAAATGTATGTTAACCTATCCTTATCATAAAACTTGGGAGTTTAACGTAATCATGCAATAACCTAGACATTCCCGCCATATGATCCTTACGTCACTTCAAGATTAAACTTTAAAATGCAAACCAAAATAGATTTTATCTTCATTGATTTTGAGCTTAAAATGATATGAGGAAATATGCTGGTTATACTCGGCATAAACTATTTCGTTCGCTTTTTCATGAGGTCACTGTCCTTCAAAGGAGGAACAGGTATTCAGCCATAACTCAAGCGATAATAAACTTAATTTCCTTAGCAACACAGGTGAAACAAGATTGTGAAAAATATGTTCTCACGATCGACATTATGCCAACAAGACGAAAACGAATTGCTTGTTAAAAAAGCGACTTAATTGCGCACGTGATAAAGGTAGAATTGGTTTGCATTATGGTTCGACTTTGGCGCGCTTTTCGACGGATGTTGCACGTGCTCTATGGTAGGTCTACGCGTTCGGATATTTGGATAGTCGTATTGTTTTATAATTGATTTATTAATTTCAGATCACATAATAATTGGAAAATATTCACATAGGTACATACATATTATCACGCCTTTTTCCCGTGGGGGTAGGCAGAGACTACTAGCGATGTCCACTTGCTATGATCCTCACAGATCTCTCGCTTCCTCTACACTCATCACTCTCTTCATACATGCTCTTCGGTTATAGGTGCTAATATCTCCCTTTTTAACCTTTTTAAGGAGGTCCGCAATCTGGTCGAAGTGTGGTGGAAAATATTCGATTTTGAATAAAGTCAGCAATGTCAATGAAATGGAAGGAATGTGATAGACATACAATGGGAAGGATGCAGGCTGCTTCCCAAGCTCCAAGCCCAAGTAACCGGTTCGGTACTCCGGCCAGGATTCAACGAGGCCGGAGGGGCGGAGGCCTATGTTTTGCGAACTGGCTTAGCTAGATATATTCTAATCAGCGGATATTATCATATCTCCGCCATTTCTTAGCCCTAAGCAAAATTACTAGTCGTTCGTCGCGAACCCAGACCTAGCGAATTTTTTAACAAAAAAAAACATACAGCCAACTTGTAGAACTTTTTGGTTTTTGAAGTGGGTTTAAAATACCTAATCATGTCAAAGTCAAAAGTAGGCTTAAAATGGCACTTTTAAATCGTCATATCCCAACTTATATTATAAATGCGAAAGTGAGATTATTTGTTTGTTTGTTACCTCTTCATGCTTTATCTACTGAACAAATCTTTCTGAAATTTCGCATGCACATAGTTAGAAGTACTAAGAAGGGCATAGGGTACCTTTCATTCCGGGAAAAAGCACTATTCCCGTGGGAAATTCACGCGGGCACAGCCTCGGGCAAAAGATAGTGTCATGACATTTCAATTAATATTTTTACACTGCTTTGATACACCCGGTTGAGATGTGTGCCGTGCCGAAGTGACTCAGTAGTAGGTTTGATATTGAGGTGAAGTTGTTCCCAGTTTAGTTTCAATCATAGACATAGAAAAAAATCTTTAAAAATGTTCTATAACTTTATGGTTTCAATATGGAATCGACTTGGAGCGAATACAGCTCGCGCTTAACCGCTTTTTATTTAGAATTCCATATTTGAACGCTACGAAGTGTTAGCCAGAACCTAGAAGGTTCTAAAAAGGAAATGGCCGACTTTAGCAAACCGAGGGATGTTTGATTTGAAAAACAAACTAAAATAGCATTGCTTTTCGCGGGAAAGACCATATAGAATGCTTTTAAAAGGAATTCGCTGAGTTTTGCTAAGTGAGAAGGGAATGGTAAACTTGGGTACTGGTACTGAATAATGTGTACGTAAACAGACGCATATTGGTATGTGTCAATATTTGTAATAGCTTTTGCCCGCAACTACTAAACTAGCTAAGCCCCGAGGATTCGCTCCTGTGATATAGTTTCTGGATAACGAGCCAATTATTAAAAAATAAAAAACACGACTGACAACTCACATAGCCTATGTCACTCGGAGGAATGCTAGGAATCTAAAAATACCTCTCACATCAAAATCTGTTAAGCCGTTCAGGACCTATGGTGAAATAAAGAAACTTACATACATCATACATGAACCCTGAAAACATAACACTCCTTTTTTGATCAGTCGTGCAGAAAGTTCCCTAAACCCTATACTTTTCTACCCGTGTACCAAATTTCATCAAAATTCGTCCAATACATTTTACATGAAGCTTACAATATTTTTACCTTATATTTATGTAAATATTTTAGCCCAGGCACTTCGCATTAGGATATCAGAGAAATATCTAAGGCTATGAGTAAGGATTCTCAAGAATCACTATGAATAATTTATTCATCGTCTGGCCACGTCATGTCGTGACCGTTGTCGGTTAAAAAGCTTGCTTCTTGCTTGCATATGATCAGTTTTCGGATGTGTAACCAGCTGATGTCGCCAGGAATGATAAAATTATAGGCAAAAAGGTGCATGCAATATAGGGTACCTCTTTGACTAGCTACAAAATCCGTTCGGAATTAGTCCATTCAGACGATGCCATATACAGACTTACATAAACATATACTGATATACATATACAATGAGATAGATAAATATAACCCCTACTGGGTTAAGGGACCCTTTGCCCCCTTTGCATTGATAGTTACGTCAGCCAACAGTCCACCAGCACCAGGAGACAGACACTGATGTAGTTAGGGTTGCCAGGCGTCCGGATAAAGCCGAACATAGGTAGGCTTTTTGATTGCGTGTCCGGCCAAAATAAACGGTGTCCGGCCTGTCCGGCTTTTGTTAGGCTTTTTACACGACTGACCAAAAAAGGAGTGTTATGTTTTCAGGGTTCATGTATGTATGTAAGTATGTATGTATGTAAGTTTCTTTATTCCACCATAAGTCCTGAACGGCTTAACAGATTTTGATGTGAGAGGTATTTTCAACCGACTTCCCAAAAAAGGAGGAGGTTATATGTTTCGATGTATGTATGTTTTTTTTTTATGTATGTTCGCCGATTTCTCCGCCTACAGTGGACTGATTTCCGAAATTGTTTTTTTATTCGTAATGATATATACCCAAGTTGGTCCCATTTTAAACACGTCTAAATTTGTTCGGTAATTTTAAAGATACCTAACAAAATATAAAAATACCAACATTGCATTATAGAGCAAAAGCCCGCGATAGCATGCCCTTCCTTATTTTATTAAAACTAAAGATTTTTTGTGTATGTTCCCAACATAGAAATAGCAATTAGCGACTATAAAAGTTGGATCATGATTACTTAGGCAGATTATTTGTAGCAATAACATTTAAAGTGGTAACTCAATTTCCTTAGTAAAGTTTTTTAAAGATTTTATTCCTAATAATATAAGAAATCAAGCCATCCATTGCCACGCAATTGGTGCAGATATAAACCCCTGTTAGACATTGTAACTTTACTAAATTATAGTTATATTTGTTTTATTATAAAAGATGAATTTAATATTACTTTGGAGGGCCCCAAGGGTGCTTTTTATACCTATAAAAATCATCTTTGCTATCCATATTACCTGCATAAGCAACTAAGATCCAAACTTCATACCTAGTCGCTAATATTTTTTATCCGTATATACCACGCAGAGAAACATTCAGTATTTTTAAAATAAGGAAGGTTTGGTCATCGCGTGCTCACGGTCTATTTATGTGCCAAAAATAATAGACAATTTGACATGTTCTGACATTTCAAATCAAACTGACATAAAAAGTTTCGAATTCTTAATTCTTTATTTTCGGCCACCAGTAAAAGAAAAGTTTAAGTTTTTATTAAAGAAAATGAAAAGGTGTAGAAGCACTAAAAATGATAAAATAAAACTTTTTTTCAAAAAAGTGAACCGACTTCCATTATAAAACTTAAAATCATAAAATAACAATAAAGAAAAATGTATTAGCATGCTACCTACTGAATGAGGTGAAGTCGGTGCCAAATTGAATATTAAATAATCTAAATTAACATTAGAATCATGTATGTGGATATTCGGATACATTCCATTCCCACATGTATATATACAAAATGCCTAGCTAAACAATTACATAGTCCTGCACTTGGCACCGACTTCACCTCATTCAGTAGGTAGCATGCTAATACATTTTTCTTTATTGCTATTTTATGATTTTAAGTTTTATAATGGAAGTCGGTTCACTTTTTTGAAAAAAAGTTTTATTAGATTCCTCGCATTCCTCCGAGTGACATAGGCTATATGACGTCATCATAAAAACAAAATGGCGGATTATATATGCGATAAATTGCAGACCAAATAAATAAAATTTGATCAATTTTATTGAGTAGGGTATCAAATTGAAGGGCTTTAAAAGGAGATTTCAAAAATGTATATTACTTATATGTTTGTATGTACTTTTTGTGTAAAAACTTGTCAGTCGTGTTTTTATTTTTAATAATTAGCTTGTTACATTTCGCAAACGAGCGAGCGCCGAGCGTGGCCGAGCGCAGGCGACGAGAGTCGACTGTCGGTCGCTCACGCAGGCCGCGCAGGCCGAAGTGCCGAAGTGCCATACCTATTAATACATAGATACATACATATTATCACGCCTTTTTCCATTAATACTGAGACAAAATCCTCAATAATGTAGGGTGTCCGGCCTTTCTACCCAAATGTCCGGCCAAACTGGCTGATCTGTCCGGCTATTAGGTTGGGCGACCTGGCAACCCTAGATGTAGTCTTTATTACATACATATACATACATTATCACGCCTTTTTCCCGTGGGGGTAGGCAGAGACTAGCGATTTCCACTTGCTACGATCCTTACAGATTTTCTTGCTTCCTCTACACTCATCACTCTCTTCATACATACTCTCCGGTTATGGGTGCTCCTAATATCTCCCTTTTAAGGAGGTCCGCAATCTGGTCGAAGTGCGTTATTTATTAGACATCATAAGTCATCTGATAGTACAACAGCCAAAACTACTACAACCTAAGTACCATGTAAGTTAAAAATAAAGCTCTAATGAAGACGACTGGAAAAGGAAGACCAAACCATCCAATGGCCACGCCTACGCATCTTATCGCTAATATTCTTCATCAAATAGGTCCACCCATTTAATCAAAACTTATAGCCCATTTACCTAACTAGCCATTAAAATATATTTAGTCAAACTGTCAATCATTTTTAGGGTCAAAAGGCAAAAACGGAACCCTTATAAGATCACTTTGTTGTCCGTCTGTCTGTCAAACATTTTTTTCTCAGGCATGCCTAAAGGAATCAAGTTGAAATTCATATCAAATACTCGAATACAGAAATAAATCTTAAAATTGTAAAAATAATATGTTATTGAAAGTCTAAAAAAAAGTGTTACAAACTTATTTTTGCGCTCGATGCGGTATGAATCCTATGGATCGAACTGCAAAATTAAGTTTGTTTTTGAAACTTGTTGGTCTTTTAGTTGGAGCTATAATATTTTTTTGCTATCAGATTCTGGTAGACCTATAAATATGAGATGATTTTCGTGTACGGAACCCTGGGTGCGCGAGTTTGAGTCGCACTTGGCCGGTTTTTGAAGAAAGAATCCGATTTTTTGTCTATTATTTTATAATACACACTTGTATAATATCTATGGGACAAGTGCATGCAACTTTTCATTTTTCTTCTATTTTGAATAACATGACCTTTTCCTCCTTGATATAAAGTTCAAAATTGAAATCACAACCGATATTCAACTGCAAAATAAAATGAGGCGTACTTTAACTTCGCAAATTTAAATCGGTAGTTCTAAAAGTTCGTTTTCTTTAATTGTATACCTTGAGTCTTTTGCTATAAAGAAGTAAATAGAAGACGTAAGGAATAAATAAATGCTAGTTTAAAATTGTAGGTTCATCTTGGCGGGAGAACATACATTCCAGATTTGAAAGCCACAACGCCCGCAACGGTACCGTAACCGCCGCACAGATTTCGCGCGCTTTTACTCCGACCAGACATTTCTCAGCAAGCAACAATCACCTAATACTAAATGGACTGAAGGGCGAATATCCTTTGAATTGAATTTGTTTATTCGTATACGTTGCACTTGACAGATAAGGATTTTTTTTCAATGAAAACGGGCAAGCACTGTTGTCTGTTGATAAGAAACTGAATTCAGTTTTCAATAATTTATTCAAATCTTTGATTTAATAATTTGCAATGCCATGTGCCAACTAATATTTTATAATTTTCATTCATAATACTAAGTCAATGACCTTCAGGGTTATCAGCTACGTAATTTAAAAATCTACTAAACTCGATATCCATTTCCGGTTCCATTTACTTGTACGGTATTTTGTCCCTTTGGATTTTTGGTTATAAATACCTAACTATTTAGACCACGCTTAGCTGAATAAGGCCTTCGAGTCTCACGACTCTTGGTTCTGTCTACCCCGTAAGGGATAAAGACGTGATTCTATGTATGTATGTATGTAACTATTTAGGTACCCGATAAAAGTTCAATATGTATTTATATTTCTCCACTATTTAGTTTGAATTTCTGATATTGAAAATCTCACACTTTAAAGCATTTAATTTTTAAACATTTTCTTTGTTTTAGTTTAAGAGAGAATTTTTCAATGATATTCAGTGATTAAAATTACCATGATGTAAAATTACCTGGCTATCAACGATGCTTTACTTACATAGTCTTGTCACTGGTGGACTTTAGAAACACTAGCTTGTCCGATATTCTAAGAGACTATTGTCAAGACATGTTTTTTTTTATTACCAAATCCATGGATCGATACTTTTTCAGGTTATGTATGTTCTTGAACACACCAAAAGAAATATTAGCTTTTCGGTAGTTATCGTATAATCTATGATAGTATATTTCTCTAGGAACGAACACGATCGATAACGTTATCCTAACCTAATCCCTACTTCCGTAATGTGAAAATTTTATAAATTGGCCGTTAGACCAATTCAGAAATGATAAAAATGCACGTGTGTTCTCTTAAACAAATAAAACGTTATCCAATATGACTTATTTCTATTCGTATCCAAATTACAAAAGGGTAATCAAGTAACAAACGCTTGAATGCGCTTTCAAATCATAACACTATTAGCCTCTAAACTGACTGTCCATTGTCCAAAAATTTGAAAGGGAAATGCAAAACTTATTGTTCTTGAGGCTACTAGAAAACCAGAGAGGAGACAATAGAACAAAATAAACTTTGTGACTTTGTTTTGAATTCTCCGAGCCAGCCAGTAACAACATCCGTTCTATTCCTTTTTTAAATATCTGCGAAAGGTTCAATGGATAATAAAGTACAATCTTTGAAAATATATTTTCTACCTTATAGTTTATACCGTGGAAAAATTGGGAAACTTTGAACTCTATTTAGCTAATAGGAGTTTTTTTTGCTTCGTCATGCGAATATTGAACTTAGACCTTCTATTATTGGTAATCCTTAACAGCTGGCTCAAAATTTATATAAATGTCCAATAAGAGTAGTCAATTGATATCATGAATCTTGTGAGATCCAACATAGTGTTGGATACTTACATAATACTGCAAAAAAGTAATAATATCTAAAATACATATTTTGTATCCAGTTTAACAAAACTTCTTTCCAAAAATCAGCTGTTAAAAATAAGATTGGTCATTTTGTATTATTGCAAGTAGCCGAAAATGGTCAAACAATGAGCATAGAAATGCTCCTGAGCCTCATCGTAAACCATTCGTTTCCTGTACGTGACTGGTGAGAAGCAAGCTTTGTATGTATGTTTGTGTGTGGCTATTCTAGGAACGATTAAGCGATTTCGACATTTCGTTAGGTATTAGTGGCACTGTAACAATAACTACTGCTATTATTATGGTCACCATCATTGTAAAAGTTTACATTTAGTGATTTCGATTATTGATAGCCAAGCAGCGAGTTGAAATAGAAATCTAATGAACTAACGCAGCTTTTACTTTGGTAAAATGTGCTCTTAAATCATAAATAATATTAACCATGGGATCCGTAATCCACTAAAATTATAGTAAAGCTAAGTGAAGGTTCTCTTGTTGGCAAATCGTAGCCCTATAGTCAATACAGGTAACACATGTAGCCAATATGTATATGACAAGGCTACGTCACTCGATTCCCGCGCCATTCATATTTGCATGACTTGATAACTGGCGCCTCACATTAGTGGTTATCGCGTTGATATGTGCTGTATCAGCTGTATTATTAGATTCGACTGTAACTCATTCTGTATCTCTTGGCTAAAAGTGTAAAATGTATGCTATTCCAGTTATTATTTTGGTTATTACAAACAAGTGTTGTATTTGTATGCGCCTCGTTACGAGCTTGAAAAATGTCCCTAATAACTTTATACTTAAACATGATCATTATCATAGTAGTTGTTACACGACATTCTTAGATACAAACTTTAATCTTACTGCAACTAGGTACTCATAAGTTATAATGATCATTGTTAATAACCTAATTTGAAACAACAAACGAAAAGGTAAAGCTTTGTAACAATTTACGCTATTCCAAGTTATTTCTCGGTTATTAAATTGAAGCATTAGTTAGATAAATTAATGAAACAAACGAATAAAATTATTAGCTGAGAGGATTTTTGGAATATTATTAAACTTCAATTATCAATCAAGGTTTTTTTGACCGGAACTTCAGGGTGAAGCTTCTATTACATACAAGTTTAACAACATTAAATAACCCAATGGTTGATATCGTGCGACCAGACTTCCGACCGTGGGTAATTCACAGGAATCATATCTTTCACCCGATAACGCGGTGTCGGGTAATGTGCTAACGGTCATATGGAATGTAATCATGGAGGCGTAAGACATTGCAATGCAAATTTATCTGACAAGTAGTGACGTCTTATTTTGTAATAACTAAATGCAGGTCAAATATATAACTAAAAACAATACTTATATATAACAAGGACTTATAACGTTTTAGGACTTCCAGTCCAGCATTCAATCCCTATTCAGATTGAAAAATTAGAATTTAGAATGTGTTTCAAGATAATGTGTCGACATTTCCAGGATAGCACCATGTAAAATCTTGAAAAGTTAAAGAATAAGAGGAAAATATCTGTGATTATCAAGTTCATATTGTTGTCTTGTTAATTTCCTACTTAATGGTTTTTGAAGATAGAGTAAATAGTACTTTAAAAAAAATTAAATATGATAAATGGTACTTTAGGATAAAGGACATTTTTGTCTCCAACTCCAAATAAGACAGGAGTCTCAAGACAAGAAATCGTGTCGAATAAAAGATCTGTTTAGTTTACAATGCTATCACATCTTAAGACAAGCATCTAAGTAAGCCTTAGAATACGTTACATTCAAACTATAATCCAAAGAAATCCTATTGGTCACATTATATAGCATTCGTCTAGTTAGTTCGGCCGAGCATCTAGAAGTTAAGTATAATCAAAGTGTATTTCTTTATCCCAGCCATTATAAGTAGACGCAAGTCATGTATCTAGTTTCGTTAGTCATGTCGTAGGAGGATCGTATCCTCCGGAGGAAATAAAAAAGGACTTGAGTTGCCTCTCTAACGGTCTTTTTTTTAAATCTGACTGGCAAATCGAGTTAGATATGAATTGTAGTTAACATCCGTAAAGGCCTACGATTTATGATCAAATATTTTTTTTGACTTTATTAATAACTTGAACCCTGAGATCCACTCATATAGTCATTGATTTATCATAAACTTGTAAATATTATTAAAATTTAGCCATAAATACCTACCTAAAATATCTTTTTCACAATCACTGGTTAGTTTCTCCTTCATTAAAAAGCAATACATACTTATTTCAAAAGTTTTCAATAGCCTTTTTAAGGCGTAAAATCGTTGAAATTGGCGTCAGACAACAGGGAAGATTGGCTACCCTTATTTCAAGCTATTTTACATGTTATATAACTGTATACATCACAATGGAAATTGACAGAAATGAGCCTCTCTGGGCGGCGTACAAAAAGCATTCCTTTCCATCTATACCATATGATTTGAAGGGAATTCTTGGGAACAACCTTACTTTCGCAAAAACATGAAATATACGTGAAAAAACACATTGTTTCCTATTTTAAACCTTAATATATTAGTAATATGGATTTCTTGAGATTTCAAACTGGAAACGTACCTTTGCGACATCATATGGTTTAAAGATGTGGACAGGTAAGAAGTACATTATATTTTAGACTTTAATACGACGTCATAAAGATTAAAATTGATTTTGAAGTGTATAACTACCACCATATGATTGAACTTTCAATCGGCTGTGTTGATAGTAGTGTTTTTGATGACGTCCAGTAGAAAATGTGCTCTATTTTTTACAAAATAAGAGTCAATTTTGTACTATATAATATGATTGTGTGAGTGTGGAAACAGGATTCGGCGCCCATATGATTTTTGTATAACATTCCATTGATGATATTTGTAGAACATTTTCATACTTATAAATATTAACATAAGGTTGAAATTCAAATGTTATTTTCTCCCGATAGTCGATCTAGTTAGGTGGGGTGGCCCGTTGGCCTGAGCAGGCGCAACCTGATTACCAGTATGAGTAAAAAATCTTCTATAAGGATCAGAAAAGTAGAAAATAACACATTGAAGTATATGGTGTTATGTAATAATAACAGATTTTTAAGAGAAATTAATATTTAATTTAAATTAATAGAAAATACAATTTAAAATATAAAAAAATACACCACACGGGCACGGACAGAGTTCCAAAGAAATCACGGATACGGCACAGACACGGATAGAGTTCCAAATAAAATTACGGATACGGCACGGACAGGATAGCCGGGGAAATCCCGACAGGGGGTAAAGTTTGTCCGGCGGCACAATAAGGTTGAAGATGTACTGGCGGTACAGTAGGGATGGCAGGCGAAAGTGAGTACCTTTAATCCAGGCTTCGGCCACAGGTCACAGCAGCACAGCAGGGGTGGCAGGCGATAGTGTGTGCCTTTATTCCATACTTCAATCCACAGGTCACAGCAACTTCTTCGTGTTAGATATTGATTAACGACGCGAAGGCTTGCAGGGTCCCGGGGTCAGCAGGCCCCGAGACAAGACCTTTATAGTTCGTACCGTTCTGTTTCTCAGAAGATCAAGACTGACCCGGACTGACATTCAGTGTCTTTATATAGGCCTCGATTTAGAATTTCGTATTGCTTCATAATTTTCAAATAAAATACGAAATTAGAACATTTGTGAAGAGGTTCGCATATAAATTTATAGAATTTTAGAAAAATAAAATCTGACTTGTCACAATCCTTGACAATCAAAATTGTTTATAATAAGGAAAGACATAAATAATTTTAATAAAATTTAAAGAAGTGATCATCGAAAAGTGTAGAAAAGTACATTAAATATGTTGGAAAAACATATATACTATAAAACAACCAAAAATGAAGATATAGCGGTAAGTTTAAAGAAATATTCCCTAGCAACGTAGAAATTTTACTACAGAAAGTGTAAAAAAGAACATTTTGAGCTAAATAAGTAATCATAATAGTAAAATAGACAAGAATAAAAGTAAAATAAACATGAATACACTACATTTCCCCCAAAACCCCTGAAAATTTTTACACTAAGTGAAAATTTTGAAGGTTAATAGACAACACTTTCATACCAGCCTATCATACCAAATCTTACATATTACAATAAACCTTTCATACTAAAATCGATCAAACTTAGGGGTAGGGCTCACAGTCAATGGCTCCTACTCCAAGATAAGTACCTGCCTAGTAGTACTACGTAACAGTTGGCTTATTTAAGGAGTTGTAATCCGCTCACGCTGAAATCCCATTGATGATGAATGATATATGAATATGATATGACTGAAGGCTTATTTTATGAGTAGTCAGCCGCTCATCAGTAAGAAAGTAATGTAATAAAGATATGATGAAAATATATACAGGAAATAATGAATGTATGTAAGTATAGTAGTATTTCTTAGGTATAATTCTTATGTATAACAAGGGCTTATTTTACGAGTTGTCAACCGCTCAAAGAAAGAAATAAATAAAGAGTACGCAATGCAAACTTGCGTAAAGAGAGTAGTGCACATTAAGTAATGCGAATTAAAGTCTCAACACAAGACTGTGTAGAGAGATGTAGAAGAACATTTTTAGTTTAGTTCTTTAGAGGCTTAAGAGCCGAAGATAGCAATGAAAATGAAAGGAAATGAGAAAATGCCAAAAATGTAACTAGTAAATGAAGATGGGAACAAACAAAAATAAAATATATACATTAGTTAAGTAAAAGTATAAGTAATAAAACTAAAATCTAAGTTTTAATGTCTTTTATGTGCCATTTTGCGCGAGTACCATTAGCGTCCTCAAGAATGTACACTAGTGGGGAGAGTTTTTGTATCACTTTACACCGAATGTATTTAGGAGCTAATTTGGCACTGAAATAAGAACCGGCATTACTGAGAACGTAGTTCTTACGCCAAACATAATCGTCGACATTAAATTCTTTTATAGTATGACGTAAATTATATCGAACACTATTTTTAGTATGGGAGTCAAATAGAGCTACTTGTACTTTGTCAAAAATTGTCGCAAGTAATCCTATATTAGTAGCATAAATATCACGAGGTAAGAAAGTAAATTCATCAAGGTTTTTCGTAGGAGTATAAACAGAACCACAGCTGATAGTTTCCCTGCCAAAAACTAGAAATGCTGGGGAATAACCCGTAACTGCATTAACTGTACTGTTCATAGCATATTGGATTTTTGGAAGAAAAATATCCCAGGATCTATGATCATCACCTACAAGAGACGCTAAAGCCGTAACAATAGTTCTGTTATACCTTTCAGTGGGATTGACTTGCGGGCAATAATGAGGTGAATAAAAAATAAAAGGTATTTTATAGTTATCCAGAAGTTTTTTGAATTCTCTAGATTGAAATTGAGAACCATTGTCCATAATAATAGTTTGAGGTACACCATGTATAAGAAATACAAAGTTTTCTAGGCATTCGATAATATCTTTAGCGATAGCACGTTTAAGGGGAAAGATTAAAGTATATTTAGAAAAACAACAATTCACAACTAGGATGTGTTGATTGCGTTTTCTTGTCATGGGAAGAGGACCCATTAAATCAAGAGAAATACATTGGAAGGGTCTTGAGCAAACTTTAGGTTTACCCATGGGACCATAAGGTGAATGATTAGGATGCTTATAAGCAAGACAAGACTCACATTCACTTATTAATTGAGCAATGTCTTTGAACATTCCTGTCCAATAATATAAAAGAGAAAGTTTTTTATAGGTTTTAAAAATTCCAAGGTGAGGTTCACCAGGCAAACCATGATTACTTTTAATCACATTTTCTCTATCACCAGGATGAGGAACTTCTTTCCATACGAAGTCATCCGTTATAGTATGAAGGGAACGAGAAAAAACGATAAAGCTTATTGTCCTTAATAGTATAGTTTGGAAAACTATCAGGATTGTTTTGACAGCCTTGTAAAACTTTATTATACTGTTCTTCCACCGTTAAAACTGAAACATTTAAGTTAGTTTTATTATCCGATAGATTTTTAGAACGAGATAACAAATCCGGTACTACATTTTCTTTACCTTTTTTATGTTTTAGAATGAAGTTAAAAGAAGATAGACGTACAGTCCATCGAGCAAGTCTGCCAGAAGGATTTGACAGATTTAGAAACCACTTTAGAGCAGCATGATCCGTGTAAATGACAAATTGTCTGCCATTGTCTAAATAACAACGCCAATGTTCGAGAGCAGTGATAACAGCAAGGGTTTCTCTCTCTGTAGTAGAATAGTTTTGTTCATTTTTATTAAGAGATTTACTCATATAAGCTATGACAACTTCTTTGTCTTCTTTTATTTGAGTAAGCATAGCTCCTATACCAAAATTTGATGCATCAGTGTGCACTGAAAAAGGGAGATTGAAATCAGGACAAGAAAGTACTGGTGTAGTTACTAAAGCTTCTTTTAATTTAAGGAAAGCTTGATTAGCATCTGAGTTCCAAACAAATTTAGCAGCATTTTTACCACCACTATTTAGTTTATTAAGCGGAGCAGCAATAGTGCTAAAATTAGGAATAAATCGACGGAACCAGCTACATGTTCCTAAAAATCGACGAACTTCTTTACGAGAAGATGGAATAGGGTATTCCAGAATAGAATCAATTTTTTTAGGATCAGCACAAAGACCGTGTTCATTTACCACGTAACCTAAGTATTTTAATTCGTTTTTAAAGAATACACTCTTTTCAAAGTTAATAGTTAGACCGGCATAAGATAGTTTTTCAAATACTTTGATTAGAAACGATATATGTTCCTCGAATGATTCGCTAATAATAACGATATCATCAAGATAACAAAAGACTTTATTATCAAATTCAGGAGTAAATAACGTATCCATAAGACGTTGTTGAGTAGCTGGAGCATTAGTAAGTCCGAAGGGCATGACAACAAATCTGTACATTCCTCTACCAGGCACATAAAATGCTGTTTTATCTCTGTCAGCAGGATTTAGGGGAATTTCCCAAAAAGCTTTAGCAATATCAATGCTAGAAAGGTATTTAGCATTTTTTAAATGATCCAGTATTTCATTAATTAAAGGAGACTATAAGCATCTTTTCGAGTAATTGAGTTAAGTTTTCTGCTATCGACGCAGAATCGCCATTCGCCATTCTTTTTAGGAGTTATTAAAACGGGAGATAACCAAGGACTCTCACATTTTTCAATAACTTTCCATTCAAGCATCTTATCAACCTCGTTGATTAGCGCATGTTGTTTTATAGGAGAAAGTCTATACGAGCGTTGTTTAATGGGAGGATTATCGCCAGTATCGATTTTATGACAAATTAGGTTAGTTCGACCTAACTCACCCTTTTCTTCAAAAGAAATACTTTTAAAACGATTAATGATATCATCAGCGATATCCTTCTGAGATTTGGAAAGATTATCGTAAGGTAAAATTTTTTTATCGTCTGAAATTGCAAGACAATTATTATTAAATATTGTAGAAAATAAGTTAGGTACTAAGTTAAACTTTTTCCAAAAATCTACCCCAAGGATTAGTGAGGGAGTTATTTCTGGGAAAACGAAAGCTCTAATTAAGTGAGTTTGACCATTAAAAGTAATAGGAAGATCAAAGTGACCTAAAGATTTGAGTTTATGATTATTAGCAGTAGACACAACAACCGACTTAGACTTGGATAACGAAAAACCCAATTTCAGAATTTCAAGATGTGAATTTTTTCCTAAAATAGTTAAAGAACTGCCACTATCTAAAAGTCCTGATAATGAAACATTATCAATTGATATATTGATAAAAGGACGATTAGAATCCTTTTCATTCTCATAGAGAACAGAAGAAGTTCTATAACAGAGGAAAAAGTTTTTTATTGTTAATAACCAATCATTCCAATCTTTATGATTAAATTTATTATCCAAGTCACATTTTAGTTTTTTGAATTAGTTGAAGATTTGCGTGCATTGCATTTAGGGCAATCAGGAGTTTTAACATCCTTTGTACCACATTTAAAACATATTAAAAATCTAGGTTGAGGGCATTCGTTAAGAGAATGACCATTGGTACGACAGCGTACGCAATAGATATTAGGGTTAGGAGATACACTAGCAGACTTATTAATTGTATTTACAGATTGCTTCGATTGAGGCTGAGAGTTATTTTTATTAAAGTAAGTATGTTTTTGAAACTGAGACTGAAAATTATTTTTGTTGAAGAATTGTTTAGCATTAGAAGTAGAAGGGGAAGGTAATTTATAATTAAATTCTGAGCTAAAAGAATTATTTACATTATCAGGTTCCTTAAAGTTTTTATCTCTATCTAGAATTTTCTCATAACTTTGACAGGTATTGATCAAAGAAACGACAGAGTCAACATCTTTTAAGGCTACGAACATCGAATAACAAGGTCTTATGTTCCTTAGTAAAATTTCGAGTTTCTCAGACTCAGAAAGTTTTTTTGTAAGACGTGAGAACATACCGAACATAAGTGAGACATAAATTACAATGGATTCATTGTCACCTTGGGTTCGATTCCTGATGGCATTTAGTAGTTTATAGTCGTAGTCAGGTTCACCGAAGTCTCTTATCAAAAGATTAGTAACTTCGTCCCAAGTTAAGTTAGAATTTAGTTCTTTTTGAAATCTAAACCAATGTAAAGCATTGTCAGTAAAAATTTCGAAAGCTTTGTTTAGAAGTTTCTCTTTCGAAATATTTCGAGAAATACGAAATTCTTCTATTTTTTGAAGAAAAGATTTCGGACAGGTTTTACCATCATAGCAAATCTTTTTTAGGTCGTTTAAGGAAGAAGGAAGTACCAAATTTTGTAGGATTTCAGGATTGAAACTACTGAGAACAGAAGAAGAAGATTGAGGAAGAGGTGAAGTTGTAATTTGAGGAAGGGGTGGAGTGGGCGTGGAAACATTTTGCTCTGCGTTCAGAAAAGTAAAAGGTTCAAATCGTTTTTCAAGTTCGACAAATTTATCTTTGAGGACATCAAATTCTTCTTTTTTATCACTATGTAAATCTAAATCAATTCTATCTAATCGATAGTGTAGATGATTTAAATAAGTCTCTATTTTAGGGAGAATTTTTGAGTTACCCGACTCAAGTGAGACTAATTTTAATTCAGTGTAAGTTAATGTAGCTTCAATCCCGTTGAGATCATCCTCAATTGGCAAAGGAGAATCTATAATGTCATCGCTCAATATAGATTGCGTAAGCGAAACGACTTGTTTTTTAATTGAGGGAGCTTATCAGCTGGTTCCTCCAGTCTAACCTTGACTTCGTATTCTAACTCGGCTTTATTGAGCAGACTATATGCAATTGGACGAGACATTTTAGTAGAAGTTTAGGAGTACTTGTACAAAGTAAAGTACCTAAGTATAGTACCTTAGTTTAGTAAAGAGTTAAAGTCAAGTTATAGAGTCTAAGTCCAAGTCAAGTTAGTCAATAAAATAAATATTTATTGAATAAATATTGAGTATTAATGAGTTCAATGTGAAAAAGAGACCAGTGTGAAGTTAATTTAGTGTTTAAGGTCGAGAATCTAAGCCAAAATTAAGAGAACGTGTAGGTGTGTTTTAGAATTTAGAGGAGAGACAGAGCCAAAAGATGCGATGGGCGCCACCTGTTATGTAATAATAACAGATTTTTAAGAGAAATTAATATTTAATTTAAATTAATAGAAAATACAATTTAAAATAAAAAAAACACCACACGGGCACGGACAGAGTTCCAAAGAAATCACGGATACGGCACAGACACGGATAGAGTTCCAAATAAAATTACGGATACGGCACGGACAGGATAGCCGGGGAAATCCCGACAGGGGGTAAAGTTTGTCCGGCGGCACAATAAGGTTGAAGATGTACTGGCGGTACAGTAGGGATGGCAGGCGAAAGTGAGTACCTTTAATCCAGGCTTCGGCCACAGGTCACAGCAGCACAGCAGGGGTGGCAGGCGATAGTGTGTGCCTTTATTCCATACTTCAATCCACAGGTCACAGCAACTTCTTCGTGTTAGATATTGATTAACGACGCGAAGGCTTGCAGGGTCCCGGGGTCAGCAGGCCCCGAGACAAGACCTTTATAGTTCGTACCGTTCTGTTTCTCAGAAGATCAAGACTGACCCGGACTGACATTCAGTGTCTTTATATAGGCCTCGATTTAGAATTTCGTATTGCTTCATAATTTTCAAATAAAATACGAAATTAGAACATTTGTGAAGAGGTTCGCATATAAATTTATAGAATTTTAGAAAAATAAAATCTGACTTGTCACAATCCTTGACAATCAAAATTGTTTATAATAAGGAAAGACATAAATAATTTTAATAAAATTTAAAGAAGTGATCATCGAAAAGTGTAGAAAAGTACATTAAATATGTTGGAAAAACATATATACTATAAAACAACCAAAAATGAAGATATAGCGGTAAGTTTAAAGAAATATTCCCTAGCAACGTAGAAATTTTACTACAGAAAGTGTAAAAAAGAACATTTTGAGCTAAATAAGTAATCATAATAGTAAAATAGACAAGAATAAAAGTAAAATAAACATGAATACACTACAATGGTGGAAATCATCATCACGTTAAAACATGCTGATTACTCCTAAACGGCTAAACCGATTTCCATAAGTCATGGCTAAGAATACTCTCAATTAAATCACATTTTAAAAAAATAAACTAGAACAAAATTTGTTCATCCCTTTGGGACAAGGAGGTTTTGGGAGCTACGATGACACAGACGGACACAGACAGACATACAGATAGACAAAAACACAGGTACATAGACACCGTCAGATACGTTAAACTGATAACACCCCTCTTTTTCAATTTTCTTCTTTCAAAATTGCAAAGAAAGTGTAAAATTATCATTCTTCAATTCATTATCCTACAACTACAACTCACAGCTCAATTTCAAAATAAAAAAGAACACGAATTTTTGTTATGCTTATGTCGATAGTTTTGATAAATTCATAATTTGAAAAACCACAATTACTTTTCAACGAAAATCTACCAAAATGGTAGAAATTCCCAATACACATCCCAAAAGGATGCAGGGTTGACAACAGGGCGAACAACGAAAGGGGAGCTGAAATTTTCAGTTGCGCGCCGGCATCGCTAGCGATAGGTTGGTTCTGGCCGGCTCCACACTAATAGCGAGAGAGATACAAACAGACTGAACGAAAACATGGACTTGTGATTGTGTTTTGTTTTTAAAAATTTGTGTATTTGGACCTCTGTGCCAAAATGTGGGGTGAAAGCAGCAAAAATTGTGAAATTAACTGCCAGTGTTCGGGGTAAGCATTTTTGTTTATATGTAGTTTCTTCTAATATTATTTGAAAATTACTAACTATTTGGCTATTTTTGTATGTTGTATTTACAAATTGTAACCATAAGTACTTATATTTTATGTAGCTGATTATAATTTTCAAAATAACTACAATACTAACGTATATTTAAAAGTTTGGTTAACCTGTATGGTAAATTACTTTCTTATACATATAATTTAGCATGTTATTAGTTAACCTGTTTTCAGTACATTCCTTATTATTACCACAGCATGTACTACAACAGTTTTACTATGAATATCGTTTAAAATAGGTAATATAGGGCTTCTAACATACCAAAGTTTATCTTTTACTTGTTTCCACACTATCTGAACCATGAATTTGTAATATTCACCTACCTAAGCCTTCTAGATTAGAATCCGTAATAATAATTCACAAAATTCTTTGGGTCAGAATAAAAAAACACCTTACGTCATACCTACTAAAACTTTTGGGTATCCTTGAATTTAGTAGAGTTCGTCAACCTTTTTTTTCAGCTTGCTTCGAAATAACTATTTAAGTAAGTACAATATATTATGCAAAATACGTTTTATCGATAAGTTAGGGGGCTATGTGAACCTTGAAGATAACCATGAAATCTGCTGGTTTGGCTGATATGAACATAGGTCTACTCTAGCTAAATAATATAGGATATAGACATAGGAACTTATAGTTTTTAGAGGAAGAAAACAATAGGGACGTACCTAAATAGACCTTGACCACATCTTACTCAAGTAGCTGCGCTCCAGGGCTCCGCACCCGTGGGAATTTTAGGAAAAAAAGTGTCCTATGTCCTTCTCAGTAGGTATTTCATTCTCATTTCAGAAAGATGGGTTCAGAAGATAAAGCGTGA
This sequence comes from Ephestia elutella, assembly GCA_018467065.1. Taxonomy (NCBI): domain Eukaryota; kingdom Metazoa; phylum Arthropoda; class Insecta; order Lepidoptera; family Pyralidae; genus Ephestia; species Ephestia elutella. The sequence continues at coordinate 1,171,723 of CM031574.1, read as the reverse complement.
AGAGGTAACAAGCAACACAAACTCACTAATATAATAGGATTCAATCTATTTCAATACGTGAAAACACAATTTTGAGATTAGAAATTGAGAGCCGCCATTTTAAAATAATAATAATTGACATTAGGCATTCTATATTCGCACTTTAGTCTATGCCGCTTTATCAATATGGCCCAGTTTCGGCGGGCGAAACAGTCGTATAATTAAATTTAATTGCCAAAACAAGTTGATAGCGTCGCCAGGCGTCGCCCCACATCGCATATCCGTTTTCATTCATGAAAACAAATGCACTTTTAACTTTTTAAGATGATAGCAGTTGGCGGCTGGCGCTGATAACAATTCAATCGTTCATTATGTTTTCATATTCATTCATTCGAGCTAAAATAAGCGCCATTGAATTATAAATAATAAGCGCCTACACACTTTGCGATTTGAGTAGCAATCTGATGCTGATGCTGCAATTTGTTGCATAGCGAGCAACGGCGGGTCCAGGTTTTTTTTTCTGAGATTAAAATAATAATAATTGACATTAGGCATTCTATATTCGCACTTTAGTCTATGCCGCTTTATCAATATGGCCCAGTTTCGGCCGGCGAAACAGTCGTATAATTAAATTTAATTGCCAAAACAAGTTGATAGCGTCGCCAGGCGTCGCCCCACATCGCATATCCGTTTTCATTCATGAAAACAAATGCACTTTTAACTTTTTAAGATGATAGCGGTTGGCGGCTGGCGCTGATAACAATTCAATCGTTCATTATGTTTTCATATTCATTCATTCGAGCTAAAATAAGCGCCTATACACTTTGCAATTTGAGTAGCTGATAACCTGCCTGAAAATTATGCAATATGTTTTCAAAACAATTGCAACAACAAATTGATAGATAGATAAATCGTTGTCACAAGATATTTAAAACAAAAAAAAATACATGATTATATGTTACCATAATCAATAAAGGTGTGTGTTGCAGAAAAACAAAAAGGTCATAGCTCAGTGGAATTATTGCCAATACACTGATTTTCAGCCATAACCTTGGTGCGAAGCTGCAAGTCAAATTGTAAAGCGTAGGTAGGTAGGAAGGCGATTTAAGGTAGGTATCAAATCACTCATGGACTTACTGTTGTCTGTACACAAAAAAAAAACAATGTCCTCGACCTCACCCCTCGGTCAACCCCCACTATCGAAGCGTGAAGTACTAGAGATAACCAAATGTTACTTACCCCTGAAAACAAATAAACTAATTTCAACTTTATCTCCTTGCAATTAGACTCAAAATTGAGTGACGTTCTTATGGAGATTATTCAGTACTTAATTTATAAATTTCAGAGCAATAGCAGACGATAGTACGCAGATAATTTAGGCCCCATGTGGTCCTAGCTGGTCCTAGATTCGATTTCTTGCGTAAATCAAACATCTACCATTCTTACATTGTCTTCTCGCTTACTGGACGTTCAAATCAAATCCTTTTATCACCTCTCACGATTTAGATACAACATCTAACGTGAAAAAAAAAAACATAGAGACGGTGTTTTATAACGCTGCGGTTGTCTATGGCCAACAATGGACCCCTATCCGGCGTTTGGTATAAAAAGAAGCCATTTCAACTCTGGAATAGGTTTTAGTTTTGAACTTTTTTTTTTGTTCACGGGAGGCACAGCCGTATATTTAGAGGGCGAGTTTTGTTTTTTTTTTATGCTGTTGGCCTCGGACGAACCAGTATGAGTTCTGGTTCTGATCACGATTACGTATTAGACAATGGTCAGAATCATTCGGATTAAAAAAAATGTTTGGAATGCCCTAATGAATATAGAAAGCGCACTACACTATTTTATTTTGTCATCGTAATCCTAACTATCTTCATCTTTAATTAACTAATATTATAAATGCGAAAGTAAGTTTGTTTATTTGTTTGTTACCTCTTCACGCTTTATCTACCTACTGACCCAATCTTCCTGAAATTTCGCATACACATAGAAGTAGTGACAATAACAAAGGGTACCTTTCATCCCGGGAAAAAGCACTGTTCTCGTGGAAAATACACGCGGGTGAAGGCTCAGGAAAAGCTAGTAGTTAAATAAAATACAGGATTTCAAATTAAAAGTTCAATATAATCCGAATTAGTTGATGAAAAGTAAGGCTGCCAGGACACTAGCATTTCGTATTGAGCTGTTCCCATCGAGATATTGTACTAACATAAGCTGTTCTATGATTTTGGAAGCACGTTAATCCAAATGTCTCGGCTTCACAAATCAAATGGTTGTAAATAGGTGAACAATCTTTTAGTCAGCTTGAAATAACGACCTACTGGTTATTATAAAAAAAAAAACAAAAAAAAGAATATTTTATTGGAACTTTTTACTTTTTCACGTCAAAAATCTTCATACTTTTATTGTATGATGAATATCAAAGCTACAAACTACTAGCATTTTGGAACGACCACTGCTGAGAAGAAATGCCGAAAGAAACTCATATTTGTAATAGGTACTGGCCACTAATGATAATGAGTGACGCAATAAAATGTTGTCAAACAAGAAAAAATAATTTAAAATTAGAAAAAAATTAGGCATAGATAATGTCATCGCCCTCGGAAATCGCGTCAGGTGAAATGTCAGGAGTCGTTGCGGCCATTAGCTAGTTCAGTCTATATCCGGTCTATTTGTCTATGGTACAAAGATACATGTGTTGGCGTCTAGCACTAATTTTCTGTAGGATAGGAACCCGTAAGGATTAATTAACTCTATGATAGAGGAAGGAACACCAGGTTTTCTTACCCGTGTTATGTTAACTAAAGTTCGTTTTTTCATAATTGTCCTAATATGTAAACAATCTACCTTCTTAATGTATTTTTATGATTTTACAAAAATATATTAAATATATTAAAATAGACTTTTTTAGGAAATTACTTTCTTGGTTAATAAATGATTTACTTTAGAATGTTTATGTTTGAACTAATATTTGGTTTATTTTAACAAAATTCAACAAAAAGTACTGTGAAGATTGTTTACATAATAGGACAATTGTGCAGAGCAACTACGCTCTGCTGCCAGAAAATGTGCGCAGAGAATCCGGACAAACGAAGCGCCGTGAACCTCTTCACCGAAAAAGACCAGATTTTAAGTGGAGACCTATAGGTCCCCAAAAAGCCCGATGATGCCCGACGGTAAAGATTATATACGGCACTGCGTCTGTCCGACTAGAGCCTAAAACCTAACCTATACGCAGTCTGCTACCACTATAGCTTATAAAGGGAGCTATAGGGCCCTATATAATAACCTAACTTAATAACTACAACCACCCACAAACCCAAGGGTCACTTACCAAACTTAATCTTCTGCTCTTCGGATCCAATCTTGAGTGTCTTCGGAAAGGGGGAATGCGGTCCCTAAACACCAAACCTACCCCGAGATCTCAATTCCCCAGAACAAACAAATAGATTTCTTCCCGAAGTTGGCTCGGCAACAGATGTCGGCGTCCCCAGGCAGCCACGTTTCGCATCTCACAAGAAACAGTCACAATAACAGGGTTTTTCACCAACACGAACGTTCAATAGTTATTTAACAAAAGGAAGCTCACAATTATAACTCAAATCAGTTATTACAAACAAAATTAACGCCACGCCGCGCGGCTTCAAAAATGCAACAACCCAAGATGGTGGCTATATCACCGCGATATTTCCTGCGACACGGCCTCGTGCACGCGCGTTCCAAACAATACTGAATTCAAAATGGTCGCTCGCGACTGCCGACGCCGGCCGAGCGGGCGACGACGCTACTAATATGAAACTACCGCACGCGCTAGAATATTACGGCGGCGAACGGACAAAACAACATAGATTTTATTACAAACATCCCCCCGTCCCGGTCTGAGAAGCAGACCGCTAGCTTACTCTACGGGAAGGCGGGCGAGAGAGGTCACAGCTCTCCTCAAAATCGAACCGTCGACCAACACCTCAGCCACACGCGGAGTGCCATCTCCGCCAAGAATCAAACGTAATATGCGAGCTCGTCGCCAAAGCAATGAGGGCAAATTTGCCTCTTTTAACAATACTAAATCACCCTCCTGGGAGGCTCAGTCCTGTCTGTCCACTTCACTCTTTGCTGCAGCAAATGCAAATATTCAAGCGACCAGCGACGCCAAAAGTCCTGGCTCATTTGCTGCAACATTTGAAAACGCGACAACCGATATACGCGTTCATCCTTCCACGGGTATTCGGGCAGGGCATTCAACGGCCCTCCCACCAAAAAATGACCAGGGGTGAGAGCTTCCAAGTCATTTGGATCTGGAGATAGCGGACAGAGAGGACGAGAGTTGAGGACCGCCTCAACTTTACAAAACACTGTGGCCAGCTCTTCAAAAGTTAGAGCCGTTTCTCCGATAATGCGGCGGAGGTGGGTCTTTGCGGATTTCACAGCCGCTTCAAAAATCCCTCCCCAATGGGGGCAACTTGGGGGACTAAACTTCCAGGTTATTCCCCTTTGGGCAGCAATTTGACTTAAACTAGTACAATTTTTATCAATAAACACAGAAACATCCTTAAGATAATTTACAGTTCCTTTATAGTTTGTGCCATTATCAGACCTAATAAGGGAAGGTAGACCTCGACGCGAAACAAAGCGATCCAACGCGGCGACGAAGGCCTCCGTAGTCAGAGCCGATACCACCTCCAAATGGACAGCCTTGGTGGCCAAACAAACAAATACACACAAATAGCCCTTCACAATACGGGCATTACGAAAGGGAGAAGCCTTGATCGAAAAGGGACCGGCAAAATCGGTGCCAACGCCGTCAAACGGCCTCGAAGGTCGGATTCGATCAGCGGGCAAATCACCCATCTGTGGTTGCATCGTGGATGCCTTCAACCTATAACATGCAATACATCGAAACAGGACACTACGGATTGCTCTTCGGGCAGACAAAATCCAAAACTCGCGTTGCAAAATAGCCAACAAAGCATTGCACCCAGCATGGGCGTTACGAATGTGTCGATCAGACACCAAAAGCTGCACCAAGGGTCCGCCCTTGGGCAACAACAGAGGATGGCGAGTCTCATATGGAAGATCCGCCTTCCGGAGCCTGCCTCCAACCCGAAGAAGCCCATCCGAGTCGATGTACGGGTTCAAACGAGCGACCGCGCCCTTCAACTTAGCGCGTCCGTCGCGCAAGATACGAAGCTCTGACTCAAACCGTCCGGTCTGCACGACACGGACCCAATGCAACAATGCGCTCCGGCGCTCTTCTGCACCTGCAATCGGCTCCAACCGCTTTGCCTGTGGGTTTCTACAATTATGTATGAAACGCTTAATCCAACTGGTAACACCCAGAAGCTTATCCAAACTGCTATACCGAGCAAGTAGCCAATCCGGCTCCGACGTCGTCTCAGCGACTACAGCATGTACACGGAGCCCGGTCAAACTCAAAGAAGTAACATCTGTCTGACAGACAGGCCAAGAAGTTTCTGATCCCATCAGCCACTCTGGACCCCACCAGAGCGGGTGTGACACCAATTCTGGTGCCGTACAACCTCGGGAAGCACAGTCCGCTGGGTTAAGCTCTCCCGGCACATGTCTCCATGTTATATCAATTCCGATATTCTGGATTTGGGAAACCCTGTTTCCAACAAAAATCTCCAAGGTATGTGGGGCCGCGCGCAACCATGCAAGCGCGACCTGGCTATCCGACCAGGCGAAGATGTCTCGTATCTCGACCGTGGCCGCCAGCTCACATGCAACGTGATGCAACAATTTAGAGAGAAGGTGAGCTCCACTCAACTCAAGCTTGGGAATAGTCAGCCTAGTCCTGATGGGGGCGACCTTGCTCTTCCCTAACAAAAGCGAGACATTGACCCGGCCATCGGCGTCAACTGTCCGCATATAGACTGACGCGGCGTAGCCTCGCTCCGACGCGTCACAAAAGCCATGCAGGCTGGCTCGATATTTCCCGGGGGCAATATTCGACGAGGCAAGGCAATCCGATTGACTTCCTTAATCGATGAAAACAACTCGAGCCAATCATCCAATGGAGGACCAAACAGCGGCTCGTCCCACGAGACGCCCAAAGTCCAAAGTCTCTGAAGAAGACACTTCGCAGAGAATATTACTGGACTGATCCAACCGCTTGGATCAAACATACGAGCTATTACTGACAACACCGTTCTCTTAGTCCAGACCTTTGGTATTTCCAAGTCCACTTGGAATGTAAAAATATCGGTTAGCGGCTGGTACTGCATGCCCAGCACCGCTATCCTGTTGGGATCATCTACATCCTCAAACAGGTGAGGGTTCTGTTGGTGATCCTCCGGGATCCCTTCTAGAACTCTAGGCTCATTGGACAACCACTTACGTAGCTCGTAGCCACCCGTTTTCAATATTTCAATCAATTCATCCCGCAGTAGGAGGGCCTCCTCAATACTTTGGGCTCCGGTGCACACGTCATCGACATACAAGTCACGTGACAGCACGGAAGCCCCACGGGGAAAGCGGATCCGTTCCCGCTCTGCCAATTCAAGCAATGATCTGATGGCGATATAGGGACTAGATTTCAAACCATACGTGTTTGTGTTGAGTTCATACACCGTCACAGGATCCTCAGGGCGCTCACGCCAGAGTATCAACTGGAATCGCCTGTCCTCAGGATGTATGACTGTCTGGCGGAACATCATCCGGATGTCCGCACCAAAAACCACTTGATGTCTTCTAAAGTTCAAGATGATGTCAATTATGTCCCTATGCAATTTGGGACCTGAATGCAAACACAGATTCAACGAAACTCCGTTCGAAGTGGGTGCGGACCCATCAAAGACAGTCCGCAACTTGCCCGTTGAGGCCTTCACCACCGCGTGGTGGGGCAAAAAATAATGCTCAGTTGAGCTCCAATCAACTCGAGCCGGAGACATGTGACCCAAATCCTCGTACTCGCGCATAAATTCTATATATTTATCGCGAAGTACGTGGTCACGCTGCATGCGTCGCTCCATGGACAGCAGTCGTTTCTCCGCAAGCGCCCTACTTTGCCCTAGGCTAGGACGAGAGGCAACAAAGGTAACCTAGTTACAAACCGACCGGAGGGCAACCTCTCCGTGGTCGATCGAAAAAGGGCTTCGCACTCAGCGTGTTCCGGATCCATCCTGGAACTCATAGGTGGCTCCTCCACCTCCCAAAACCTTTGCATGGTCTTGGCCAAGGACGCAGATGCGACGACCGGTGGCTCCTCCACGGTGCTATTATCAAACACAGGGCCCATCAGGGCGAAACCAAAGATAGTAGACACTGCCATCAGTGAAGACGAACCCAGAGCTTTCTGGGTACCCAACAAAATCCAACCCAATACGTCCGAGCCCAGGAGCAAGTCCACTGGGCCGGGATGAAAGACAAAGGGGTCGGCCAAATCCAGACCCGAAACCAAAGACAACACACCCGGCGGTATGTCTGTCGAGGGGTGCCAACCCGCAATGGTATCCATTACCATAGCCGAAGTCGTGATCCTCATTGTGGAGGACTTCAGCGAAGAAAAGGTGACAAGTGTCTGGCCCGTCAGACACTTCACTTGTATGCCACCAACTCCAAGAAGTGGCACAGGCGAGTCTTCCACGACTAAACCTAACTGGTGTGCCACCCGAGTGGTAACCAAACTGCTTTGAGCCCCTGAGTCCAGCAGAGCTCTCAAATTTATGGCTTCCCCCCCACGACCCCATACGCGGACCACCGCGGTGGGGAGCAGAACCGTCCGCGGCTCTGTCCCAGCAAGGGAGCAAGCTAGTTACGGGCTCCCCACTCTCTCCAAACCAGGGGGGCGCCACTGACCCGGATAATATGTCGGGCGAGTGCACATCCCCATCTGAGGGGGGGCATAACCCGCGGCCCGGCCATACCTATGGTACGGCGGGTGGTACTCCAGCCGTGGGTACTCGTGCAGCGGTGGAGAAAACCGCTGCGGCTGCATGTGTTGGGCATTGGTAACCCGCGTGGAGGGGGTGTCCCCACTCTCACGTCCGATCTAGGGCCCCCGCCCATGGGGGCCCTATCCGGGGCCTGACCAGCCACATACTGGCCACGACCTTGGGGCGCGTGGTCCCGGTCCGCCAAGACCCGCGCCGGTACGCGACCCCCCTCCCGAGGGGGGGTGCGACGAGCGAAGCCGCGTCCTCCGTCCGATGGTGGAGGGCTTCGCGCAGGAGCGCCCCCGCCCATAGGGGACCCCTGCCTCAACATCCGGGGGCCATCCCCGTTCCGGTTCATGCAGAGCATCACGTGGTGCAGCCCACGGCATGCACTGCATGGTATGGCTCTGGGACAGTCACGTGCATAGTGACCGCCCAAACAATAAAAGCAAAGTTCATGCCGCTTTGCCATGCGGCGCCTATCTTGTACTGGCAGTCTCTGCCAGTCCCTGCATTGTAGCAGGCTGTGGCCCATCCGGCCACATTGCAGGCAGTCCGCGTCCCTCGCGACTGCTGCCGTGTGCGCAACCCGCACACCAGCTCCACGCGGTGGCGGTTGCCGTCCCTGTTGGGGCTTCCCTCGCCATGAGGGTTCCAAGGGCCTACGTTCAGGCGCTCTGGATGGCGCTGAGTCCGTCATGGTATTCTCAGCAGCCCGTGCCTCAAATTCCAAAAACTTCACCAAGTCAGTGAATGTTGGTAGGGTGGTGCTATCCCGCTCCGCATTCTCGCGCTCAAATCGCGAGCGGATGTCATTGGGTAATTTGCCCAATACAATGTGCACCAACAAAAAAGACCATTGGTCCACCGGCAGCCCCAGTGTGCGGAGCGCGTTACAGGCCACTGTAACGGGCGTGAGCAACTGCAGGCGCAACTGTGCCCTGTTGGCCACCTTGGGCAGGGCCATCAACTGTGCGGCGTGCGCATCCGCTAACAAACGTAAATTTTGGTAGCGGGAGTTCAATAACTCCCAAGCCGTATCGTACTGGTCGTCCTCCACCCGGAGGTGCTGGATGAGCGACCGCGCTTCATCCTCCAGAGTGGAGAGGAGGTAGGCCATCTTCTGGGCCTTCGACAAATCCTGTCGTGCTACGACCAGGGACTCAAACATATTTTTATATGCCACCCACTCCTCCATCCTACCCCCAAAGTGGGACAGCTGAAGGGTGGGGAGCCGACCAGTAACCGCTGGTCCTTCCTGTCTAACAGGTGTGCGAGGGGCTGGTCCGCCAGCCTGTCTCGCCCTTATTGCGGCCGCCGCCTCCACGATGTCATCGTGCAGACTCAGGATCTGGTCCAGGTCCGCCACGTGACCTGCGTAGACCTCCGGGGTAAGGTCGGCTTCGGTAAGCGCCGCCATGGCCGCTTCCGCGTTGTTCAATCGTGAGCGGAGCTGATCCGCTCTTTCCAGTATAGCGGCCTCCCTGTCCTTCCGGGACAGGAGTCCACCGGCCGTCACAAACCATCTCAATTCGTTGGCGAGTGTCGCCTTAGCATTGGGGACCTTCGCCATCGCGTCAAGTCACAAACAAACAGACAAATAAAAAAAGATAAAAGGTAACTAAAAAACAAAATCAAACTACGACACGCAAAGCCGCGGTAGGTATGAGAATGGCACAAACCCGGAACGCACGGTACAAACCGCAAACAAATACAAAAAAGGTTACAAATATCTAAAATCAAACAATCAATCTATATAAGTTCTTATATAAACAAACTAAGTAAAATCTAATAATTTTTACAAATAATTATCTTTTACAAACGAACAAATAGAGGGTAGATAAACTACGCTCTGCTACCAGAAAATGTGCAGAGCAACTACGCTCTGCTGCCAGAAAATGTGCGCAGAGAATCCGGACAAACGAAGCGCCGTGAACCTCTTCACCGAAAAAGACCAGATTTTTAAGTGGAGACCTATAGGTCCCCAAAAAGCCCGATGATGCCCGACGGTAAAGATTATATACGGCACTGCGTCTGTCCGACTAGAGCCTAAAACCTAACCTATACGCAGTCTGCTACCACTATAGCTTATAAAGGGAGCTATAGGGCCCTATATAATAACCTAACTTAATAACTACAACCACCCACAAACCCAAGGGTCACTTACCAAACTTAATCTTCTGCTCTTCGGATCCAATCTTGAGTGTCTTCGGAAAGGGGGAATGCGGTCCCTAAACACCAAACCTACCCCGAGATCTCAATTCCCCAGAACAAACAAATAGATTTCTTCCCGAAGTTGGCTCGGCAACAGATGTCGGCGTCCCCAGGCAGCCACGTTTCGCATCTCACAAGAAACAGTCACAATAACAGGGTTTTTCACCAACACGAACGTTCAATAGTTATTTAACAAAAGGAAGCTCACAATTATAACTCAAATCAGTTATTACAAACAAAATTAACGCCACGCCGCGCGGCTTCAAAATGCAACAACCCAAGATGGTGGCTATATCACCGCGATATTTCCTGCGACACGGCCTCGTGCACGCGCGTTCCAAACAATACTGAATTCAAAATGGTCGCTCGCGACTGCCGACGCCGGCCGAGCGGGCGACGACGCTACTAATATGAAACTACCGCACGCGCTAGAATATTACGGCGGCGAACGGACAAAACAACATAGATTTTATTACAAACAATAGGACAATTAAGAAAAAATGGAGTTTAAATGATATATTATTTAAATAAGTTTTTTATAGATTTTTCAACGATTGTAAATTTTTGGTAGTCGGTATATTTTTAATTTATAACTGGCCATTTATACTTTCGGTACCTAAGATAAAAAATAATAAAATGGTTTAAAAACCTGGTGCCAACGAATTTTATGATATTTCTGATTACGTGATCTTTCCAGACCAATAGCCACACATATGTACGGATTGCACAATTTAATAAAAAAACGATAGTCCGGTAAACATTACGTTACGCCCCCGCCTGTGCCCGGCGCTGCATCCGTTGAGCCCACCGCCCGTGACGTGCCGTTAACGTCTTGCAACGTAACGTGACGTCACATGCTACGATCTAGATCATAGACAAGTTGGCGGGAGCTGTCATAAGTTTGAAATTCGAAGCGGAATTCGGAAGTAATAGGTGTACAGCTCTGCTTGCCAGTATCGAGAAGTTTAATAACATTGAATTCGGAACTTTTTTCTTTTCGGAACAAACAATTCACAGTAATTTAATGAATTCGGAACTCTTTCGTTTTCGGAACAAACAATTCACTGTCATTAAAAGGACTGGGATGAAAAAGAAAATTATTCACACATTCTAAATCATTGTTCCCATCGGTGAGACATTTTAAACAATTCGGCACAAATAAGTTACTCTAATGGTTAATCCTAAGTTCTATAACTGTTTCTATCGCCCGCATCTAGTGTTAAACTTCAAGTTCATTGAACCCGCCAGATGTCTCACCCTAGTAATTGCTGTAGCTGTAGGGTGGCGCGTGGCAGTTGAAGCCCTAGTTTGGGGAAACTCGATAGCCATGGCAATATGGTGGAAATTATGACGTCATATAAATTAAATTACGCCAATATTCCAATTAGTCCCTGTACAGCTTAATTTTTTTCTGGCGAACAATAAGCTAAGCAAACTATGTAATTTGATACCTATTTTCAATGGGACGAAAAGGATTTTACTAGTACGTTTTTATTGCTCCGTTCTACACACAGAACATTTATCTACATTTCCCCTCTCTGAGAAACCAACAATAAATTTAATCATATCCTTGAGATCTTAGAAGACAATTCATTAGAATAGAAACCAAAACAAAAGACTATAACGACTGCTTTTTACTTGGAATTCTCGGAAAGAAGCCGATGTCAATCAGTTAATGTAATTCGTGTAATTTTTATAAGTGAACAGCAAGAATATGGGCCTGTAATACAGGCTATTATGCGATAGTTATTGTTATCCTTTGCGGTTTGAAATAGCTGCAGCAAATTGCATGTTCGCTGCAATTCTGTGCTCTCGCTCGCTATTATTCTCAAGAGATGCTAAAGGCATATTTCCGGGCGCCAAATTAAAATAATGAATGGAAATTCGTGTTTCGAATGTGGAATGCGTTCGAATTTCACCGCGTTCGAAATTTGAAAATATTGTCTATGGTAATTTTGTTTCTTTTAGCAAAGATATCTTTTAATTACAGCCACTTCCGCAATGTTTAGTTTTGCAATAAATTTTATTTATCTGCGAAACAATGAATAGGAATTGATACGAGTGGTCCAATTGGGGTTGTGGGATAAAGGGAATGGTTTGATTAGGGTGTGATACCACCTGCTTTCATCCAATGTGGCTGCCACTCGATAATGTTACTTTTAACATTGCCATAAGATTCGAATTGGAATGTGATGTGATAGCATTTTTTGCAATTTTATCGATCCGCTATTTTCGCGCGTCTGTTTAAGATATCAATGATTATTTATTTTGATCAGAGAATTGCCTCGTTAACGATTCTATGGTGACTTAATTGTCAAAATATGTTAATTTTCTCAATAAAATTACAATAACCGGAGTTTTTTATAAAAATAAAATAGGAATCTTTAATTATCTCACATAGGGATCGATGGCCCTTAACTTGTGTTCTTGTAACACTGACGTTTGTCAAAAGCCGCTTGGTATACGTTACAAAATCGATTTCGCAATTCCCATCAAGTATCTAATAGGTATCTACTAAAAAGTATCATCTTACTTCCTACTAATATTATACCTAAATGTTTATACTCAATCTCGCCTGAACTGCTAAGTGCAAACTGCAAACAAACAAACAAACAAACAATGTAGAGCAAAACCTGAAAAAGCATAAATAACTTTAAAATTCTCACGGAATCATAGCCACAAGACCGAGCTAGTATATCAATAGAAGTACAAAATGCTGTACAATTGTACATACAAGTAACGGTTGGTCCCGGACGAGCGCTAGCGAAATGTAATGAAAACGAAAGTTTAATAGTGAGAGTTTTTTACTGACGCGGTTAGATCATCGGGTTAGTGGCACGGTTAGTGCTCCAGTTAATGTTGAATTGGGACTTATTTGGACAGTAAATTGATTGGCAGCTTAACTATTTTAGGGTCAATGGTAAAATTGTTTTTGACGTGATTTGAGTTGAGCGTGAATGTCAAAGTCGAATGTCAAAGTCTGGCAATGTCAAGAATTTAGTGAGATGCATTAAACTAAATTGCAAAAACTTATCATATACTGGCGTTAAGTCTATTGATATTGTGGTTCATTTGTGTTGAGTCTAATAAAGATGCCAAAGACGTCAAATTTTTTTCGACCTCACATCGTGGAAATAAAAACTTCCTGCCGAAAGCGTTTCGTGACAAAACATCTAATTTCACGCAAACTACTCAATTAAAAGTTAACTTCTCAACCTGTCCGTCAACGAAATGACTGACCAAAACCGGTTTTTTACCGCGCGATCTTCGAAGCTATTCTGTGAAAAAAAAGTTTTGAATGTCTATGGTTTGTTGAGAGTTATTGAATTATTCATCGTAAGGATTTGTTTAGGACATTATTGATCTGTCCAATATTTTTTTAGCATATTCATGAAGTTACTACTTACTTAGAAGTCACTTCTTTTTTATAGTTAGCTAGAGATCTCTTATCAGACTTCAGAATAATCGCTCTTTTCTCCGAGCTTTTAAGTTTGGTATTTTATGAATAAAGCTACTCTCACCTTGGTATATCGTTTACTGTTTATTGGTTTTTTTATAGCTTCTTGTTATTTTTGAAACATTTTGAATAACTCTCACCAACCAGATTTACATTATTCATTTTTGTGTTTACGAAATCAAGTCATGCACAAACAACTTTTTATGTCATTATTACTATTTTACTATTATTTTAAGCAAAATGTCTTCACGTGCGACATCCTGATGACATAACCGGCGACAGTAACTGGAATCCATAATGAGTGTGCGAGCGAGACAGCTGTAGCCGCACGTCAGAGACAGGAGATAACGGCTGAGCCTGAATGGAGCCTGTTCTCTTCGATTTTTTAATTTCTCAGTTTTTTGCTTGAGGTTCCTTCTCTAACGATCGGTTATCGACCATAGAGCAGCGTACGCACATTTGAATATGGAATATGGCACTGGCCAGTAAAAGTTCCCAAGGTTTAATTATGAAAGAAAATTAATAATTACGTGTAGTATTTAATGTTTTTAGTTCTAGTTACATTAAGAAAAATAAATCTACATACCTATATCTACTATTTAAATTTATCGGAAATTGAATATTGGTCACTGAAAACCTGAATTGATAGGTACCTACAAGCTTTTACTGACAGGAAACGTCATAATCTAAGAGCAGGGTTTTGTCAAGTACAATTTTTCTCTAGTACCTAAATTAAAGGGGTTTCCGTTGCCGCTTTTCGGCTGCATCATCAGATCAGCTCCAAGTCACAAATAGTACTTATTGCGTTGTCATAAAGTTAACGTTTTACCTATGATACAAGTTTTGATATAAAATGTTTAATATTGTCTGTGGTACTTTGACTGATGTTTATTCTCTAATCTGTCATTAGAAACGTGAAGTTACAGTTTTGTTTAAATGGCCCTAAATTTTTACTAAAAGTGTAACTAAAAAACATGTAATAACAAATAACAATAACCCTGTCTTGCTCTAATCTCAACGGTTGGCGTTCCAGTGGCGTCATATCCTATTACATCATCACATCCAGCAAATATGGTAAATATTGAAGTAGATACTTCGCGTTCAGGAGCTAAATATCACGGCTCAACGGTAATGTTGGGAAAGGGATAGGTTTACTGTACGGATTGAGAAATGTATTGACGGTTTATGGACATAACCATAGAAGTAGAAAAAATAAAATGTCAAAAGTTTTTTTTTTTACAAAATGAGATTGATACAAAAAGGACATTCATAGACAAAGTTCAAAGCCTTTGTAAAGGCAGTTATCCCGATCTGAACCTATTAGTATAATTATAAGATTCCCCAATAACGGCTTTTTAATATTTAATTTGTTAGGGTTATGCTAGTGCCGCACGCAAAACTATAGACAATATCTGTAAAAACAATCTAGGAACCTTATGAGGACTATCTATTAGTAGAAGGATAAATAATATATTTACAACAATAACAAAACGTTTTTTTTAATGAAATTATACAAGATTAAATTCTTGACAAGACATATCAAGGATCCCGAAGACTTGTTGCTGTTATAGTAATGACTGGCATGCTAAATCCAATTTGTGTGTCCTTACATGGCCATGATTTTTTTACTTTTTCTCCTTCTATATGTTATTCACTTCATGACGCGTCGTAATTGAAGTGTTAATATTTATAAACGTGTCGTAATTTTTCATGACAGCTCCGAAAATGAGTGTATTTTTCTCAATTACCACATTTCTCACTTCAGACAGAGATGTGTGCTTTCTATTTACTCTGTAAATTTCGAATCTCTATGGTAACAATCCCGTTCTGATTTCAAACGCTAACGGACGGTCGGCTAACTTTGTACTGGGTTCGGAATTTAAACGATAGAGTTTTAAGAACCATAATAATTTTAATCGTGGTGGAATTCGATTTTTATAGCGGTAGTGTAACGGCATACGTTCGAAAATTAAAGTATTTTAGTTAATTGACTTAATCCTTACATAATACCCTTACATAGAACCGCATTTTACCAATAGAATTTGGGGCACATCTTCCTATATTTCTTGTCTTACTATAAGTAATTAATATTTGCAATTTTATAGAACTTTCCAATTCTTTGACTTGTTGTTTTTGTCACAATATCCTCTGTTTAGTGTAGAAATTCCACTTCACTTTGAACATTTCAATGTATTTCTCATTATAAGATCGACGTGATTTGCCTTAGCCAAAGGAAAACCCATTTCCTTTACATATCAACTAAATCACCCACGGTGCGTGCGAGCGAGACGCACATACAACAGATAGAGACAACGACCGCAACGGCCGTTAAATCCAGTTCTATACTCGTTCTTTTTTTAAACACTGATTTTGTTTTCTATTCCTTGGTTCCCATCTTGGAATTTTTCTTCTTTTTTTTCAACTGCCTCGCGTTCTAATGATGGTCTTAGTGGCCAGTCTTGGTCAGTTTTCTATTTACAGGTTATTGCCTGTGTCTATGGATGTATGTTTATACTTGCAACAGGTGGTATTTGTTTTCTCTATGAAATGAACATAATGCAGAGAGGCTTGCTGATAATAACCTGCTATTATAGCACATAATGTCAAGAGGTAGGAAGTCGTATGGTTTATGTTCTTGTACAATCTCTTAAAATTGAGCAAAGATCTCATTTGTAACTTTGAAGAAAATTGTTTTGTTTTCCTATTTTTACACGACTACCAAAAAAAAGGAGTGTTAGTGGTTTCAGGGTGCTTATGACGCCTTGACAGATATTGATGTGCAAGGTATCTTGAGATTCCTCAAGTTATAACGGGTTAAAAATTAAAAAAAACACGCATTTCTAGAAGTTACTTATGTTAAGTAACTTCTAGAAATGCGTGTTTTTTTTAATTTTTGTAAAATTATTTATTACAATATTATACTTTAGTTTGGTTTTGAACGGTAACGGGACATTTGGGTATGAACGGGCCGTTACAAATTTTATTGTACTTTTTACAGAAATATTATTATATTTCCAAAAGTATTCTTTTATTTTGCGAGTCCCTTGAATATGGAACGGGAATAAAAAAATATTGCCTGGTGCAAACCAGGCAATATTTTTTTTCCTCTGAATGAGAGCACAAGTACCTAACCTAAGTTTTAACTTTTTAAGACAGTTAAATTAAAACAAACAGAGCTTCAAGCTTGACTAGTACAACGACCCTGCATTGTTTGATTAGTCCTAGTTATCTAGACAGGATGTTGGAGTTAAGAGTGTCGTCGCGCGCACAATGCGATGCGCTTACGCCGATTCTGAGTATTGTGGTAGTTGCTGCCCGGTCCCGATCCCGTGGGAATGGCTTGATAGCTAGACAGGCTATACTGTTTCTTATGATACCTATTACGTAAAGTAAATTACACTTTTTCTAATTCACATAGATGAAGTCAACAGTTTCCACTTTTAAGTCCCTAAAAGGACATCATCTCTGCTCATATTATGAGCTCTTAATAATCTCGTTTTTCTCGCACCACCGTACTACTCTCTGTTTGGTCTAATGGTTGACTGGTAGAGAATGCCATATGGCGTTAAGTCATCAGTAAATGATTTCAGAAATTCTGTGCAATAAAATTTTTAAATTAAAAATAAATAAATCATCCATGTAGCAGATTTATGGGCTTTTGCGCTTTCACTTTTGACCAGAAATGTATGAAAGCTCGATTATGTCTTATATGAAGGACTTCTTAAGGTAATAAGTACGGCAGTTAAATTTTCTGCTTGACTGTACATGACTTTATAGTCCACATCACAGCTCAGCTTTTGTTTATGGTATGTATCCATCTGAATGTAATATATTAAGTTTGTTTTTGAAGTGGCAACATGTGTTAGGACTCGTACATGGACCAGATGCTGAAATCATTTATTTTAGTCTCCTTTTTGATTAATTCCTTATGTGAAATAATGTATAAGTACTTTTTATTACGGCAAGTAAGAACCGTGAAATATTATACAAATTTTTAAGTAAATCGTGTAATAATACAAATAGCAGCATCTGCAGATGCTACTCTCCTTTGACCATGAAACGACCTAAGGTCATATTGAAAGGCGTTTTGTCCATCCAAAAGTACAGGGATCTGTCAATATGACATGGGAAATCACGAATCCGCTACATAACCCCAAAAATTCGCACCCTCAATACGGAAGCTTGAGAAGTTTAAAAAAAATAACAATAGACAATCAGATGATCCAGATTCGCACGGGAAACCTTTTGTGATTGGGTCACGACCCTGGCCGTGAGGGGATTCCTTTGCGCTGTTCGCAAATTAAAAATGTACAAGTATTGTCTACGGAGGTTTGATATACGTGGGATAGTTGGCAGCCTCCTGTTCCATATTTGAATTTCAGTAAGTATTTATATTATTTTTCTTTTTTCATAATTTAAATTTTACAACTAAAATTAAAAAAAAACAACCTAAAGGATAAAACAAACTGAAACTAAATTATAAAGTACATCTAACTAAATCCATACTTAATATTATAAATGCGAAAGTTTGGATGTGACTTTGTGAGTTTGTGAGTTTGTGAGTTTGTGAGTTTGTGAATTTGTGAGTTTGTGAGTTTGTGAGGATGTTTGTTACTCAATCACGCAAAATCTACTGGACGGATTTCGATGAAATTTGGTACAGAGAGGTAGATAATGACCTGGAATAGCACATAGGCTACTTTTTATCCCGGGAAAAAGCACTGTTCCCGTGGGAAATTCACGCGGGCGAAGCCGCGGGCAAAAGCTAGTAATTTCATAATTTGAAAATGGAACTTTAGCTTTTTTCTTTAGTTATTTGCATTATTTGAATTGATTGCAGGAAAATGAGGAAATAGGTAATATTTATGAGGAAACGTCATCAAATACACATATGTATACAAGTTCACATAGTTTTTGATATCATACATATACCTAACCTATATTTATAATAATAATGACTAATATGATTAGGTACATTGTTAGACCTTGTCCGTTTTCCGTTACTTATCAACAATGTACTGTATGTATTTAATGTTTATAATTTGCCTGATAAAATTGTAACGGTTGTGCATTGTTTTGTTTTGAATAACTAAAATTACGCTTATAATAATAAATGGCAGAGCTAGCCATAAATAAATAGTTAATTATAAACTTAAACAGACATAATGATATGATGAGGTTGAGGTGAGGAATTTCGTTGCTGTAGTTTAAGCAGCCCAGCTTACAGGCCATGAAGGCCTTCAAAGCCAGGTTGGATCAGTGGACACATAAGTATCCTCCGCTATCTACGGACCTCCCTCTAGCCGAGAAGCTTCTACCGGGTGGTTTCTCCTGGGCAGTCTAGAGGACTCTAAACACTTAGGGATGGTTTTGGGAGATGCCGTAAAAACCGAGTCAGGTGGGGGTACTCGTCTGGTTAATTAATTTACTGGTGTAAGTAATAATAAGTGAATATAAATTAGTACTTATTAATATAGGTAGGTAATTTATGTTGCATCTGTGCTACCTAATTTCAACTTTACGGATTACCGGATTATCTTACAATAAAAGACAAAAATACGAAAAATTCAAAAGACAAGTAACCGAATACTTAAAATGCGAATATAAATTAGTATAATAATGCACCCTTTTTAAAATTTTAGACAAAATTTGCACGAGACCGGTTCACAAAAAACAATTCATAGACCACGGAAATATAAATAAGAGTGGAAGTGTTAAGTAGGCGTGGCGCGGTCGCCACAAGTAAGCAATGCATTGCTAACAAACACGGCTCGTCATTCTAGTTGTGTTCTGACTTCGCGCTGAGTAGTTTGTTCGTGACATTGAATTCTTGTCGAAATTCCCTCGTCAAAATGCCATTTTGTTCTATTTTAAAGTGCAAAAATAACAGTAGCAAAATTAATCTTAAAAATGGAGGTGTTTCGTACCACAGGTGAGTAATATTTCGTTTGTTTTCTTTAAAATAAAAGTTCAATAATGATAATTAAAACTTTAAAATATTATTTGTTAAAAGTTACCTTAACGTCATTTCTATAAGGTCGATTTTGTCATTAACGCGTGCTCCTCTGTTCTTCCCGAAACATCTATGCTACTCGATTAGTGATGTACCTAGTAAGGTAATGTTTTGGATTTTATCGATATATTTTGTTTACATTGTATGAAATATTATGTTTGTAATAAAATCTATGTTGTTTTGTCCGTTCGCCGCCGTAATATTCTAGCGCGTGCGGTAGTTTCATATTAGTAGCGTCGTCGCCCGCTCGGCCGGCGTCGGCAGTCGCGAGCGACCATTTTGAATTCAGTATTGTTTGGAACGCGCGTGCACGAGGCCGTGTCGCAGGAAATATCGCGGTGATATAGCCACCATCTTGGGTTGTTGCATTTTTGAAGCCGCGCGGCGTGGCGTTAATTTTGTTTGTAATAACTGATTTGAGTTATAATTGTGAGCTTCCTTTTGTTAAATAACTATTGAACGTTCGTGTTTGTGAAAAACCCTGTTATTGTGACTGTTTCTTGTGAGATGCGAAACGTGGCTGCCTGGAGACGCCGAATCCCGTCGCCGAGTGGAACTGCTGGAAGAAACCTACGTATTTATTCTGGGGAATTGAGATCTCATGGGTTAGGTAGGGTGATTAGGGAACCCCCCTTTCCGAAGACACTCAAGATTGGATCCGAAGAGCAGAAGATTAAGTTTGGTAAGTGACCCTTGGGTTTGTGGGTGGTTGTAGTTATTAAGTTAGGTTATTATATAGGGCCCTATAGCTCCCTTTATAAGCTATAGTGGTAGCAGACTGCGTATAGGTTAGGTTAGGTTAGTCGGACAGACGCAGTGCCGTATATAATCTTTACCGTCGGGTATCATCGGGCTTTTTTGGGGACCTATAGGTCTCCACTTAAAATCTGGTCTTTTTCGGTGAAGAGGTTCACGGCGCTTCGTTTGTCCGGATTCTCTGCGCACATTTTCTGGCAGCAGAGCGTAGTTGTTCTGCACATTTTCTGGTAGCAGAGCGTAGTTTATCTACCCTCTATTTGTTCGTTTGTAAAAAATAATTAATTGTTTGTAAAAATTATTAGATTTTTCTTAGTTTGTTTGTATAAGAATATTTGTAACCTTTTTGTATTTGTTTGCGGTTTGTACCGTGCGTTCCGGGTTTGTGCCATTCTCATACCTACCGCGGTTCTTCGTGTAGTTGTTTGATTTTGTTGTTTTTTATTTACCTTTTGTCATTTTTTGTTTGTGACTTGACGCGATGGCGAAGGTCCCCAATGCTAAGGCGACACTCGCCAACGAATTGAGATGGTTTGTGACGGCCGGTGGACTCCTGTCCCGGAAGGACAGGGAGGCCGCTATACTGGAAAGAGCGGATCAGCTCCGCTCACGATTGAACAACGCGGAAGCGGCCATGGCGGCGCTTACCGAAGCCGACCTTACCCCCGGAGGTCTACGCAGGTCACGTGGCGGACCTGGACCAGATCCTGAGTCTGCACGATGACATCGTGGAGGCGGCGGCCGCAATAAGGGCGAGACAGGCTGGCGGACCAGCCCCTCGCACACCTGTTAGACAGGAAGGACCAGCGGTTACTGGTCGGCTCCCCACCCTTCAGCTGTCCCACTTTGGGGGTAGGATGGAGGAGTGGGTGGCATATAAAAATATGTTTGAGTCCCTGGTCGTAGCACGACAGGATTTGTCGAAGGCCCAGAAGATGGCCTACCTCCTCTCCACTCTGGAGGATGAAGCGCGGTCGCTCATCCAGCACCTCCGGGTGGAGGACGACCAGTACGATACGGCTTGGGAGTTATTGAACTCCCGCTACCAAAATTTACGTTTGTTAGCGGATGCGCACGCCGCACAGTTGATGGCCCTGCCCAAGGTGGCCAACAGGGCACAGTTGCGCCTGCAGTTGCTCACGCCCGTTACAGTGGCCTGTAACGCGCTCCGCACACTGGGGCTGCCGGTGGACCAATGGTCCTTTTTGCTGGTGCACATTGTATTGGGCAAATTACCCAATGACATCCGCTCGCGATTTGAGCGCGAGAATGCGGAACGGGATAGCACCACCCTACCAACATTCACCTGACTTGGTGAAGTTTTTGGAGTTTGAGGCACGGGCTGCTGAGAATACCATGACGGACTCAGCGCCATCCAGAGCGCCTGAACGTAGGCCCTTGGAACCCTCATGGCGAGGGAAGCCCCAACAGGGACGGCAACCGCCACCGCGTGGAGCTGGTGTGCGGGTTGCACACACGGCAGCAGTCGCGGGGGACGCGGACTGCCTGCAATGTGGCCGGATGGGCCACAGCCTGCTGCAATGCAGGGACTGGCAGAGACTGCCAGTACAAGATCGGCGCCGCATGGCAAGGCGGCATGAACTTTGCTTTTACTGTTTGGGCAGTCACTATGCACGTGACTGTCCCAGAGCCATACCATGCAGTGCATGCCGTGGGCTGCACCACGTGATGCTCTGCATGAACCGGAACGGGGATGGCCCCCGGTTCTTGAGGCAGGGGTCCCCTATGGGCGGGGGCGCTCCTGCGCGAAGCCCTCCACCATCGGACGGAGGACGCGGCTTCGCTCGTCGCACCCCCCCTCGGGAGGGGGGTCGCGTACCGGCGCGGGTCTTGGCGGACCGGGACCACGCGCCCCAAGGTCGTGGCCAGTATGTGACTGGCCAGGCCCCGGATAGGGCCCCCATGGGCGGGGGCCCTAGACCGGACGTGAGAGTGGGGACACCCCCCTCCACGCGGGTTACCAATGCCCAACACATGCAGCCGCAGCGGTTTTCTCCACCGCTGCACGAGTACCCACGGCTGGAGTACCACCCGCCGTACCATAGGTATGGCCGGGCCGCGGGTTCTGCCCCCCCTCCGATGGGGATGTGCACTCGCCCGCCATATTATCCGGGTCAGTGGCGCGCCCCTGGTTTGGAGAGAGTGGGGAGCCCGTAACTAGCTTGCTCCCTTGCTGGGACAGAGCCGCGGACGGTTCTGCTCCCTACCGCGGTGGTCCGCGTATGGGGTCGTGGGGGAAGCCATTAATTTGAGAGCTCTGTTGGACTCCAGGGGCTCAAAGCAGTTTTGGTTACCACTCGAGTGGCACACCAGTTAGGTTTAGTCGTGGAAGACTCGCCTGTGCCACTTCTTGGAGTTGGTGGCATACAAGTGAAGTGTCTGACGGGCCAGACACTTGTCACCTTTTCTTCGCTGAAGTCCTCCACAATGAGGATCACGACTTCGAGCTATGGTAATGGATACCATTGCGGGTTGGCACCCCTCGACAGACATACCGCCGGGTGTGTTGTCTTTGGTTTCGGGTCTGGATTTGGCCGACCCCTTTGTCTTTCATCCCGGCCCAGTGGACTTGCTCCTGGGCTCGGACGTATTGGGTTGGATTTTGTTGGGTACACAG
Organism: Ephestia elutella; assembly: GCA_018467065.1. Lineage (NCBI taxonomy): Eukaryota > Metazoa > Arthropoda > Insecta > Lepidoptera > Pyralidae > Ephestia > Ephestia elutella. The sequence goes on along the minus strand of CM031574.1, from coordinate 1,148,771 downwards.
AAGGCTCTGGGTTCGTCTTCACTGATGGCAGTGTCTACGATTTTTGGTTTTGCCCTGATGGGCCCTGTGTTTGATAATGGCACCGCGGAGGAGCCACCGGTTGTCGCATCTGCGTCCTTGGCCAAGACCATGCAAAGGTTTTGGGAGGTGGAGGAGCCACCTATGAGTTCCAGGATGGATCCGGAACACGCTGAGTGCGAAGCCCTTTTTCGATCGACCACGGAGAGGTTGCCCTCCGGTCGGTTTGTAACTAGGTTACCCTTTGTTGCCTCTCGTCCTAGCCTAGGGGCAAAGTAGGGCGCTTGCGGAGAAACGACTGCTGTCCATGGAGCGACGCATGCAGCGTGACCACGTACTTCGCGATAAATATATTGAATTTATGCGCGAGTACGAGGATTTGGGTCACATGTCTCCGGCTCGAGTTGATTGGAGCCTCAACTGAGCATTATTTTTTGCCCCACCACGCGGTGGTGAAGGCCTCAACAGGCAAATTGAGGACCGTCTTCGATGGGTCCGCACCCACTTCGAACGGAGTTTCGTTGAATCTGTGTTTGCATTCGGGTCCCAAATTGCATAGGGACATAATTGACATCATCTTGAACTTTAGAAGACATCAAGTGGTTTTTGGCGCGGACATCCGGATGATGTTCCGCCAGACAGTCATACATCCTGAGGACAGGCGATTCCAGTTGATACTCTGGCGTGAGCGCCCTGAGGATCCTGTGACGGTGTATGAACTCAACACAAACACGTATGGTTTGAAATCTAGTCCCTATATCGCCATCAGATCATTGCTTGAATTGGCAGAGCGGGAACGGATCCGCTTTCCCCGTGGGGCTTCCGTGCTGTCACGTGACTTGTATGTAGATGACGTGTGCACCGGAGCCCAAAGTATTGAGGAGGCCCTCCTACTGCGGGATGAATTGATTGAAATATTGAAGACAGGTGGCTACGAGCTACGTAAGTGGTTGTCTAATGAGCCTAAAGTTCTAGAAGGGATCCCGGAGGATCACCAACAGAACCCTCACCTGTTTGAGGATGTGGATGATCCCAACAGGATAGCGGTGCTGGGCATGCAGTACCAGCCGCTAACCGATATTTTTACATTCCAAGTGGACTTGGAAATACCAAAGGTCTGGACTAAGAGAACGGTGTTGTCCGTAATAGCCCGTATGTTTGATCCAAGCGGTTGGATCAGTCCAGTGATATTCTCTGCGAAGTGTCTTCTTCAGAGACTTTGGACTTTGGGCGTCTCGTGGGACGAGCCGCTGTTTGGTCCTCCATTGGATGATTGGCTCGAATTGTTTTCATCGATTAAGGAAGTCAATCGGATTGCCTTGCCTCGTCGAATATTGCCCCCCGGGAAATATCGAGCCAGCCTGCATGGCTTTTGTGACGCGTCGGAGCGAGGCTACGCCGCGTCAGTCTATATGCGGACAGTTGACGCCGATGGCCGGGTCAATGTCTCGCTTTTGTTAGGGAAGAGCAAGGTCGCCCCCATCAGGACTAGGCTGACTATCCCCAAGCTTGAGTTGAGTGGAGCTCACCTTCTCTCTAAATTGTTGCATCACGTTGCCAGTGAGCTGGCGGCCACGGTCGAGATACGAGACATCTTCGCCTGGTCGGATAGCCAGGTCGCGCTTGCATGGTTGCGCGCGGCCCCACATACCTTGGAGGTTTTTGTGGGAAATCGGGTTTCCCAAATCCAGAATATCGGAATTGATATAACATGGAGACATGTGCCGGGAGAGCTTAACCCAGCGGACTGTGCCTCCCGAGGTTGTACGGCACCAGAATTGGTGTCACACCCGCTCTGGTGGGGTCCAGAGTGGCTGATGGGATCAGAAACTTCTTGGCCTGTCTGTCAGACAGATGTTGCTTCTTTGAGTTTGACTGGGCTCCGTGTACATGCTGTAGTCGCTGAGACGACGTCGGAGCCGGATTGGCTACTTGCTCGGTATAGCAGCTTGGATAAGCTTCTGGGTGTCACCAGTTGGATTAAGCGTTTCATACATAATTGTAGAAACCCACAGGCAAAGCGGTTGGAGCCGATTGCAGGTGCAGAAGAGCGCCGGAGCGCATTGTTGCATTGGGTCCGTGTCGTGCAGACCGGACGGTTTGAGTCAGAGCTTCGTATTTTGCGCGACGGACGCGCTAAGTTGAAGGGCGCGGTCGCTCGTTTGAACCCGTACATCGACTCGGATGGGCTTCTTCGGGTTGGAGGCAGGCTCCGGAAGGCGGATCTTCCATATGAGACTCGCCATCCTCTGTTGTTGCCCAAGGGCGGACCCTTGGTGCAGCTTTTGGTGTCTGATCGACACATTCGTAACGCCCATGCTGGGTGCAATGCTTTGTTGGCTATTTTGCAACGCGAGTTTTGGATTTTGTCTGCCCGAAGAGCAATCCGTAGTGTCCTGTTTCGATGTATTGCATGTTATAGGTTGAAGGCATCCACGATGCAACCACAGATGGGTGATTTGCCCGCTGATCGAATCCGACCTTCGAGACTGTTTGACGGCGTTGGAACCGATTTTGCCGGTCCCTTTTCGATCAAGGCTTCTCCCTTTCGTAATGCCCGTATTGTGAAGGGCTATTTGTGTGTATTTGTTTGTTTGGCCACCAAGGCTGTCCATTTGGAGGTGGTATCGGCTCTGACTACGGAGGCCTTCGTCGCCGCGTTGGATCGCTTTGTTTCGCGTCGAGGTCTACCTTCCCTTATTAGGTCTGACAATGGCACAAACTATAAAGGAACTGTAAATTATCTTAAGGATGTTTCTGTGTTTATTGATAAAAAATTGTACTAGTTTAAGTCAAATTGCTGCCCAAAGGGGAATAACCTGGAAGTTTAGTCCCCCAAGTTGCCCCCATTGGGGAGGGATTTTGAAGCGGCTGTGAAATCCGCAAAGACCCACCTCCGCCGCATTATCGGAGAAACGGCTCTAACTTTTGAAGAGCTGGCCACAGTGTTTTGTAAAGTTGAGGCGGTCCTCAACTCTCGTCCTCTCTGTCCGCTATCTCCAGATCCAAATGACTTGGAAGCTCTCACCCCTGGTCATTTTTTGGTGGGAGGGCCGTTGAATGCCCTGCCCGAATACCCGTGGAAGGATGAACGCGTATATCGGTTGTCGCGTTTTCAAATGTTGCAGCAAATGAGCCAGGACTTTTGGCGTCGCTGGTCGCTTGAATATTTGCATTTGCTGCAGCAAAGAGTGAAGTGGACAGACAGGACTGAGGCCTCCCAGGGAGGGTGATTTAGTATTGTTAAAAGAGGCAAATTTGCCCTCATTGCTTTGGCGACGAGCTCGCATATTACGTTTGATTCTTGGCGGAGATGGCACTCCGCGTGTGGCTGAGGTGTTGGTCGACGGTTCGATTTTGAGGAGAGCTGTGACCTCTCTCGCCCGCCTTCCCGTAGAGTAAGCTAGCGGTCTGCTTCTCAGACCGGGACGGGGGGATGTTTGTAATAAAATCTATGTTGTTTTGTCCGTTCGCCGCCGTAATATTCTAGCGCGTGCGGTAGTTTCATATTAGTAGCGTCGTCGCCCGCTCGGCCGGCGTCGGCAGTCGCGAGCGACCATTTTGAATTCAGTATTGTTTGGAACGCGCGTGCACGAGGCCGTGTCGCAGGAAATATCGCGGTGATATAGCCACCATCTTGGGTTGTTGCATTTTGAAGCCGCGCGGCGTGGCGTTAATTTTGTTTGTAATAACTGATTTGAGTTATAATTGTGAGCTTCCTTTTGTTAAATAACTATTGAACGTTCGTGTTTGTGAAAAACCCTGTTATTGTGACTGTTTCTTGTGAGATGCGAAACGTGGCTGCCTGGAGACGCCGAATCCCGTCGCCGAGTGGAACTGCTGGAAGAAACCTACGTATTTATTCTGGGGAAGAGATCTCGGGGTAGGTTGGGTGTTTAGGGACCGCATCCCCCCTTTCCGAAGACACTCAAGATTGGATCCGAAGAGCAGAAGATTAAGTTTGGTAAGTGACCCTTGGGTTTGTGGGTGGTTGTAGTTATTAAGTTAGGTTATTATATAGGGCCCTATAGCTCCCTTTATAAGCTATAGTGGTAGCAGACTGCGTATAGGTTAGGTTTTAGTCTCTAGTCGGACAGACGCAGTGCCGTATATAATCTTTACCGTCGGGTATCATCGGGCTTTTTTGGGGACCTATAGGTCTCCACTTAAAATCTGGTCTTTTTCGGTGAAGAGGTTCACGGCGCTTCGTTTGTCCGGAATCGCTCTGCACATTTTCTGGTAGCAGAGCGTAGTTGTTCTGCACAGAAATATTAATTTTAAGGTTTCCCAAAGATCCTGATTTTAAAGAAAAATGGATAGATGCAACTGGCAGAGTTGTTTGGATGCCAACTAATTTAGTACTATATGTTCCGAGCATTTCGAGGAAAATAATTTCTTGATTTCGACACACTTTTTTTTTATAACAAAATATTACGTTAATTTTTGATTAAAATAATAACACTATAAATCCGCGAAACAATATAGAAGAAAGAAAATCTATTTTATTATTCTGAGTTTGTATGAAAATTTGATCAATCGATGTCGATATTGTGTTGCAATAATCAATCCGCTACTGCACTAATCGAGTAGCACTAGGAATACTTTCATTTGACGCTAATTTAAACCCTATTCTCTTTAATTTATGGGTCATAGTTGCTCAAAAGTTATGAAACGCCATCTATTGTCGAGTGGCGGAATTTTTTCTTCAGTCGACGTTGGACTTTAAAACGTCTTATGTACGTTCTTGTACAGTACAAATTAAGCCATATGTCGAAGACTTAAGGTACTTGTTTGTCCGATATAGTCGCATTGACTTAATACACTTTGATAAAATAAAAATGACCAATAAAGCTCATTGTTCATCTGTAGTGTAGTGTATGATTTATAACTTAAATGTGTGAGTTTGGCGACCACGGTTCACTTACTAATTTTATCAAGTAACACTTCCACTATTATTTATATTTCCGTGTCATAGACAATCTTGGATGCATTGTTCAGTTTGCGCTACCTGCCGGTTTTAAAAAAGTTCTTTGTTCATAGACAATAACTGTAAAGTTTGTTTATGGTTTAATAATGGCACTGAAAGCAAAAGTTTATTTTTTTGGGCACCTTTTTTTAACTCAGTTTTAACGAATTTGAAAGATACATAATAATATATCACCATCATCAGCCTGTAGCGTCCACTGCTGGACATGGCCTCTCCCAAAGTGCGCCATTGCCGCTGGTTAACATACATATATTTTCGCCGGCGATACATATATATTTTTTTTCCTTTTTACCTACTGTGTACATGAATATGTATTCGTGCATTGGAATGATTTTTGTAATTTTTCTTAATTTTGAAAGTGATAACATAGATATTATCTAAGTAGTATTGATTTTTTTACGTCTGTCAAGTAAGTATATGTATTATCCAATATTGAAACAATTTAAAACTTGATTAAAGTAAGTCCCAATATATGTAGCTTCAGAAACAAAGTCCTTTGAGGGTCCCTATTTTTTCTTTTAAGGTACGGGTCCCTAATCCTAATAAGATAATCTTTATCCTGTGTCTTTCTGAACTCGACAGAAACAAACCTAAGGGCTAAAACTAGTACCAGTATCAACTACTACCTTTTAAGATAACTACCAATGACGACTAACTAAATCGAGCGAAAAATATGTAAATATATTCTAATGAAATTCTAGTTTCTTTTCTCACGCAGTCTTCTTCCTGTTATACCTATCATAAATAGTGTTATCGTAACTAGTTAGGTAGGTATATTCTTATTTTAACTATATACATGTTTCTGTTGTAACTATTTTGGTAAAAGTAAACTAAAGGTTATAAATAACTATTTCCGAACTCAACACACACACGACTATACATACAACTGTGTTAAAATTTTCAACGGTTTATTTCTAACCGTGAATAATTGTAAAAGGAACTAAAGTGTTTTCAAATATCTGTCAAACGTTAAAACAACGTCCACACATCATTTCCTTTGCTCTTTACGGCCAGTAAAACTCATTCCAAGTTTAAACCATAAAATCCATAGACACGCCAGTTCTATATTTGAAATCGACAGTATTGCACGTTTCAGCCAGTGACGTCATGTTAACGGTTTTCGCGCTGCACGCGACACCCTCCTGTTAATTTTGAACATATTTCAGTCTTAATTTGTGCTGGTTAAAGTTGTAAATCGGTTGCGTTGATTGCCTTTTGTTTTTTACTTGAGAGACCGTTGCACAAAATCAAAGTGCGTGAGGAATGGTCTGTAAAGATGTTCTTCGTCTATGCTTGATCTAATTATGTGTTTTCACCAAAAGTGGAAGATTGAAATATAATAATAAAATCCCAAAACTTTTTCATTTACAATCGATCGCGTAACAACACAAATAATGTGATTTTTTTTTCAATCAAGCAAAGAGATAACAACCAATAAAACGTTGTTTCATTAGCTTTGAGATGAGACAAGTGCCTTTTAAATCTATCGTTTCTCTTGACAAAGCAGTGAAATATTGACCACACAGGAATTCACGACTCAATAACAACCACAGAGTGAATTACAGTCCACTTCCGTTCACTTTTACAATGAGCATCCGAAGAGTTTTTAAGTGACTATGAAAATAACTGTGATTGACTGTAACCTGGAATTTTTACTGATATTGGGTCTAAAAACAAATAAAATAAGTAACAATAAAGTTAAAAAGCTCTGAAAATTTTGGTCTTAATTTCAACAGTATTAATAACTTGTTTATTTTCCGCTTTTTAGTGCAGTAAGTACGCATTAAGGCGTGTTTAATTTGGTTGTACATCAAAAATTAACCCTATAGTTTCTAAAGGGATTATTTTCCTATAAACGACTAACATTAGCTCGTTCCTGAGTTAGGCAAAAATATGAAATTCAATACTTTTAAAGCTAATGTCAACGAGAAACCTTTAAGTATCGCCACAGATGATAATGATGTCACGGTTTCAGAAGATGTGCCTATAACTCTGAACTCTGGCTGCTCTACTATCGTTGTTCCAAATTGCGATGTGCTAATGATCTAACACTATTTGTGACATATCTAACTGGGGCAGTTAGATATAACGATACAATTACGTATACTGCTGAGATTTCTATAAATAAAGTGAAACTTTTTTTATTAGCCTGGTATTTAATTGAAACTCTTGCAGCCGTAAAAAGTTGTAAATTTCCAGTAGGAATATCTTGATATTACACAACTTTGGTTCAACAAGAATTGCTTCTATAAAAAGGGAAGTATCATTTATAAGCATCTGAGTTTGTCGGTTTGTATCTTTCTTCGTTTAAATAATAAAAGAACTAACTTCGTCTTCTAGCGCAATTAAGACTATAATTAAAGTTATATTTAATTAAAGGTTTCAGCATCATTAGTGATACTGAGCTAAAAGACGTTAAAATCTATTTTTACTTTCGTATTTACTAATAGCCAGACACAGTCCAAAAAAATAATCCTAACCAGCCAGTGCCATTTAAAAAAACAAAAGGCACAAGTGTTCCATCCTGTTTGAACGGGCGATTAGCAAAATGGCGGTGCTTTTGACAGAAGAAAGCGCGGCAAAAACGGTTTTTTGTGAATTGGGTTATGATTTATGAATGGAGATTAAATCTGGGTGCTTTTCAGTTTACTTAGAATTTGTTTAGTTTCGTTTAACAGTTTTATTTTTATTTCGAGCGTAATGCCTCTGAACTGCATTTGTTCTTCTGAATATTATCATTGTTTCTTCAGTCTGTATGATAACGGCTAGCCTTGGCCTCATTTGACCAATTGCTCCAGTTACTGGGTCATTTGTACATCCGCCGGCGCCGATATTAGATTATTAGAAATAACGGACCCAAAACTGATCCTTGGGGTACGCCATATTATATCTTATCGTGTTTGTGTAGGGTTCTTCTTAAAACTTCAAAGTATTAGCTTTTATAGCTGTTGGATAGCAGATAGGCTAGACTAGTTTGAAATTCAAATGATTGCTATATAAATATAGATTTGTTATGTCAAAGAACAACATGAAAAACAAGAACATCTACATAACGTAAAACATTTTCAGCTTTAAATTCAAATTGTTCAACACGTGGGTCGAGGTTTTTTATGATGTCGCTCAAGGGCGCGATTAGACAAGGTTTTTTTAGGGTCACGTTCTTTTAAGATTACATCTTAGAGGAAAGTGTGGTGTGGTTAAACTTGTGAGTTATTTTGAGGCACGGCATATTTGTCAGGTTTTTAACCTTTGCTTGTTTGTAAGATTGCTAACGTACGTTTTGAATTTTGTGTTGCCGATCCAGAAAGGATACGTTTAGATTAACTTAAATTTTAATTAGAATAAGGAAAACGTTATCATTACGATTGTCAGTTCTTAATTTAATCATATTGTTCCTCTGTCTGTATGTATAATTGTAATTTCAATTAATTATTTTTACTTGATATTCTGCTTTTGTTCCTTTAGTAAAATTCCATTGCATTTCAACTTTTTGTTGCATGTTGATATCCAATACATCACTGGCCGCATATTTTCCACAAACCAGACTAAAGCTGACCATGTAATTACTAAATTCAGCGCAGACCTCACGCATGGCCCGCCCCCCACCATCGTAACATGTGGCGCTCGCGACCATTCGGAGGGAAACGAGCATCTGCTGTGAAATACTGAATTAATAAAGATAAGCAGGAATATTACCGACAGATTAATAAACGCAGATAATTTTCGATACAGAATTACAACTCAATGCAATGCTTCACCTAGAAAAAATCAAGACTGTAATTTTTCAAATTATAAAGGTACTTTTCTGAACTACTTTCTAATTCGTCATCTATCTCATCATCTTAGTCTTGTTATACTACTTGTAGTAGCATATTTAAGTTAAATCTCTTCATTGTGATGTGTCACCTATCTCAACTAATTCCACACAAATTTAGAGCCCTCTTTTTGCCTTTTCCAATAATCTGTCATCATCATCTGTGTTCAGAATCTGAGAAAACTATGAACAAAAATGTGAGTACTATTAACCAGTATTATTACTGGAAATTAGATTTTTATTCACCATGAAAAAGAAAGCGTGTGGATTAGATCCTTGAAGTTCATCATCTTTCTTTTTTTCATTTCTTAACCAACCGGCGCCTGAGGGCGCTCTGATAATGACAATCCTTTGCGTTTTATTTTGTTTTTGACTCCGTGACTAAGCTCTCGTCTTGTTTTATCCCCCGCAGGAATAAAGACGTGGTTCAACTAAAACTTAACATTATCTTCACCACGATCTTTTGAAACAACAGCTCCTTGTAACTAAATACAAGTTCCTGCCATTTCACTACAGGATTCAAGCTTGGCTACACCCTTGTGGTTTGCCCAGGAAGTAGGTACTACTACGTAGTAAGTTGTTTATGAATGAAATCACTGTGATTAAGATTGTGAATTACATAGTATTTACCAGTCTTGCTAGTATTTTTTATTCTTGTTATATTCTCAAGGCTGTTTAATCATTCTGGTGCAAACATTTTTAAGCAATTTAATCATGCATTTACTGATTGGACATTTTTGGTCTGTTTTCAATAGATTTAGTTGAACTTTTTCTCTTAAAGTATGTAAATCGTCATACATATTAACAATATTTGTAACGGCTTAAATCCAGAGATTAAACTTAAATAGCCTTCGCAATCAAGGCAACTTGTTTGATACCACAGACAATAAAATATCCCTCCCCCGATTTGAATAGGGAACAATGCACAATGCGCCTGTATGCTATCGATCTGTAACGGTCTTCGCCGAATGAAAAAATACGTTTTGTTTATGGTTTGATCGCCCAACTAGCACACAAGCGCTATAAGAAGCGGTACAGTAGCCAGATAGAGGATTTCAGTTACGGCATGGGCTTCTTAGTAAGAAATATAGTACATCTATAAGCTGCTAAAGATCTCTTGTAGCGCGAAATAGGCCACAAATTATACAACTATAAGCTCTGCAATTGATCTAAAGTGGCCGCTTATGTAAGTTAGAATAGAGATACACAGGCTGCTTAAAGGCCGTAATGTGCTCTCAAAGCATCCAAAGTTTCTCGTGCAGCGCTTTTCTGCTACCTTCACCTTATTTCGGAGCTCCTGTATTTTAAAATTAACTTCCATCGCTTTAAAGTAAGTTTATTGTTGATTTACAATTTTACGTGTACAAGATATATTATATTTTTTATTAAATGAATTGAATGCGTGCTATGTGTAGTGAAAGGATCCATAACTAATACGAAGGATTTGCAAAACGGTAAGTACATAATATGATGTTTTATTTCTATAGGTACGTGAAATTGCAGTGCGATTACCAGTTCATTGTTAATGTTTATATGAATTATCGTCAAAATTTTCACGCGCCCTCTGAATGTTAAGTTTTTAATGCAAAAATAAAATAAATGATTATGGTGAGGAATTAGGTTTCAACTTAAATAATAGTTTTTAGTACTTTTTAGTTTACAAAAAAGTTTAATTAGGGCTATACGTAAAAAATTAGACTTAATTTACATTTTAAATTACGAGTTTATGTCTTCAAAACGTAGTAATAACCTTAAAAACATCCATTTTTTAAAACAGTATAATGGCGTCTCCATAAGAGCAGCTCCCAGTGTTGGTTATATCTATTTTATCTGCTCGAACCGTAAAAAGGCTCTAGTATTTGCTGCTGTAGATGTTTAGGTTTCACGGTTGTAGTACTAGTGCGCTATCCAACTGTTTTGCATGTACATCAGCGTTTTACAGTTACTATTTAGAGCCTCAGGTGGTCTTAACACAGGTTCTTCTATTTGAGATATGCAGTAAAAATACTACTTAGGGATCCGTCATTAAATTTTAAAGTTTTATTTTCCTTTTATTCAATACCTACCTATAAATTACTATTATCTTTACCTATACAGATCAACTGATATAGATAGATAGATAGATAATAGGTACGTTTTTTTGTATAGACAATTTCAAGTACATAGGTACCCATATTTTTAATGTGTAAAACTATCAGCAGTGTGACCAAGGGTAGGCTTTAGGTATTTATTCGAGGTATTCCATTTTTTGTTTCTAATTATCATACTTTATGTTTTTCAGTTACTGCCTGAGACAAATACCTACTCTGGAAGCAGAGCTAAACCAGGAATCATCATCTCAAGAAATATACCTCGTAGTTCAGATTAATCCTGAGAATCAAACGCCAGAACAAATCTCTAATATTCAACAGTTTATATTACAGACATTGCCGAAAGTAATAAAAGAATTATAAATAATTATGTGTTTCATTTATGGCTTCTTCACTTGCTGTAAGACTGTCGTCCTCACAAATATCAGCTTTAGTAGTACTACAAGATGCAATATCGTTGTGCATTAAATTGGAAACTACGGAACCCTACCCGTACCGAAATCGCACTCCGTCATAGGCTGAATAAAAAAATTATAATATTATCATACAGCTTTAGGTTACATTTTTAGCACATCAGTTGCGAATATGCCGCTGTTAGCTCTAGTATGAAGTCATGTCCCTTCCCTGTAGATGTAAAGCTATGAGAAATCTAGTGAACACCATTAAAATACTAAAAATGTTACAGCACCGTTTTGTAACTCTCACGGCTGTATAAAATATTTCATGTGATTTCTTAGACAACTATTAACCGTTTAGTTTCTATATAATTCTCATATATAGCGCTTCAAGGCGATATTTCAAAGTTACACAACTTTGCAATAGATATAGTGTTACAACATAAGTAATAAAATATGCTAAAGAGCGTAAGGCTTTACAAAATGTCTCTATACGGTCTTGAGTGCTATAGAGGTAAGTTAAAACTCTTTGCAAACTGCCCTGCCTACTAAAGTATTCTTTTACATATTACAGTGGTATAAAAGTCTCCATTAACTCCATTTTATGTCCAATAGTAGTTTAGTGAAGCCAGTACTTGTTTTTGTATTACCATAAGATATTTTTTTGCTACAAAACATGTCCTGTAGCACCTAGCTGTTCAATGGTATGAAAATACTCTACTGTTCAACTTTAGGAAAAATTTACAGCACTTTAACAGCTGCTATACTACACTTAGGCTGTATAAAGCCTGTATTAGCAGCTTGTGTGCTAGTTGGGCGATAAGGTGTTTTATAGTGTATAGTTTTAAATGTCAGTGATTTGTGTTGTTCGGAATATTGATGTCTGGTATGCACCGGAAAAAATTCTGGTATGTAATAAAACGTACGACGTTTTGTTTTGACGGACAACGTTGTAGGTGGCATTTGTACGTATATTCTTTTTTTTTGTGGCTTCTTTATCTAACTAGCTCTTGTTTTTTATTTAACTCTTTGAAAACCAGCTTCTAATAAGAGGTATTCTATATTCAGATGATATATCTAACAGAAATATAATTAAAGAGTCACTTAAAGTTACTTGTTAGTGCCGACGCTCAATTTCAATGAGCAAAGCACATCCTATTGAAATCAGAGGACAATGTTGTTTTAAATGGTTCCAGTTAGTTCCAATGACTTATCCATTAAACACACAGGTCCAGACATTGTCAAAACAGCCTCCATTGAGTGCCAATTTCAATATGAAAGGGTGAATCGGATGCTCTCAATAATCTATGGTATGAATGACGCGCACGTGCGCTTCCGGATCCGTTTGTTGTTTTTTTTTAAGCACAGGTATCACTGTGGTTTCTGGAATTGAGAGTCGCTTTTGTCAAAGCGAAAGTTTATTCATAATTATTTTTAAACGATTTTTTCGATTTACTTTTTGGTGGATTATGATCTTTATTTGTTTCTGGTTTGACTTGATTTCTCTTATAAATTTCATCATATCAGACACAAAGTTAACTATATCATAATAAGTGTCCAAACATCGTTTTAAAATTTGATGAAAAATTTGGACCTACCATATTTGTGTATCTAAAATTAATTTTATTTTTACGCGTATTGTATTTATTGAGTAAAGTTTTCGTTTCTCATGCTGTCAATTCAATAGCCATAATTTCTTGGGGTATCAAAGTCTATATTCAATTCAGTATTTATCAAAAGATTCCCAACGACCTGTCAATCCACGCAATAAACCCAATATCCTTGCTACAAATCATCTAATCTTATCTTTACCCGCGAAAACCATCTGCCCTCCCCTTCCTTCCGTAAGGTCAACGTTCGAAAAAAAAATAGGGCAGAATGAGAGAATTGCCTTTGCTTATAAAGTTAAGGCGCCATAGACAAGCCAATTTGGCAGCTGTCACAGCTGCAAGATTTCACTTGTTGCCATTTCTTACGCAGCTGTTTCTCCCCCGCACGCGAGTTCAATACTTGAACTGTTAATTTTTCACATTATTCCATTGGATTATCTCCCAGTTGTGGGGTAGTTGGAAAATATTTTGTATTAAGCTACGGATACAGTATTACGTCTTTATCCTTGACCGGTTTTAAAATAGGGATTCTCGTTAGATGGGCTAACAACCTTACTGTATTGTATCTGAATCAACCTTGAGTTACAGTTAACTTACTTTATCTGAATCTCCATTCCACCAATAAGCTAAGCGAGGCCTTTGAGTCCCATGACTCTTGTCTCTGTCTACCCCGTAAGGGATAAAGTTGTGATATACTGTATCTGTAATGTAAATAGGGATAGTATTCAAAGTCTGTGACCACGGTGACCACCTGTCTGGTGTCTACTACGGTTTGCTTTTTAAAGCTAGTTCTAAGGATCGATGGTTGTTGGTCAACAATGTGGCGAATGTCTTGCTTAATTAATAGATAATTATGTAGTTATGGATCTCATACACCAGGCTACTTCCCCTATTCTCATTAACGGCTAAACCCCCAGTCATGAAAGAAACATTAACTCCCAAAGATGCACAGCAGCTGAGATTTGCAGCTGCCAAGATTGCACTTGTTGCAGCTTGTTCCTTACTTATTGTAGTGCAGCAGCTGACGCCCCCGCACGCGCCAAATACTACCTTTGACCCATAACGGTTACCTATTGTTGACACGGATAAGGATGTAGGGAAGATTCCTTGCGATTGAAAAAAAAATTGTCTATGGTATTGGATCATTCTATATCAGGCGTTTGTGGAGGATGGAGCTTAGGTTTTGAAGGTCAGTATGTTGAGAGTGGCTTGTATATTTATTTTACTCGGTGTGTTATATACAATACAAAATAAAAAAAAATCTATGTGTAACTTATTTTTTAACAATATTTTATTTTCAGTTTTTATATTATCCTATTTATATTTTGCATACGTATTTTCCTTTAAATTAGTTTTATTGTTTCCTTTCAAGGTTACTGTCGGTACTTCCAACGTGCAAGATAGTAACGTAATCTTACATATCCTAAAAAGTCAACAACCTAATATGTTATCTACTTTTTTCGTCTCTTCCTCAAGGTAACACGCGACTCTTTTTACAAACGTTACATTGAATACTTATTCAATGTGTAGGTGCAACAATAGGCTAAGCGCGTGCCGTAAGGGCGGGTGGAATGAAGTTTTTTTTAATGGTAAAATTATACTTTGCGTAGGATGTAAAGTTGTGTATGGAAATTTAAAATCCCGCTCTCCTTTGATGGGTGTGTTCATCTGAGTACTGAATGGTACATCTTGATCTCAACTTTAATATAAAGTTTTTTAGTAAGTTTTTTCCAAAGCTACTTATTTTGTACCTAACTCTGTGGTTTTTTCATTAACTTTCTATCCACAGATTGTTTACTTTACAAGGTTAAATGATAAAATACCTTTCCAATAAATAGACAACTGTCAACTTAAACACTGGCTGGAAAAATATATTCGAAATTCAAAATGTTAGGGTGAAGACGATCGATAAAGTCCCCGCTTTGCGGTAGTGTTGTGCCGTTGGTAGCATAGCGTTATAACGGTTTTGTGATCGATTAGTTTTTTCTGTCGATGGGGGTTGAAAGCGGTTACTCAGATTTCAAACACGGGTCAATTATAGGTTAATTATTCTCTATTTTCTTGTACACAATAAAACATCTTGGGCATAATACCATGACTGGTTATTAAATATTGTTTCGTTTTATTTATAGGCTAGAACATTAATATGATACTTTTATTTACATTGAAACACTGGACTTCTGTAAAGTTTCAATTTTTTATTGAGAAACTAGACTTTATATCGTGCTTTAAAGTCTTTTTTTTCTTTAATGTACAGAATGAGATATCAACATCGAGAGTACAATATCTCGATTGATATCAAGTCTGTTTCTCTATTTCTCAACATCATCATTTCTCTATTTCTCAATAGAGTATACAAAATCGACGTAAACCATTTACAAGTAAAGAAAAATTGGAGCTATAGGCGCTCATTTAAATTTTTTACTCCGAAAAAGTAAATCAATACTGTACATAATTCTTCAAGCTAATGCTATAGTCCTGTGTTAAATTTAGTAACACTTCCTGTACGTTAAATTTAAAGCTTGTCCTGAAACAGTTGTGACTTCTGACAGCCGATTGAGCATAAACAGGATACCAGATATCCTTCCGACGACCTCGGCGTCGCAGGCGCAGATGCAATGTTTTTGCGTTAACGGATTTTCAGGTTATGCGGTTTCGATGATGAGAAACATGTGTGCAGATTGTTTGCCAGACATTTGTTTTTTGGTCTGAGAACTCATTTAGCTTAAGAAGCCATGATGATCCCATAATCCGTCTGCCACATGCCTTGTTTAGTGTTTAAAAAAAAGGTCCTGTCAGCTTTTTCATGTAATTTTATGCATTACGACTAAAAAGATTAAGACCAAGAAAAAGGTACTCTTGATACTGTGACTCTTGATACTATGGAAAAAGTATATTTTTCTTTTATAAAATGACTACTTTCGCTATTATTGATAAATAAAATGCAAGCAGCGCTAAGTTTGTGGTTATTAATGTCAACATTTGCTTTGTAACGATTGTACGTGTTTTCATATTATCCAACGTTATTTTAAAACAACGATTAGGAATCGTCTGAAAACTATTAATCTTATTTTTTCATAAACTGGGTTATTGTAGTCACCAGTAGATTCGTGAGGCGTAACAACAAAATTACCAAAACTTTTGTTTATAAAAAAACCGTTCCCAACGGTTCAGAAAACCAGCTCGTCTTGTATGCAACAATGCATTCAAAATGATGCACCACTTGTGTCTATCACAAAAGACAGGCTACAACCCTTTCTACAATTGTCAAGCGAATTTTAACTCTATTTCGTAGATGTTAAGGAACACTGTGTTTTGGGCTGTCAGAACCGTTGATAAGTCAGGTTTGATTGGGGCATATTGAAATGAATGACACTTGATTTAGTAAAGAGTTGGTATGATATCCTCGTTAAATGAGAATTATTCATTGTTTTGATACAGATGTATGAATATCGAGCTCAAAAATTAAAGAAATTAAGATATAAACAACACAATCTCGTGTCACAAAAAAAAATAATAATTATGTAGCTTTTAAAATAAACAATAATTATAAAAGTTCATTTATTCATAATTGTCATATTATTTAAACAATCTTACCATGTCTTTTTATTATAATTTCACAACAATATAAATTAAAATATACTTTTTAGGAAATTACTTTCGTGGTTAATAAATATTCATATATTTATATTCATTTATTTCCGAACAATACAATTGTGTTGAAAAAAAAATTACATCATAAAACATAATAAAATTACATCGTACAACAAAATCAAATGTTTTACTTTAGAATGTTTAGGCTTGAACTAATATTTGATTTATCTTCAACAAAATTCAAAAAAAAGTACTGTGAAGATTGTTTACATAATAGGACAATTATGAATAAATGGACTTTATGCCTAATAGTGGTTCCTTATCTCATCCATTAACTTACCCATTGAATTCATACTTAATTAAATATTTCATGGTAACTTCTGTTTCCATTTTAATATTATTAAATATTTTTTCGTATATCCTTAGGTTTTTTATGATGACAGTTAACGTCGAGAAAGTAAAAGCATTATAAAAAATCGTCTACAATCTTTCCCCAAGGTACTGTTCCGTTGGGTCCCCATGCGAATGCCGTTAACTGAACAAAAACTCCCTTCATGCCGTGATAAGGAACGCAGAATTGCATCTATTGTTGAACAAGGGTCGCTCAATGGATGATAGGCGTCTTGACGCCTTGCATTTCTATGCCAAAATGAAAAGCATTTAGCAACGGTACTCATTTTCGGTCCGGTTTAAAATAACTTAATATGGGGTAATTTAGCTGAAAAAACAAAATCAGAAAGTTATAATTTTGTTGTAAAAAAAAAGTATTATTATTTATTTTGTGACTGGTATAAATATAAATTACTATGTGTCTCGTAGTGGACACGATGAAATTTGAATTAAAACTCAAACTTGAATAAAACTTGGAATTTAAACAAAAGATCACAATATAGTACGTGGTGTAATTCCCGTGTGTAATTCTGAATGTCGAATGAGAAAAAAAAAATATTATAAAATTGTAGGTAGTGGCATTATTGAATTCATTGAACTTGTTGCTTTTTTAAATAGTCAGGCGTTGTCCTGAACACTATGTTCAATAGATATGCTTCAGTAATTTATGAAAAAAATCTGTGTGTTAATAAATTTCTCCGTAGTTAATAATTTTGTAATTCATGCATTTTTTTATTGTAAAAACAGAACGTCTGTGATTCTTTCTTAAAAAGAAACTTCAAAAAAATCAAATCAATCAAAAAAAAATATCGATAATCATGTAACAAATCATCCGTTAAATCTATTAGCAATAATAACCGTTACATATTTTATTCATAACAAACAACGCCCTATCCCTACCTAAGGAATTATTTTGTTCGTTGAATATTGATCACGAGTTGATGCTATTTATCTATTGTCAATAATGCACATAATAAAATATGTCTCAAAGATTTACGATTACTTTAGATTCCAAGTTTCAGTTATGGTATAAAGTAAAAAAGTATCATTTAAAAAATATCGACAAAAATTAAGGCTATTTTTTAAAACAATAAAATAAAAACAATGCCAAAATCATCGAGATATTATGTAAAATAAAAAATAACTTCAAAATAAAGACCCAAGTCATCGACTCCCAAGTTTTAATTAGGTTGACATTGATGTAAACAGGTGTAAACAAAACGCAAGTTTGACAGATCGATCATATGGTTAGCGCGCGAAACGAAATTGTGAATGAAGAAAGGACGGTGAATCACTTCAATTTATTTCTACCTTAAAATCGTGTTCTTTTCATTGTTACATGTTAAAATCGTGTTAAAATCAGCGAATTATTTCTTCACGTGTGAAATTAGTGTGTATTTTGACCTATAACTTCCCATAACCTAAGTTTTCGATAAGTTCTTGTTATGCGACAACAATGTTGCTCGGAGGTACGTGGAACCAGTTTTTAGATTTATTTACGACTTTGATAGGATATTGGGTCCCTTAGGAAGCGATACTGAAGCGGTATTATCATTGTAAATGTCTTTTAGGGGTTTAAAAAAGGGTTGCATTGTTATCTTTAAGTCGTCAGTTTTTCTGTGGGAGTTTCATTGGTAGACACTACCGAGGGTGATTTTTGAAAGAAACTTGAGGAATTTTGTAATCAATTTATATTTAGTAATAATGCGCTTTTGTGAATAAGGTATTGTTGACGTTCCTTTACGTTAAAAAATAAATGGTATGGTGTCATATTATTGAAATCTTTTGTCTTACTTTATATTGTTTTGTTTCTCTTATTTTATTTTAAATAATTTTAACGATATACACAACAAAATATTTGTTATTGTGATAACACTATCAGACCCAGAATTCCTTGTGCTGTCCGAAGCCTTTAATTTGAGTTCACAATCATGCATTCACTTGTTCACCTTTCTGCCATATTACCATCCATCCTTTTCTCATATATTTGTGCTTGAATAAAATTATTAACAGAAAATATTCTTTAATTCCAGGTTGATAACCGACAACTTCAAAATCAACTCCGGCAACAGCGCACAGAAACGGAAACAGGACGAGGCGTTCTCCACAAACTTCAAGCTTAAAATGCACCCGCACTCTTTAAAATTCAGCCCATCCTCACCAAAAGCCACTCCATCCAAAAGGAGAATCTTAGGAGAAATCACAAACAACACATTATTTAAGTCACCGATCACAACTCCATTATACAAATCACCCGTAATTGAAAGGTTAAAACAGTCTCCGTTAATAGAAAGGAATACACTTTCACCGGTGACGAGTAAAGTTAAGAGTACAAATAAGATTTCTAGGATATTCGAAGAGAGGACTCGGTTTAAGATGGATAAGGAAAATAAGGAGAATATCATGAGTGAGTCGTTCATGAAGTTGGACGTAGAAGAGGAAACCAGAGATTGTCCTTTCGGAGACGGGTTTTTAATGAATAAGACATGGTCCAATACTAAGGTGAGTGTAAATACAATGTATTAGCTAGTTAGCATTAATCATTGTAGATCATAACTTTGGTTTAAGGCGCAGAATGTCAGAAGCGCAAAACGACAGATTAGCGTCGCTGAATGACAGAAACGCGTAATGACAGATTCGCAAAATGTCCGACTCGCAAAATGTCCGACCAATTCCAATTTAAATAAAAATTATGGATTAGCTACTGAATTATTTGTTCAGTTAAGGCACACGCTGAATGACAGAAACGCGTAATGATTGATTCGCAAAATGTCCGACTCGCAAAATGTCAGACCAATTCCAATTTAAATAAAATTATGGATTAGCTACTGAATTATTTGTTCAGTTAAGGCACTGTCAATAATTCTATACATGTTGTCTTATGCGTGTCTCTTTTATTAGAGCCAATGGAATATTGATATTTTTTAAATTGTTGTCTGCCTGTCTGTATGATAAAACGCGCATCACGCAAAAATTACTGAATGTTTGATGCTGTTTTTCTATAGCTCAAAGAAAAATTGTCCATGCCTGTTTTTGAGTCTAACTTATAGTATTTGTACTATAATGTATTCTGTGCTTATAGTCAGACTTAAAAAGGACAATTTTTCAAATCAGTTTATAAATCAACCCAAAAGACTTCACTTCAGCGTCATTTAATTTCTCTTTTGGTATAATTTTCTCATAAACTCACACAATCTTATTATTTCCTTCACAGTTGGACTTCACAGACGCGCTTCAATCCAAACTGAGTGAAGAAAAAGACATATTTGTCCCAGAAACCGACGACACAGACCTCGACTCAGAATTCGCGACGCTCCACGACTTAGAACAGGAGTTTGAGAGCGACAACTTCGACCAGTGCACCAAATATGAGATCATTTCAACTGACAGCCCGGATATTATCTCACGAGGACGAGAATCTACATCAAGGAAAGTCACATCAAGAAACTTCGTTTTCGGAGCTCCGTTGGCTGACAGCGAACAATCCACATCGTTCAACCGTCCCAATGCGAATGCCACACGGATGTTGAATTTTGAAGACGAGTCCTTCGAATTCACATCACCACCTGTTAAAAAACCTTCAAACAATGTATCTGTGAAGAAATCGTTAAAATTCACTGAAACACCTACGAAGAACCCTTTGAGGCATGAAAAGAGCGACTCAAGTATTGGTTCTATGAGTTCATCACCTGCTTCAAGCCGTTTTAGGATATTTACTTCAGAATCTACAACATCTATGGAAAGTGGATTCATATCGGAGTTAGAGGAACCGTTCCTAGATATAGATGAAGCTTCGAACTCACCAAAAGTGGCTAATTTCAACGATTTACTCTCCGGTCAGATAAAAGACAATATTTTAGTCGAGAACAACTTTTTGAAACGGCCATCGTTGATTCGGTCTCTGAGTTTGAATCCGGAGAGTAAAGCGAGGGTGTCTCTGTTTTCGATACTGGAGAGTCCGAAGAAGAGTGTGAAGAGGTTAGAGAGTAGGGAAGAAGAGAGTGTGGTGAATAAAAGGAGGAAACAGAATCCGGAGGTGGAGAGGCTGACGAGGCCGGTGCTGCACAGGGCGTATTCTGAGAACAACGCCTCTATAATGTCAGCTTTGGCTAGATGTAAGTGTTTTGTACATTTTATTAATGTCTTAACTATTCGAGTTTACACAATCGAACAGTTTTATGCCGATCAGCACTTTTACATTAGTCAAAACTACCAAAACCCTTGGCTAACACAGTACACTGTTGTCAATAAAAAATTTTGTAGCTATCAGCTCGTAATGACAACTTGTCAAGATGATACCGGACGCTAAATGTCTATTTCATAATAAATAGACAATATTTTGGAATCAAATTAATATTTTGGAAATTTAATTTTTCTTAAATATTTAAAAATGAATCTTATATCATCACTTCTAAAGGTTCATTTTTAAGTATTTAGTAAATGGAAATTGGATCATATTCCGATTGGTTAATATGGCCATTTTAGATTCTGACATTGACTAATTCTTTCAAGGTCAACTTTTCATAGTGAATCTTTATTTATTTACTAGCTTTCGCCCGCGGCTTCGCCCGCGTGAATTTTCCACGGGAACAGTACTTTTTCCCGGGATAAAGGGTACCCTATGTCCTTCTCCGTACTTCCAGCTATGTGTTTGCGAAATTTCAGGAAGATTGGTTCAGTAGATAAAGCGTGAAGAGGTAACAAACAAACAAACTCACTTTCGCATTTATAATACTAGTTAGGATTCCATACATTTTACAATACCTAATCGTCCAAAATGTATGGAACAGCTGATTTTATTGAGATTTTCGAGTCGGTCCCATACAAAAAGCTTTTTTCTCATGAGTACTTTTACACCTAGAATGGTTGCTGAAGTTCTACAAAGTACAAAGTCAGATCTACTTCATTGAAACTTGGCCTTTTTTCGCATTGAAAACTAACTATATAATCATATCCTAATATCTTAATCCTACTATATCTACTGGACGGATTTCGATGAAATTTGGTATACGGGTTTGGTATACCGGGAATAGCACATAGGGTACTTTTTATCCCGAAATTCGCACGGGAGCGAAGCCCCGGGGCGTGGCTAGTTGTATTATAAATCTCAAAGCTACAAACTACTAGCGTTTTGGAACTACAAAATTGATATAAAAAAATGTCTCCAGCGGCCGTGGAGCCCGACCTAGTGGGAGACTTCTCCCAGCCCTTCGCATTGCCGTTTAAAAACTAACTATATAATCAGTCATATTGTATTATAATTCTCAAAGCTACAAACTACTAGCGCTTCGGAACTACAAAACTTATATCTAAAAATGTATCTCTAGCGGCAGTGGAGTTCGCATTGCCACTAACGGCCGGCCACCACGCCGATTGTCTATCTCTTGTGACACACAAAGAAACTTACATTATATACTTACATTATACACTGTAATGATGTTTATTTTTTTATTTTATTTTATTTATTGAGGAACAACTAACAATTACATAATAAAATCTTAACAATATGTATTACATGCAACAATTGGTAATTATGTAACCAACTACGTGTACGTGTGTGTGTACGTTATGTTGTGTTGTATTTTTAATTAAATTTAATAGATAAAATGTCTCTTTAGCGGCAGTGGAGCCCGACTTAGTTGGAGACTTCTCCCAGCCCTTCGCATTGCCACTAACGGCCGGCCACCACGCCGACCTCAAGTCTATCTCTTGCGACACACTCGCTGCACTCTTGAGAGGGGAGTTCGACCACTGCATTGAGGACTTCCAGGTAATTTATTTTTACATGTTTTGATACTTGAGATTTTTTATTTAAATAGAAAATAGTTGTTTACAAACTTATTACATGACTGACCAAAAAGGAGTGTTATGTTTTCAGGGTTGATGTATGTATGTAATTTCTTTATTCCACCATACGTCTTGAACGGCTTAACAGATTTTGATGTGAGAGGTATTTTTAGATTCCTTGCATTCCTCCGAGTGACATAGGCTATGTACTTAACCTGTTTCATTACATTAGGTTCGTACTCGCACCTAGGTTATGGCATGAAAATCATTGTATTCCTATACGGGCAATAATTCCACTGAGTTATGACATTTTTGTTTTTCATTCATGTTTTCTTTAAAAAAAATTTAAAAAAGATTTTGTATCGTGTGTTTGTAGCATCAAATAAACAATTTATCTACATATATACATACATAGTATCATTTCTTTATTCCTTACGGGGTAGACGGAGTTAAGAGTCGCAAGACTCGAAGGCCACGCTTAGCTGAATAGTGGGTTCTCTGATGGAATGGAGATTCAGGTATAGTGACAGGTTGCTAGCCCATCGCCTATGAGTGGAGGAATCCCCAGTTTAAAGCCCTTTCCCTCGATTGACTTTTACAATCTGCGCGGGAAGAGAAGCAGCTGGCACATTCTCTGTTTTTTCTTCGCTCCCAGACCATATAATAATTTATCTATCAATAAAGTTGAAATAAGTAAGAATATCGATGGCCGCCAGGTTATCGACTGCCGCTACCCGTACGAGTTCGAGGGCGGGCACGTGCGCGGCGCGCGCAACCTCTACACGCGCGACCTCGTGCGGACTCTAGTACGTGAACACGACCCGCTGCAGTACAGGGGCGCGAAGGACCGGCGCCGGATACTCGTGTTCCACTGCGAGTTCTCGCTGGAGCGCGGGCCTAACCTGTGAGTCTGCTATACTATGCTATGCTATACTATACTATACTATACTATACTATACTATACTATACTATACTATACTATACTATACTATACTATACTATACTATACTATACTATACTATACTATACTATACTATACTATACTATACTATACTATACTATACTATACTATACTATACTATACTATACTATACTATACTATACTATACTATACTATACTGTACTGTACTATACTGTACTATACTGTACTATACTACTCTATACTATACTATACCATACCATACCATGCCGTACTTTACCATACCAAACCATACTATATATCATACCATATCACACCCATACCTTTACAATCAAAGACCACACCATATTTAACAGCTATCATCATCATTATAATCATCCATTTTCATCTTTATAACAAACATCAAAATTAAGCAGTTTAACTTCATAGTTAAACGGCTTAATTTTGATGTTACTTTCATAAGCGTAACAGAAGAAATTTCACGTTTATAATACTAGCTACTGCCAACGCCGTCCATATTTCTTTCTTTTCAACTTTTCTCCTCCTTAGCAACCACTTAGATATTAATTTCTGATAAAAAAGCACCTAAATTAAAAAAAAAAAAAACAAATAATCAATTTTTCATTCCAGCTCCCGCTTCCTACGCGCGTGGGACCGCGAACACAATATGGAGAACTACCCTCACCTCCACTACCCTGAAGTGTACCTTCTCCACGAAGGGTACCGCGCCTTCTACCACCAGCACCCGGAGTTCTGTACCCCGGCCGGGTACACGGCCATGTTGGACCCTAAGCACAAGCATTCGTTGAGGAGATTGAGGTCTGTGCAGCCTTCTACTAGCAAAAATAGGATAGATAGAAATAGACTGTTGCTATAGATGTTTGGTCTTTTCAGTAGACCGTCGGTCTTTTTAGTAGACCGTCGGTCTTTTTAGTAGACCAACGGTAGTTATGGGATTTGAATGTTGCTATGAAAGTGTAGATGTTTGGTTTTTCCAGTAGACCAACGGTTTTTTAAGTAATAGACGGTTTCTGTAGTTGTCCGGTCTTTTTAGTAGACCGACGGTCTTTTTAGTAGACCAACGGTAGTTATGGGGTTTGAATGTTGCTGTGGATGTGTAGATGGTTGGTCTTTTAAGTAGACCAACGGTCTTTTTAGTAGACCATAGGTTTTTTTAATAGACCAATGGTTTTTTTAGTAGGCCAATGGTTTTTTTTAGTAGGCCAATGGTTTTTTTTAGTAGGCCAATGGTTTTTTCAATAGACCAACAGTTTTTTTTCAGTAGACCAACTGTTTTTAGATCATGCATTTTAATGGTTATGTAGATTAGCCAAAAAGTATTTTTAGTAGACCATGAATAGACTTTTGTACTAATTACGTGGATAATAATTTTGCTTATAGATCTCGCTCGATCATGGGGAATAAACATCTGAATAATAGTTTTGTAAAAATTATAGAATTTTTTAACATTTTATTTTGCATGGGAAGTAATAAATAGGATTTCAGATATGATGAATCTAAATTTTGTTTAAGAAAAAAAAAATATGATTGAGAAAAAAATAAGTATATAAATTAAGTAGTTTGATGAAATTATTTGTTTAGTTTGTATTTGAGTAGGCCTTTTTTAAAATATTAAATGTTATGTGTAGCGATTTTTGATACATTCGTTCATCTATATATGGATAATAATTGTGGGTAAGACAGACTACATTTTTTTAAATTACATTTTCTATGATTTTTGTTTCTAATATTTTTTAATTAACCTAATGAATTTAAATTTGCATTTCTTGATATATACCTTAATAGATTATGTCAAAAATTCCTTGGTAGGTTAGGAATGAACTCGTATTTAAAAAAAAAATTATGGTTATAATTATGGTTTTGTTTTTTGATAAATTAATACGCATGGTCTACAAAAAAATCATTGGCTGATCTTCGTAATGATTTAAATTATGATTTATTTAAAAAACTGTCTAAAATGACTTATGTCTAAATACGACATTTTTAGCATTGAACAAAGTAATCTCGTAAAATATGTTTTTATGAAAAGTAATTTTTTTAAACTAAATATTACGAAATTAGTTAAAAATCGACTAAATGAAACTTGATAGATTTCAATCGATGGTCCTATATTTGGTCAAATTTGTAGCATATCCAATTTTTCTAAAAAGGCTTAGGCGCAGAATTTCAATTTCGCAGAATGTTCAGTATTTATCATAGCAATTCTGCCGGACATTTTTCGCACTAGACCTGAGAATTGGACATTTTGCGATATGGACATTCTGCGCCAAAACCACTAGAAAAATGTCAATATTATTAAAAAATATATCGACAACCTAAGTTTAAAAATACATAGATCTTATACTAGTTAGTGGACTTGTAAATACAAAGAAATGAATGCCATATTATAATTAATCGTAGTACAAAGTTAGTTAAGTGTGACGTGTACCCCACCTTCCTACATGCCATTACGTATTTAAGGTTTTTATATGCAATATATTAAGATAAAAATAAAATGTAAAGGAAAAACATTTAAAATGGGGACCGGACATTTTATCTAAACAAAAATCATTAAATATTATGATAGAATATCTAATTATACTCATTTTGCGACTTTTCAGCATGAGTTTAATCTCCTGATTTAATTACAGTTCACATTTAGTAAAATTACGTTTTGGTATCGTCCAAACGTCGCTTAAAAACATCTTGGGAAATATTGAGATGATTGTATGTGTCAATCCACGAGGAAAGGTACCATATGGTCGTTGGCACTAAAGACATTTGCTTATTATGAGCGAAGTAAACATGTACGATTTCTTTTTCTAAACTATTTAAGCGCCAGCGACCATGAGGTACCTTTTCCCGTGGAATGACACATTTGAATTTTGTGTATTTGAGATTTTTCAAAAAGGCGTCAAATTAAAATTAGTCCGGTCCCCTATTCGGTACATTAAACTTTGAAAAAGTGTTGATATTACAAAAATTAGTTTAATGTACTGATTTTTCGATTTAAATATATCGATTTTAACTTAATTATTTACTATATAAAAGAAATATGTACATAAAAATAACTAAAAAACGGTTTGATTTCGGCATTTGATCGTGCGTTTTTTTATATAGTAAATAATTAAAAAAATAGATTATGTTTTTGTAAACAAAAGATACTAACTTTATATTATTAGGTAACACTTTGAAAGTACTAATAATAAATCGTCAATTTTCTATAAGATTATAATACAAAAAAAAAACAAACGTTTTTGTAAAATATTATATCTAAGATCCAGTTGACCTTTTAATATGTGGCATATGAATAGAACTTCTAACAAATCTTCTCCACGAATTAGGCGATTATTCCTCTAATTTATAAAAAAAACCGTTAAAAATATATAGTTTGTAATTTCACATTGAAAGAACGGGACAAGATTATGTAACTTAAATAGTAAAAATGTTATTTTTTTATAAATCAGCGGGTATATTTAAAGTTAAAAATACTATGTTGCCACATATAATACAATTTGGGCCAAGATTCTTAGACCTAACAACTTGGTTATATAAGCTTTACATACATACATAGAATCACGTCTTTATCCCTTACGGGGTAGACAGAGCCAAGAGTCGTGAGACTCGAAGGCCACGCTTAGCTGAATAGTGGGCTCTCATAAGCTTTAACATCTAATTTTACGTATGTGCCGTGTAAATACAAAAATACTTAAGATACTACGCGTTTCAAAGAATAGAACTGTCAATGACGTTATATTTCGTAGCAACTTCATTGCAATAAGTATATAGTAATATGCTATCAGTTTGAAGCCGTGGTGGCCAAGTGGTAATGACACCTGAGGTCGGATAGGACCCGGGTTCAAATCCTACCTGTGTCACATGAGTTTGTAGACCAATCTGACTCATGTATGGTAGTTTTCTCATAGACCACCACCTGCTTCCGGTGAAGGAAAACATCGTGAGGAAACCTGCACATTGGCTGACTGTTTAGTTTACTAGTGTGTATACGGCTACTGCCACTAGATGGCGGTAGTCGTAAAGTCATGTCAGATGCCTTTAGGCGACTTGAATAAAATCTGACACCAGTGTTAGTAATGACACTCGATAAGAAGTATGACACATTGCAATGAAGTTGGCGCGGAATCCAAAATGGCGTCGTTGGATATTCTTCCTTGAATCGCATAGTAAGTGGGTTAGTGAATCGTTTCTCCTAAAAGGGAAATTATTTCTCATATACAGGGTTATTTTTAATTCACTACCAACCTTCAGGTAATAGTACTCATAAATATGAACATCTTTTTGTATGGGATCGACTCTGAAATAAAAAAAAAATCAGCTGTTCCATACATTTTGGGCGAGTAGGTATTGCAAAATGTATGGCCGATTTTTTTTTAAAGATTTCAGAGTCGGTCCCATACAAAAAGATGTTCATATTTATGAGTATTTTCACCCTTAGAAAGATTGTTAGTAAATTAAAAATAATCCTGTATAACTACTTAAAAAACCTACTATATTATTGAAATTTCGATCGAAAACTCTAGACGAGTTTCTTAAATTCAATAAAATTTAAACTATTTTAAATAACCAATTGCCATCTAAGACATGTATCCACTTGGCAACATCGTCGCACAATATTATGCTGTCTCCCTCACTCCTAACTTAAGTGATATAGTATCGGGTACTCATATGAACTGTGTGAGCCGGAAAGGGCTATTGTACATCAATGTAGCCAATTGGATACATTTAAGATCAAAAATAACCAAAACTTGTCAGTTTTTATTCAAAATTTTTTTTGGTAAAAATCGACAAATAATTCATATCGTTTTTGAAAGTATATCGGGTCGTGATATTTTTTGTAGCGGAGTTCATCAAATGTATTGTGGCATATTTTGAAATTATATAGTACTATTATTGTTTGACAGTACATTTGGTGTGTGCACTTATAGTATACTACCAACATATACATAGTATTGTTAAAAAGATTTAACGATATTATATAAAAGAATTCACGACCCGATGTACTAAAACAAAAAAATCAGTTAAAAATATTAAGAAATAACTTTTCTTAATAATTTTAACTAATATTTTTTTTAAAGCAATACTAATACGCTTCTATGTTAAGTTGATGAAAAATATTCTATTTAATTATAGTATAGTTTAAGTTAATTCTGTACAGTTATGGTAAGGTCCGGATAATAGATTTAAATTTTGTGTGCCTACAAATCTTGTGAAACAAGTCTTTAAAATGAAAATAATTTGCTTACCCGAACGAGCGTTACATAGCGAGCGTTACGGCTCAGTCTCATTCAAATAATACCCAAAAATGTATACTCAACGCGCCTTTTTTACTTTAAAAACGTACCTTGTGCCACTATTAAAGAATTTTAGTGTCGAAAAATAATTTTCATAAAAATAATCTTGGGTTTCCTTATAAATAATAGCGGTATAAAATTATGTAATTTTTTTTGGAAATACTAGCATATTATTTTGATACGAAAGTGACAATATTACTATATTTCAATGGTATTACAAAATATTCCCAAAAAATCCTTAATTTTGTACAAAACGGACCACATTCGTTCCAATTTTGGTTATAATTTCGTATAGATTTATGCTTATTCGTAATTTCTTTTGCAATTTTAGGTTATATTTAGATATAGTTTGTTTTAAAAATGAGATTTTTCCGAGAGACTAATGCATTTTATCACATAAACTTGTATGAATGATGTACATTTGTATGACAACATTAATTCAATTTCTACCACTCCTTTAAGCAAACTTTCATAAAAAAAAACGACAGTTGTGAAAATTTACAAAGGCTTGTTGATTTTACCCTAATGAGCGTTACACAACCAAGCGTTTCACTTCAGTCTCAATCAATACCCACAATTAAAAAAACCTATAGATCTTTTCATAAATCAAATCTTTATTGTCAACAAGCTAACTATTTAAAAATAATAAACACGACTGACAACTCACATAGCCTATGTCACTCGGAGGAATGCAAGGAATCTAACAATACCTCTCACATCAAAATCTGTTAAGCCATTCAGGACTTATGGTGGAATAAATAAACTTACATACATACATACTTACATACATGAACCCTGAAAACATAACACTCCTTTTTTGGTCAGTCGTGTAAAAATAGGTGCACTTTAAAACATATATTCCTATCATATAAGCTTGTCATACAAATGTCTAAACATACTGAGCAAATGTATAGTTGACGAGAACGTACGCTTATTAGTTACGCTGTAAATAGTTAGGTTGAGATTTTTTTATTACGATAATA
The DNA here is from genome assembly GCA_018467065.1 of Ephestia elutella. Classification (NCBI taxonomy): domain Eukaryota; kingdom Metazoa; phylum Arthropoda; class Insecta; order Lepidoptera; family Pyralidae; genus Ephestia; species Ephestia elutella. The sequence continues at coordinate 1,118,872 of CM031574.1, read as the reverse complement.
TATATTATGTATTCGGTGTGTACGTTTAAGCAATAGTGCCCTTTGAAATTGTATAGCCGTTTCTATAGTAAAACCTAGACACATTTCATACATTGGTTAGGTTTATTGTGCTAGATGTCGCTTGGGGCGCGAGGTGCAAGCACCTCGTGTGCTGTGCAGGGCGATTTTAAACTTCCATACAGCGAAAATCCGCCTCTCTAAGTAAACAATACCAGATGGCTATTTATTCGTATAATCGTCAATAGAGGGCATCACTGTGCTGGAACAAAATATATACAGAGCACACTTTACTACGTGCTTACATCCTTACCAAATGTTGTACATATTTTCTCAATAGATGGCGTGAAATCAAAATTTGAGATATTATTTCCGAAGTCGCCATCTATTGTCATCTTATGGTTATTAATTGGCAAATGTTTTAGTTGGGACCCCATGATGTATGATATGTTTTGACACAAAAAAACTAATCAATGTATGACGATTCGCCTTAACGCTTGGCAGGCTTGCAAACTAGGCATAAAAAATATATTCAGTATTGTATCCATAACAGAGAATAAGTAATAGTCTTTAGTCGTATTTCCTCATGACTGAGGGTCGTGGTCATTATATGGAATGAAACAAACAATGACTCTTTGCAATTTTAATGGAGTGGTTTGCCATTGCCGTCTCCATTTGATAATCATCAACCAGAGTGCAGGTTTCTTCACGATGTTTTCTTTCACCGGAAGCTAGTGGTGGTCGATGAAAACTAACATTGATACATGAGCCAGATTGGTATACAAACTCATGTAACGCTGGCAGGCTTCGAACCTGGGACTTTGCAGCCACAGGCGGGCGCCCTACCACTCAGCCACCACCGCTTCGCGCACGCGCTAAGTAATAGTACTAACGTACAGAGCGGCCACTCACCGCCCCGCACTCATTTCAAATATCGCACCCCACTCCGCACTTCGTTGTAGACATCACTGACACTTGAACGAGGGCTGGCGCGTAATCGGCGCACTTTTCGCGCCATTTTGATTGATAACCACGACACGCAAGCAGCCCTACTTTTCACGCACACATTTGCGCGTGTACAAACGTCATTTGCTTATGTAGTAGTAATAAGTAATTGATTTGAAAGCGTAGTATGGAGTGTCCGGGGTGTACTGTAGTAATTTCGAAGGTGCTATACATAAGTGGCGAAGATATCTGTTAGAAAGGTCTCAGGTGCGAATCCTGCTTGTGCCTCAAATGAGTTTGTCTACAAACTTTCGACTCATATATGGTCGTTTTTAGTTTTCAAAGACCACATGTTTTCGGTGATGGAAAACATCGTGGAAGCACTCTAGTTGATTTCTCAGATAATGTGTACTAAGGCAATGGCAAAACCTAAAACATTGCCAAAAAAGTCTTGTGTTTCATTCCACGTGATGACAGCCTTTTACCATGAGGGAGGTCACATTTGACAAAAAGAGATGGATATAATACTTGAATGGATATCTGCACTTTTCCACAGCCATAGATTTTAAAAAAATTGACGAGTTGCAATATTTTCACTAATTTAGTTTTAAACTACTGATATGTGTTATGTTCTATCCACAATTTCATAACTCTATGGTTCTTTTTGTTTCGAAAAAAAAAAAATTCTACTCGCGCACTTTTCCAAATTCTGTTTTAGATACTTACTTACTTTTTTCTTCAAAATCTTTTTTATAGTCTATTATCGATTTTCATGTTCAAAAATATTTTAAAATTATAAAAATTACGATACCTATGGTTAGGTCCTGAAATGCTTTAAATTGTAACCTTTTTATAATTTCAAAATATTTTTTTTAAGTAGAACATGGAAATATATTTTAAAAATGTTGGTTTTCTTTTTTTTTGTTTTTCTTTTAACGAAATATATCACGACTACTTTTCTGAAGTTAATATATTATTTGTAACTACATATAGTTTAATTTAAGAGTATAAATTGTGAAATATTAGTTTTTAAGTTGGAATAAATTATGAAAATTTATAATTTGTTGTTTATCTTTTGGTACCCTATCTTTTGGTCACACTTTTTGATATCAAATTTGAAAATATTAAATAGACGGTATCATATTTCTCAAAGCTACAAACTACTAGCATTTAGGAAACCACTGACTGCTGAGAAGAAACGGCGAAAGAGACGAGGGGATTTCCATATTTTTTTATTAAAAACAATATAAGTACCTACACCTACTCAAAACCTGTACATTGGCTGACTGTTTAGTTTACTAGTGTGTACGTACACGGCTACTGCCACTAGATGGCGGTAGTCGTAAAATCATGTCAGATGCCTTTAGGCGACTTGAATAAAATCTGACACCTGTGTTGTAATAACACACGATAAAAAGAAGACCTACTCAAAAGGATTTAAATGAAACGCCCGTCATACAACACAATATATATCTATTAATTGGTTATTAGAATAATACAGTATTCAACATTTTGGACCTAGGGCACGCATTTTGAGCGACATATTATAATAATACTATTAAGTCAGATATTATTATCCATACGGGTTCTGTTAAGGTATGGAACCCTTAAAAAATACACATTACATAATGTACTATTATAAAACATTAAACATTGGTTTCTCATTTAAAATTATGACTAGATTGAATGAATACCTACTTAACTAAAAATCAAATACGAAAACATTCATTGATTAATTAATTTAGATTTACATTTGGTCCTAAAATTGCAATCAAATATCCAGTCTTACATCTAGTTTACAGCTTACTGAAGCCACGTCAGTTCATTTCCGTTCTGAAATGTTAGATTCGGAGACCCAAACCAGAACGGAAATAAACTGACGTGTGCTCCCAGCTTTAGTAAAGTCCATTTATTCAAAATTGTCCTATTATGTAAACAATCTTACCATGTCTTTGTATGATTTTACAACAATATAAATTAAAATAGACTTTTTAGGAAATTGCTTTCGTGGTTAATAAATGTTTTACTTTAGAATGTTTAGATTTGAACTAATATTTTATTTATTTTTAACAAAGTTCAATTAAAAGTACTGTGAAGATTGTTTACATAATAGGACAATTATGAATAAATGAACCATTTAGTACATTGCTTACTTTGTCTTGTGTCATAGCTCACATAACAATTAATCAATGTAATTTTACGTTGAGATTTTGTCGAAAATGTAAATCAACTTTTTAAATTTCCTTCGGCGGGTCCTTTTTCTCTTCAACCTTATTATCAATAACTTTGTCAGCCAGCACTTTATTGTTATCCAATGCTTCCTCAAGCGAAGTCCTTGATAACTGCCGAAGAATTTTCTCGAAGATTTTTGGCGCGCTTTTCGTATTCGGCAAAGAAATATCAGTCTGAGTCGTAACAGTCTCACTTTTTTTTTCTTCAGTTGCTGGTATATTCTTTTCTTTTAAATCTAACGTCAAGTTCTTTATCTTTTCATCTCTTTCTGGATCTTCCGTCTCTGTCTTCACTTCGTGTATTTTATCGCCGTCCTTTTCTCGGCATCGTCTTTCAATGGCTTTGGTTAGGACGTTACCTAAAATGTGCGCGCATTTTATCATGTTTTGAGTCTCGCGCGGCGTCAGCTTGAGTCCTTCGTTCCGGATCACGTAGTTTATGTGGTCTAGGTTCTCTGGAGTGCGTTTTCTTGAGCCTTCTGTTGAGAATTCTGAAAAAAATAATGGTCTAGCTTCATGATGCGGATATTGCCAACTCGGTTAATAATACAGATATAATTATATCTGTGGTTAATAGCTAATACAATCTAATAGTATTAATAGTAGGTAATCTGTGACTAAGGCACAGGGCGGGCGCTTCATAGAAACGGCGCGTCAAATATGCCTACTACTACTACAAATGAAACTGTATATCCGTGAACACGTCAGTAACACGTCAATGTGTGCGTTTTCATAGTCGAACGTCCCACAGTTACACAAGTACGGGGAGAAGTGCGGAAGGAGCGGGGGTGCCATATTGCGGGAGGGGCAGGGAGTTTCCTTTCTGTACGTAGTACTAATATTAATTCTGTGACTAAGGTAATAATTTCAAGGAATTTATAAGAACTTTGATGTACGTAGTACAAATTCTTTAACTAATTTTGTAAAGATAAAGAGTTCGAACGCGTTTATTTCTGGAAGTAATACCAGTCGGATTTAAAATCTACTAAACTCTTTGTAACAGTTTGCTCTTTGGGATTCTTTGGTCCGTCCCACTTTGGAACCACGTTCCATTCGCATTGTGGTGTGAATGCTTCGTGGTACGTGCTACTCGATGCAAACCCAAGATGAAAGATGATGATCCTACCCTCTTTGTTTATTCTGTATGTGTTCTGTCTTTCTCTGTTCTGGAGGCCTTCTTCAACTCTTCTTCTTCTTTTATGAGAGAGAAAGATGATGACACAGATACAGTATCACGTCTGTATCACAAATGGGGTAGACAGAACCAAGATTAGTGAGACTCGAAGACCACGCTGAATAGTGCTATTATTGCTGGAATGTAATGGAGAGATGGTTCTTACCTAAATCAGCCAGGTCGATGTGTTCAGTCTTGTACGGCGGCGTGGGGCACTGGTCGTAGCTCTGCACCGGCACCAGCTCGTTTGTCGTCGTCAAGAAGGATATGCGATAATGGTCTCAAAACTAAGGATGCCGAAGACCGTGCGAAGCGGAGAAGAAAAAGTACGAACGCGACGCTTTGCGCCACTTTTACGGCATTAGAAATCGGTGGCGGCTATGCTTAAGTCCTCCTGCGAAAGTCCTCAGATGAGAGAGATAGATGATGATACAGTATAATCACGTCTTGTATCACAAACGGGGTAGACAGAGCCATGAGTTCTCGAAGACCACTTAGCTGAATAGTAGGCTTATGCCTGGAATGTAATGGAGAAATTAAATTCTTATCCAAATCAGCCAGATGGATGAAATGAACAAGATTTTATTTAAATAGACTAAAAAATATCACTTTTAAATCGTCATATTCTTGTTTTTTTAGTAAGTTGACGTCATAAAATGACTTAAAGCTAAGGTTACCACCGCCTCCAAAGCGCAAGTGGAGAAGAGGCGCAACAAACTCCATAATGGATCTTACCTAAATCAGCCAGATCGATGTTTTCAGTCCTGTACGGCGTGGGGCACTGGTCGTAGTAGCTCTGCACCGGCACCTTAGCCACAGAGTTGTTGTAGTTGGCCCAGAACGAGCTCCACTCGCCGCTGGTGCGCTCGGCCACTGCTGTGTCCAGCTCCGAGCAGTCTTGCCAGCTGCTGGTGCAGCAGCTGGAAATGAATATTAATAAATAAATATGTCTATACGGACAAATCACACAGTTTGAGCTAGCCCCAAACTAAGTTAGATACTAGTGCTATGGGATACTAACTCAACGATACTATATATAACAAACTAGCTTTCGCCCGCGTGAATTTCCCACGGGAACAGTGCTTTTTCCCGGGATGAAAGGTAGGGTACCTTTCATCATAGGTACGTAGTACTTATATTAATTCTGTGTCATAGGTACATGTCCTCCGTACTTTTAGCTATGTGTATGCGAAATTTCAGGAAGATTGGTTCAGTAGATAAGCGTGAAGAGGTAACAAATAAACAAACAAACTCACTTTCGCATTTATAATATGCTTAAGTTAGGATTAGGATACATTGTATAGATAAACATCCAAGACCCAGGTCAATCTGAAAAAGATCACTTTCCATCTTGACCTGACCGGGGATCGAACCCGGGACCCCCTGGTTCAGAGGTCTTTACCACTGCGCCACGAACGGAGGTCGTCGTCAATATTGTTTATTACAACGCCTGATGATTATAAAGAGCAATTTCGGGCAACGTCAGTGTTCGAAATTGTTGCTCTTTATATTAATCAGGCCACGGCGCGAAATTCATGTCGTGGTTGTTTTAAATGCTCACATCACGTTGTGGCAATCACTAAGGAAGAATAACACGAATTGGGACCCCAGAAGGGACACAATCTATAAAATAGATTGGATCACAAGTCCAACACTAGATGGTCAGCGCGACCAGTGAACCGCGGAGACAGGTTGCATCTTGCTGCGCAACTCACGCTTGACCGTTTTAGACACTAGACCAGTCCACCATGGTGTAACCATTTAGGCACTTGTCTTGCACTTGTTATCGAGCAGGAGTATGTACGCGATGTTAAAATAGGAGCAGGTGGTCGGGACCACCTGCGCTAATTCAATACAATTATATTAACGGTGTGCTCACATGCTCGCAGTGTGCGAGGATTTTCACCAATAAGATAAGCTACATAAGCCACATCATCATTAAATCGAGTCGAAATGGCAGAAATTATATTTTTTTTGACTTCCACCGCCCTAGCCACATGCGAGCTCACGACAGACAGTGATCGCCATGACCGAAATCAGTCGGACGTCATCAAAGTCAAATATTTTTTACTAGCCTTTGCCCGCGGCTTCGCCCGCGTGAATTTCCCACGGGAACTGTGCTTTTTCCCGGGATGAAAGGTATCCTATGTCCTTCTCCGTACTTCCAGCTATGTGTATGCGAAATTTCAGGAAGATTGGTTCAGTAGATAAATCGTGAAGAGGTAACAAACAAACAAACTCACTTTCGCATTTATAATAATAGTTAGGATGGTTAGGATATGATTTAAGTTGGCTTAAAAATAGCACTTTTAAATAGTCATACACAGCGCAAGTGGAGAAGAGGCGGCGCAACAAACTCGTCACTTTACAAAATATGTGTCTTATCATCATTGAGCATGAGTATGTGGTGCACTCGGCCTGTGGTGTGGCCCTAGAATAGCACCAACCCATCTCTTCCCGTGGGTGTCGTAAGAGGCGACTAAGGGATTTAAAACACCGGAGGATGGGCAGCAGCATCTTTCCGCGTACTATGCCATCACACTGCGATCGCCAACCCGCCTGCCAAGCGTGGCGATTACGGCAAACCCCCCCATTGGGGGAGGCCTTTGTCCAGCAGTGGACGTCTTTCGGCTGAGAGAAGAAGAAGATGTGGTGCACACGAATAAATATCCCAAGTCGTGATGTGTGGGTGTGAGTTGGTTGATGCCGTCACCTGGACACGTGGTGGCCGGCGGGGTGCGCGCGCGCCGCCCGCGGCGACAGGTCGGCGGACGACAGCCCGGAGCACTCCGGCGACACCGACGAGTAGTCCAGCTCGGTGTGGGTGCCGTACCTTCAGATAGAATACCGTTTCTAAAGTATATAACAATACTTACATATAATCACTTCTTGTCGTAAGACTCAAAGGCCACGCTTAGCGGGCTTTCTGATGAAATGGAGATTCAGATAAAGTGACAGCTTGCTAGCCCATCGCCTATGAGTGGAGGAATCCCCAGCCCTTACCCTCGATTGACTTTTACAATGTACGAGAAGCAGCTAGCATATTCTATGTTTTTTCTTCGCTCCCAGACCAGCATGGAATAATACTATAAGTAAACAGGTCGTGTGCGTGGAATTTTTAGGCCTTAAAGAAGAGATCTGGAAGCCCTCCAAAGAGCTGATTGGCAGGAAGTGGCGAACCGGAAGGAGTGGAAACTTCTGATCCACGCCAAGATCCTCTTTGGGTCGTTGAGCCAATCGAAGTAAGTAAAGAAGAAGAAGTAGGTAGCAATTTATAAAGACTAGCAGAAGACGACGTTTTGTAGACGCTCTCACAAATAGTGTTCCTGCTTTGAGCAGTCAAAAGACTTGTCCGCCCTCCAAGTGACCACTTTCTAATGAAGATGGCTTTGTAGAAATCCGGAGGTGTGGTTCATTGGAACTTGAACCTCAATTAAAAACTTGGATATTGCTGTACAGAGAAAACCAAAAGGACTAGCTGTTGAAGATGTGTTATAAACGCTCTCGGTCTCGCAACTTGTATCCCTGCATTGTTTTGAACTATCAAAAGAGTCTTCTACACCCTCATAGTGTTTAGTTTATGTTGACTCTGTAAAGATCCACTCGTGAGTTTGGGCCGTTGGGACTTGGGGTCGACCTGTGATATTCATGGGCCTTAAAGAAGGAAAAACTGACGACTGGCAGGAAGTGGCGCAGAACAGGGAGGAGTGGAGGCTTCTAGTATCGGAGGCCAAGATCCTCTTTGGATCGTCGAGCCATCGAAGTAAGTAAGTAAAGAAGAAAAAGCACTAAAATTACCTATAAGGGCTAGCAGACGACGAGGTCTTGTAAACACTTTCACGACTAGTATCCCTGCTCTGCTTAGAGATGTCGAAAGTCTTCTCCACCCTCCTAGTGTCCAGTTTCTGGTGCAGATGGCTCTGCAGGGAGCCGCTCCTGGGCTTGGGGCGTTGGGACTTCGGCGTGGAAGTCGCGAGGGCCGTGAGCTTGTGGTTGATGCCGTATTTGGAGTTAGTGTCTTCGAAGTCTGATACCTGCAATTAACGTGGCCACGTAAGAAAGAAACTCCTTTATTTGGCAGAAAAACATACAATTATTTTTATTCTTATATTAATATTAGTGCACTAATAGTTAAAGTTTTAAAATCCCCTGAGTATCCTAGACGAATATTTAAAGTACCCACACCCCGAGTAAATATCATATTCTCAAAACGTTTGACTGTTTGCTGTTAGGTTGCTTCTGCTGCCTTGGACATATGATTTTGCTGAGGATCTTCTTAAAGTGCCGATTTAAACATAGTCTGCTACTGTTTATAATATTTTATACTTTTTGATGTTGTTCTGTATATCTTTGGCACTTTCTAATCTTTATTTGTTAAACTTTAAATAAATATCTTTTAATATAGCCGGTTAGGACCAACTTTTTCGCTTACCATATATTGCTTAAGTTTTTCGGGCTGCCACAGGACAGGCATTTTTGCTTAGTGTGGGGCCAATGTTAATCTTTCCATATCTTCGTCATGTTGTCCTTAAAATGTATGTACCTTTTGTGTCAATAAATATATTTGTATTTGTATATGTAATAGCTGGCGCCCGCGGCTTCGGTCGCGTTAATCCTTTCTTAGCGTTGCATGCCAAATTTCAGCCCGATCCGTCCAGTGGTTTGGGCTGTGCGTTGATAGATCACGTCAGTCAGTCACCTTTGAGATTGTCAAGTCCTGTCAGATGCCTTTTGGCGACTTGCGAAAAATCTGACACCGCAGTGACAACCTTAGAAAATCTATTTTAGTCTATAACACTTCTTCTTCTTATCGAGTGAGATAGTACTAACACTGGTGTCAGATTTTATTCAAGTCGCCTATAGGCATCCGGCATGACTTTTACGACTACCGCCATCTAGTGGCAGTAGCCGTATACACACTAGATCACACATCACACACTAGTAAACTAAACACACTCAAAGACTTGATACCTGCGAGAGATCCAAAGACATGTCATCTTCCAATGATGTCTCCCTGCTTTTGGAAGATTGGGACTCCATGGGGGCGGCACGTTTTGGAGATTCGAACTTTTTGCTTTTCAGGGATTCCACTGAAGGTCTTCGGTAGCCGGGGAGCGAGTTGGCGCGGTCTGATCTGAAGTTACATCAATATTTTCATGTCTTTTTACACGACTGACCAAAAAAAAGTGTTATGTTTTCAGGGTCCATCTATGTATGTAAGTTTCTTTATTCACCATAGCCTTGAGCAGCTTAACAGATTTTGATGTAAGAGGTATTTTTAGATTCCTTGCATTCCTCCAAGTGATGTGAATTGTCAACCGTGTTTTTATTTTATCTCACTGGATGTAAATAAATCATTTCATAAATCTTTTCAATAAATTACAAGTTGAATTTCTAAGTTTATAAATTCAAATTATTATTCTAAATTGGAAAGAATACAGAATAATTACATTTATTTCTCACGAAAACTAAAAAAAAGTTTACAAAAAGAAGTGACTTACTTCTTCAGACATTGTCTCCCTGTGACCACGAAGTCCAAGTTAGCAGGCTTGACGACCACCTTCTTCGGGGTCGACGTGGCAGATGAGCCGTTGACCTGAAGACGAGAAAAAAAAAATTTAAAAGTTTCTATGGAGATAAGAGGATTTTTATCAAGTACTACTACTTAAGTAGTTTGCACTTGAAAAGGGCTAGGTCCAAGTGCAGACGGTCTTTTCTAGCTAAAACTCGCCTAAATGAAAGGAACATGTAGGTAGCATTATAACATAGGGCGGCAAACGGGCAAGCGGGTCACCTGATGGTAAGCGATCACCGCTGCCCATGGACTACTGCAACACCAGGGGTAACGCAAGAGTGTTAATTGCCGGCATTTCAAGACGTAGTCTCGTTTTAACTCGAGATAAAGTTCTAATCTAGCGATTGTTTACACATCCTGTTCCTGATTTGGTCTGATGTTGTAATATTTAATTCATGATTGAAATTTTAGAGAATTTTTATTGGGCAGTTATGCAAAAGAGACAAAGATAGGTAGGTACGAAGGTTACCTTATCTCTCTCCTTGTCCCGCTTGACGCTGTTCCTCCGACACTGGCTGCTGGAGTTCCTGCGGGAGCCCGGCCTGCTCTTGGGGTCGGGCTCCGAGTGCTGTCTCTCTGCAGAGCTCGGCAGACACACACGAGGTTACCTTATCTCTCTCCTTGTCCCGCTTGACGCTGTTCCGCCGACACTGGCTGCTGGAGTTCCTGCGGGAGCCCGGCCTGCTCTTGGGGTCGGGCTCCGAGTGCTGTCTATCTGCAGAGATCGGCAGACACACACGAGGTTACCTTATCTCTCTCCTTGTCCCACTTGACGCTGTTCCTCCGACACTGGCTGCTGGAGTTCCTGCGGGAGCCCGGCCTGCTCTTGGGGTCGGGCTCGAGTGCTGTCTCTCTGCAGAGCTCGGCAGACACACACGAGGTTACCTTATCTCTCTCCTTGTCCCGCTTGACGCTGTTCCTCCGACACTGGCTGCTGGAGTTCCTGCGGGAGCCCGGCCTGCTCTTGGGGTCGGGCTCCGAGTGCTGTCTCTCTGCAGAGCTCGGCAGACACACACGAGGTTACCTTATCTCTCTCCTTGTCCCGCTTGACGCTGTTCCTCCGACACTGGCTGCTGGAGTTCCTGCGGGAGCCCGGCCTGCTCTTGGGGTCGGGCTCCGAGTGCTGTCTCTCTGCAGAGCTCGGCAGACACACACGAGGTTACCTTATCTCTCTCCTTGTCCCGCTTGACGCTGTTCCTCCGACACTGGCTGCTGGAGTTCCTGCGGGAGCCCGGCCTGCTCTTGGGGTCGGGCTCCGAGTGCTGTCTCTCTGCAGAGCTCGGCAGACACACACGAGGTTACCTTAGTTCTCTCCTTGTCCCACTTGACGCTGTTCCTCCGGGACTGGCTGCTGGAGTTCCTGCGGGAGCCCGGCCTGCTCTTGGGGTCGGGCTCCGAGTGCTGTCTCTCTGCAGAGCTCGGCAGACACACACGAGGTTACCTTATTATCTCTCTCCTTGTCCCACTTGACGCTGTTCCTCCGACACTGGCTGCTGGAGTTCCTGCGGGAGCCCGGCCTGCTCTTGGGGTCGGGCTCCGAGTGCTGTCTCTCTGCAGAGCTCGGCAGACACACACGAGGTTACCTTATCTCTCCTTGTCCCGCTTGACGCTGTTCCGCCGACACTGGCTGCTGGAGTTCCTGCGGGAGCCCGGCCTGCTCTTGGGGTCGGGCTCCGAGTGCTGTCTCTCTGCAGAGCTCGGCAGACACACACGAGGTTACCTTATCTCTCTCCTTGTCCCGCTTGACGCTGTTCCTCCGACACTGGCTGCTGGAGTTCCTGCGGGAGCCCGGCCTGCTCTTGGGGTCGGGCTCCGAGTGCTGTCTCTCTGCAGAGCTCGGCAGACACACACGAGGTTACCTTATCTCTCTCCTTGTCCCGCTTGACGCTGTTCCTCCGACACTGGCTGCTGGAGTTCCTGCGGGAGCCCGGCCTGCTCTTGGGGTCGGGCTCCGAGTGCTGTCTCTCTGCAGAGCTCGGCAGACACACACGAGGTTACCTTATTTCTCTCCTTGTCCCACTTGACGCTGTTCCTCCGGGACTGGCTGCTGGAGTTCCTGCGGGAGCCCGGCCTGCTCTTGGGGTCGGGCTCCGAGTGCTGTCTCTCTGCAGAGCTCGGCAGACACACACGAGGTTACCTTATCTCTCTCCTTGTCCCGCTTGACGCTGTTCCTCCGGGACTGGCTGCTGGAGTTCCTGCGGGAGCCCGGCCTACTCTTGGGGTCGGGCTCCGAGTCCTGACGGGTGCTCCTCTGCATAGCTCTGGGAAATTTATTAATATTGGTACGCTTTATACGGAATTTCGTTTCCCACAAACTTATTATCTTAACGTTCTAAAGTTAATTTATAATTTTTCTTTATGTTTTAGCGATGTTGGAGTAAGGTTAGGTTAAGCCTGTAATGACACGCTGTAAGTATAAAATGAAATAATAAATAAATAAAATTTCCCCTTAACTATAAGTATCCCAATACTTACTATTTATCATTTTATCGGTGGTGTACCAAATGACATGAAAGTTAACTTAAGTTAAAAATAAGAACTTTGTTACTCAATTACGCAAATTGAGTAACAAAGTTCTTATTTTTACACCACTGACCTAAAAAGGAGTGTTATGGTTTTTGGGTTCATGTGTATAGGTATGTATGTTTCTTTATTCACCATAAGCACAAAGTAGTTAAAAGATAAGTCCTGAACGGCTTAACAGATTTTGATGTGAGTATCTTTGAATATTTACTTTCGTGAGTATCTTGGGATGTGAGAGGTATTTTTAGATTCCTTGCATTCCTCCGAGTGTCAAAGGCTATGTGAGTTGTCAGTCGTGTTTTTTACTTTTTATTAATAAGCTTGTTTCATTGTAACAAACTTTTGCTTGTATAATATTAGTAGGATTGTTAGCTGTGCCTTCCAGTATCTTTCAGTAGTTTCTGTATCTTTCAGTATGAGGTGTGACGATTTGTATTGCTGCAACACACTTATTTTGTCGTTTGATTATTTGTCGTTGTTTGTTGTGTGAAACTGTATGTGTTGTTGTGGCTACAGATAAAGTATATATCTTTCTTCTTAATCGTTCCCTCTTTGCTGAGGATTGTATTGTGACTCATCTCATACAAAAGCGGTGGTGATAGGTACATATGTTTACATTTAGACAAAAACACTGATCCATCTGTAAAAACTATAAATAAACAAAATCAATATAAAATGGTGCCGCTTCACTGCACTGGCCGGGGGCGAGTGTTCAGACAAAGGGCTCCAGGTCACCTTTTGATCTATAGATGCAAAAAAACTACGAGAATTTTATGATTAAAATATCCATATCGTGATATAGGTATCTAAATACATAGTACTTGGATACTTTAGAACTAACGTACATCGTACTCGCATACTTCGACATTGGATACTTTAGAACTAACGTACATAGTCATTTCGTACTTAGGCGTTAAGTAGCGGAGTATTATATTTGTTTCTTATATTTTATTTTTGACTGTTCATAATCTAGTATATGTATAAAGTTAATAAATAGCACCTTTGGCATGTTAGGCGACCAAGACTGTTTCATGAGTTTCTTTTGGCATTTCTTCTCAGCAGTGGTCGTTCCGAACTGCTAGTAATTTGTAGCTTTGAGCGTGTAAAAAAGAGCCTTCGGCCTTCACCCAAATTTCTATTTTTAGAATTTTTGATTTTTTTTATTTCGGAGTCCTAAGTGGACTTGTTCGGTTACCCCTTGATTGAATTCACAAAAGCATAATCATGTTACAAATACATATATAAATGAGTGTATTTGAATGTAGATTAAAAAAATAAAGTTCACTTTGCCCCTTCTCATTATTAAATAGCAAAATCTATAGATTCAAAGTTAACTATTCCAAAAAAGCCAACATCACAAAATCTTTTAAATACCTAACTGCAACACTTAGCGCAGTAAATAGAGCGAACCTTCCCTAGGGCTTAATTACGTGCGGTCCAGTAACTCAATTTTTTTTATATTATTGTTTAGGATGGTTGTAAGTATTTAAAATAAATATGGCACAATTGAATAGCTTTTGCACTCGCCGCCAAATTGGAAAAATAAAATAAAAATCACCACTTTGTTCGGTTTTTCGCTTATATTTTCTTTTAAGTGCATTTTCGCTAGAAAAGTGTTCTACACAATGTTGTAGAAAATTAAATTTGCCGTTATTAACATTTTATATTTTGTTTCTACGACTGACAGTTTACGAGAAAAAAAAAATCCTTTGCCTTAAAAAAATCTAATTTTTCAAACATTCGTCAATCTTTTTTAATTTAGAACGATGTAATCCAGTCATGACCTATTCTAGGAGAAAAAGTAGCAGAACAAACATTGTAGGGAATTTAATTACCTGCAAAACGCAATTGCATATTTCTTAACCAACCCTGCAAGGTGGAGAGTAAAAACTAAATGATAAAACAACGGAAATTGTTTTTTGCTATAATATTTTACTTTTTACTAACTGAACCTCGCACCCATGGAAATTTCGGGATATAAAGTACCTTATGTGCTAGTTCTGATATTTTTCTACTAGTATACCAAATTTAATCGAAATCCGTCTAGTAGATTTTGTGTGATTAAGCAACAAATATCACATCCAAACTTTCCCATTTTTAGTGTGATTCATTGCAGGTGAGTAACCGGTACCTGATCGGGACACTGTAAAAGTGTCTGTGGACATTATCAAGTATAGATATTAGATAATATTTGCTTCATCAGCAATAAAGATTGGGAAAGAAACCCAATTTTAAAATGAAAAAGTTTGGATGTGATATTTCTTGCTCAATCTTAAAAAATCTACTAGACGGATTTCGATAAAATTTGGTATGCTAGTAGAAAAATATCAGGGCTAGCACATAAGGTACTTTTTATCCCAATATTCCTATGGGAGTAAAGCCCCCGTGTGCAGCTAGTAGACATAAAATATGATAGCAAAAACGTAATATTTTAACTTTTACTTTTACTCCCTACTCCGTAGGGTTGGTTAAAAAAAATTACATGTGTTTTGTAGGTAATTAAATTTCCTTCAAATTTTATTCCAATATATATTTTCCTAGAGTAGGCCATAAATGAATTACAGCGCTCTGAAGTAAAAAGTTTGACAAATTTCCAAATGCGATCAAAAATGCGATTTTTTTAAAGTGCATATCTCCATAACTATTAGTCCTAGAAACAAAATATAAAATGTACATTATAGGAAATTTATCTTTACAACATTGTGTAGAACTCTAATGTAGCTAAAATGCATCTAAACGAAGGTGAGAGCGCAAATCTGAATAAAGTGGCAATTATTTTTTGTTTTTCAACATATGACGGGCGTGGAAGGGGGGAGAAATTGTGCCTCTTGCATTTTAAACACTTACTAACCATCCTAAATAACATATGAAAAATTCAGAACTATTGAACCATTTGTAAGTAAACCCTACCCTTAGCTCTATTTTGGTCTTTATTCAATGAACTATGGACGGAATTGTATTAAATTTGGTATACTAGTAGAAAAATACCAGAAATAGTACATAGGTTACTTTATATCCTGAAATTCCCATGGGAGCGAAGACCCGAGGCGCAGTTAGCAGAAAATAAAATATTATAACAAAAAAAGCAATATTCCGTAGTTTTAATATTGAGTTTCACTCCCCATTCTGCAGGGTTGGTTAAGAAAAAGACAAATGCGTTTTGTAGCTAATTAAATTCCCTACAAATTTTATTCCAATACTTATTCTCCTTAAATATGCCATAACTAGATTACAGCGTTCTGAAGTGACAAGTTTGACAAATTTCAGAAAAAGAAGATTTTTTTATTTTTTTTTACGAGCACACATCTCGGTAACTATCAGTTCTAGACACAAAATGTAAAATGTAAATAATAGGAAATTTAATTATCTACAAGATTTTGTAGAACACTTTCCTAGCAAAAATGCATCTAAACGAAAATATGAGCCTAAATCTGAAGAAAGTTTTTTTTTTTAGTTTTTTTAAGATTACTACGGACGCTGAAACTTGGCAATTGTGCCCTTTTTATTTTGAATACTCACAATAATCCTACACAACATTTCAAAAAATTCACAATTACTGGACCGTTTGTAATTTGATTCTCGTCTATTTACTGCGCTAACTACTAAAAAGTATTCTAAAAGACGTTTGTTTGTTTGTCGTAATCATTGTACTAAGGGTACATAATTAATAATTGTTACGTTTGTTAAGAGAATATATACGGACAATTCATACAGATTGAGTTAGCCCCAAAGTAAGTTCGGGACTTTTGTTATGGGATACTAACTCAACGATACTATATTTTATGACAAATACCTACATAATTATAGATAAACATCCAAGACCCAGGCCAATCTGAAAAATATCATTTTCCATCTTGACCTGACCGGGGATCGAACCCGGGACCTCCGGTGTGGCAGTCTGGCGTGATAACCGTTAGGCCACGGAGGTCGTCAAGTGATGTGAAACACGTATATGCCTCATAGAGTTATTTATTTCTATGACTAGTGATGTCCTTTCCCTATCAATAATAACATAAATAGAAAGGAAAATACACAATGGTGGACTTATCCCATGAAGGGAATTCGTTTGCCTCGAAATTCTCTCACTAATTACAATTTTTTTTTATAACATAGGGCGGCAAACGAGCATGCGGGTCACCTGATGGTAAGCGATCACCGCTGCCCATGGACTACTGCAACACCAGGGGTATCACAAGAGTGTTGCCGGCCTTTCAAGAAGACGTAGACTCGTTTTTTGAAGGTTCCAATGTCGTATCGGATTTTTTTTTTCTAATTACAAACATACTATGACGTGCGTCAGTTGTGTCTCAAAAGCCAAAGAAATCGTAATAAAACATAGAAGTGTTACAGAGACCTTGTGGCTTTAGTTCAATTTCTTTGGCTCTTGAGACACAATTGAGCCACGTCATCTACGTTTGTTATTAGTAGATTCGGCCACATGTATCAGTATCAATACTAACAAAATATAGCTGAAGAGTTTGTTTGAAAGCGCTAATCTCTTGATCCGATTTAAAATATTATTTCTGTGTGATAGCCAGATTAGCTATGGAAGCGAAGCTGCGGGGCACGGCTAGTAAACAAGCTTGTGTCCGCGACTTCGTCTGCGCGTAATTAACTATTGTTAATTTGTTAATACTTATCTCGGGTTCTAATCAAGATTTAAGTTAGATCGACCTTCACAACAATTCAACAAAAACCGCTTCTTTGGACCAGTAGTTTTTGCGTGAAGCAAACAGTAAGACAAAAATGTTTTAGCTTCCATTGGTCTTAAGACATATTTCTCTTAAATATAAGTACAGTTTCCTTTGCGAAGTTTTGGATGCGAGTTTGTGTGTATGTTTGTTACTCAATCACGCAAAATCTCACAGACTAATTTCTATAAAATTTGGTATACACGTAGAAATATAGGCAATAGCACATAGGGTATAATTTTTATCCCGAAAGTCCTGCGGATGCAAAATTCCAGAGATCAACTAGTCAATATAAGTATGTATATAAAAATCTTCCGTTACTGACTAAGTGACTGAAGGCAAGGCACAGCCAAAACTACTGGGCGTAGGAAGCTGAAATTTGTCATGTAGGTTCCTTAGGGAGTGTAGGGGAGCACTCAGAGAGGATTTCCCGGAATTCCCACGGGAACAACGTCCCGGGCCCACGCTAGTGTTACAACAAACTAACGCTTTCTCAAAAAGTCGGCAACGCATCAGTGACCTTTATAAGCTCATCTGGACTGCGGTGATTGCTTACCATCAGGCAACCCTACTCGTTTACCTAAACTCCATTTATTCATAATTGTCCTATTATGTAAACAATCTTCACAGTACTTTTTTTTTAATTTTGTTGAAAATAAATCAAATATTAGTTCAAACCTAAACATTCTAAAGTAATACATTTACTAACCACGAAAGTAATTTCCTAAAAAGTCTATTTTAATTTATAATGTTGTAAAATCATAAAAAGACATGGTAAGATTGTTTACATAATAGGACAATTATGAAAAAATGGACTTTACTACATACATACATAGAATCACGTCTTTATCCCTTACGGGGTAGACAGAGCCAGGAGTCGTGAACATCGAAGGCCACGCTTACCTACTATTAAAAATACATACATATTATCACGCCTTTTTCCCGTGGGGGTAGGCAGAGACTAGCGATGTCCACTTGCTACGATCCTTACAGATCTCTCTCGCTTCCTCTACACTCATCACTCTCTTCATACATGCTCTCCGGCTATTAAATATAAAATAAAAACAACCGTACTCACCTATATTTCACTCCAGTATATCGCAAACCATCTCGGTACGCGACCTGCCGGCCCACTGAGTATAATATTATCCTGTGACACGCATGGTTAGGTCAGGGAGGGAGGTTGGTGGCTGGGTGATAGGCGGCGCGGGGAGCGATTGTCCCGTAGGCACAGAATTAATATAAGTACTACGTACAGAAAGGAAACTCCCTGCCCCTCCCGCAATATGGCACCTTCCCGCACTCCCGCACTTCTCCCCCGTTCTTGTGTCTATTGGGACGCTATGACTATGAAAACGCACATATTGACGTGTTACTGACGTGTTCACGGATATACTTACAGTTTCATTTGTAGTAGTAGTAGGTATATTTGACGCCCCGTTTCTATGAAGCGCCTCGCCCTGTGCTAGCCGTAGGAGTTCATTCCGTGACGGCCAGCTGTTTTTCCCACGTTACGTCATAAAAATAGACAAGTTGACAAAACGGGAGACTCCCGTATCCCGACCACCCTGGTCGTCTCATCCCGTCGGCTGACACAGATCATTTATCCCGGTGTTTTTTAAACGGGGCAGATAGCATAAATTGAGTAGCATACGCCTTTAAGTGCCAATCTAGTGTATGTATAAAGTTAATAAATAGCCCCTCTGGCATGTTAGGCGACCAAGACTGTTTCATGAGTTTCTTTCGGCATTTCTTCTCAGCAGTGGTCGTTCCGAAATGCTAGTAGTTTGTAGCTTTGAGACATAATATATTATGATTAAATAATTAGTTATCGACGTGAAAAAGAGCCTTCTTTGAAGGCCAAGTTTCAATAAAAAAAAATTGATTTTGACTTTGACTAAGGTTTTAGACATGAAAATCTGACATCAAACAATGAAAGAATGACGTCACCAAAAAAAAGTAAGAATATTTTCCGCTCCGCTCCGCTTATGACCAAGCGCACAGGTTATAATTAAGGGCGGGGGCGGTCACTGGCGCATGCAACAGGTCGGGAATCCATGGAGACGATGATTTGACATTTATATTTCAACAAGCTTTGCCCGCGGCTTCGTCCGCGTTAATTTCCCACGGGAACAGTGCTTTTTCCCGGGATGAAAGGTGTCTCAGTACTTCTAGCTATGTGTATCCTAAATTTCAGGAAGATTGGTTCAGTAGATAGATGATAGATATAAGATTTATTCTCAAACTATTTACATTTTGCAAAGAAAGCATACAACCGTAACAATACAAATATAAAGGTATAAAACAAACAAAATTTAAAGTGCATGTTGGATGTACTGTGATGTTTTGTCAATTAGAAAATATATAAATTTAAATGGCAATGAGAAAGGGTCCAGACTCAGCTTATTGTCGCAGGCGAACTGCGCTGCGACGCTGTTGATTCTGCCAGAACCCGGGGTGAGGTCAGCGAAACGACTCAAAAATGAGCCGAAATACGATAATGTATAAACAAAATAAATGTACTAAAATAATGAAGACATAACTATTTTGTCTATAATATAGATGAATTTTAGCTGAAAAGGAATGAGATACAATATTGGTTGTATAGGTAATCGAATTTTCATAAAAAAAAAATAAAAATAACACCAGTGACATTCATAACAATAAGAAAGAAGTACAAATTTTATAAGATTGATTTGTTCGAATGCTGCAATACATAGGATTTTTAAATAAAAAGGTGCGAGTGATTTATGAATAAAATAATGATAGTGTGTGAATATAATATAGACTGCGTCTGATATAGAATGATGAGTACAATATGAATGCCTATATATGTATGATGTAAACATAGATTATTAAATAATATTTTTTTTGCTTAAAAACCATAAAAGAAATATAGAAAATCATAGCAAAATTACTCAATGATTGTTTTACAGTACATGCACGTTGCACATTTACTTCCAAGATAGTATATTTAATAACAAGATGTCTTTTCAACATTTTAGATAGAGATAAAAACAAAGTTTATTACAAGTTTGCATATGATAACACTGACTACAAAAGAACACTACTTTGATGCACTTGTGATAAAGAAATATAATGAAATAGAGCTGATTTAACACAATTCACGATGTTACAACAGCTGTAGGCCCGCCTGCCGCTCGGCCGCGGCCGGCGGCGGCGGCGACGAGCTGCTGAACACCGACTCGATATCCTGCAGGCTGCTCAAATGATACACAGTAGACGTAGCAGTACGTCTTGCAATTACATACTTTGCCTCCTTTTGTCCATAAAAACTTCCAACTCTCTGGTTTAGAATTACGACATGCTTGTAGTGTCTTGGCGAAAATTATTCTATTTGATTTAGTGAGTCTTTCATTAATATAGAAGTTCAGTAGATGACGAGGTCACAGAACATATAACGTGGACGAGGTTACAAACAAACATAGAAATAAACAATACAAACAAATAAATACCCTTTTAACTAGGTACTCATGTGCTTCTACGAAGTTAAGAAGTGAAGTTTAGTTTTTCTATATATGCAGATCGAAAACCTTAGATCGAGGATCTTGGAAGAAGAAGAGAGAGGCCTTTGTCCATTATTGGGACAAAGATGGCTATTAAATAACAACATAACAAAAAAAATATATAACTCAAAGGTGACTGACTGACTGACATAGTGATCTATCAACGCACAGCCCAAACCACTGGACGGATCGGGCTGAAATTTGGCATGCAGGTAGATGTTATGACGTAGGCATCCGCTAAGAAAGGATTTACGCGAGCAAAGCCGCGGGCGCCAGCTAGTAAAATATATAACTCAAAGGTGACTGACTGACTGACATAGTGATCTATCAACGCACAGCCCAAACCACTGGACGGATCGGGCTGAAATTTGGCATGCAGGTAGATGTTATGACGTAGGCATCCGCTAAGAAAGGATTTACGCGAGCGAAGCCGCGGGCAAAAGTTAGTAACAAATAAAATAGGTCGACTCCTCAGCTTTTCTGTTCGTTTACTCTACTAGAGCGAGTTACGGAGACGTAACCAAATTATCGAAGGTACATCACATTTTGAATTTAATTTTGCTATACCCACACTGGTTACATGTTTAACTGCACATTTTTTTTGTCATTTTTATACTCATGTTTTGCAAATAAATGAATTATGAACATGGCTGAAAGAAAATGATGGAAATTCAACATAGCTGCTAACCATGGACAACTGCAACACCAGGGGGTATCAGAAGTGGTCCTTATCTTTAACTATATGAAGACCTCCGTGGCCTAACGGTCATCACGCCGGACTGCCACAACGGAGGTCCCGGGTTCGATCCAAGGTCGAGTCAACGTGGAAAATGATCTTTTTCAGATTAGCCTGGGTCTTGGATGTTTATCTAATGTATTTGTTATAAAATATAGTATCGTTGAGTTAGTATCCCATAACACAAGTCTTGAACTTACTTTGGGGCTAACTCAATCTGTGTGATTTGTCTGTAAATATTTAAATTATATAACAGCTACGGTGAAGTTTGTAGCTATTTATTGTAATTTTGGAAATGGATGGACGACGAATTCAGGCGGGCGAAGCCTAGGACAAAAGCTAGTCCCAACTAAAATTATAAATGCGAAAGTGAATTTATTGATTTGTTTGTTACCTCTTCACGCTTTATCTACTGAACCAATCTTCCTGAAATTACGCATACACATAGTTAGGTATACCGAGAAGGACATAAGGTACTTTTTACCGAAAAATTCCCACGGAAGTTTTGTAGGTATATATATATATACATACCTAAACATTCTTAAATAAATTTTAATCAAACATTTTCTCTTTATATCTGAATTTATAAACATATCTATTCGCATATTTGTGAATCAGTTTCTCCACTCATATATATAGATTTTAGGCCAGCAATCGTCAACATTTTCCAGTCACACTACGACCTGTAAACCCGTTGTCTCCTTAATTTTGACCCCATTGCGGGGACAACAGAACATCAAAAGAAGTCCTTATCGTTGTCACAGTGACCATTTATGAAGACAACGGAAAAAAAATACTTTATTAAATTACCAGCTTTTGCCCGCGGCTTCGCCCGCATGAATTTCCCACGGGAACAGTGCTTTTCCCGGGATGAAAGGTAACCTATATCTTTCTCAGTACTTCCAACTATGTGTAAGCTAAATTTCAGAAGGATTTGTTCAGTAGATAAAGCTTGAAGAGGTAACATAACAAACAAATAAACAAACTCACTTTCGCATTTATAATATTACTTCTTTGGGAACTTTGTCCCTACCCCACAGGTACTCACACACAATTTTTAACACAACTGGTTACATACACATTTGTCTTTTTGTATCTTATTTTTGTAAGTAGCTTTTGTCTGCGCCTTCGCCCGCGTAAATTTTCACGAAAGAATCCTAAATTTTTACGGGTATCTAGCCTATAAATATGTATTTTATTAGTATAACATGGTATAACACCATGTTTGTAATATTTAAACATTGACTTATGTGCGTTGCGGGGTCTCCTAACATAGGCTCTTTGATGTCTAAAGGAGGCCCATCCATTATAAGTAAAATTGTAACTTGGTACTGCAAATAAATACATTTTTTTTTATTACAAAAAGAGACAAAATCAACAGGGACAAGAGGAACACCCGGCTACGACACGGCCAAAAGCGAAACTCGCCCGAGTGAAACGCAACCGGTTACTGCTTGTTTTCTTGAGTTTTAAACAGACATACATACATATTTTCACGTCTATCCCTCACGGGGTAGACAGAGCTTCAGGATCTTTAAGCCATCTTATTTGTAACTAATGTTGCGAAAGTTTGGACGTGTTTGTGTGTAGATATTAACCAATCTCGTAAACAGATACAGGCACAGTATCACGTCTTTATCCCTTACGGAGTAGACAGAGCCCAAGGTAGTGAGACTCTGTCACGCTTAGCTAAAAAGTGGGCTTATTGGAAGAGAGATTCAGATATAGTGACAGGTTGCTAGCCCATCGCCTATGAATTAAAACAATCCCCAGTTTAAAACCTCGATGATTGAATAAAACGCACACTAAAATAAAATAAAAAAATAAAATAAAAAAATATACGGACAAATCACACAGATTGAGTTAGCCCCAAAGTAAGTTCGGGACTTGTGTTGTGGGATACTAACTCAACGATACTATATTTTATGACAAATACATATATAGATAAACATCCAAGACCCAGGCCAATCTGAAAAAGATCATTTTCCATCTTGACCTGACCGGGGATCGAACCCGGGACCTCCGGTGTGGATAGGTATGTAAGTATATAGCAATACAGGGTTATTTTGTAAATACTGGCCAAATTTTTACAATATGCTCAGTACTTGGAATACAACTACGTCCGAAATAAATTTATAGTAAAAGAATAACATAAAATTTCAGCTTTCCATACTAAGTCCCATCAGCTGATCGACCTATTTGTATGGGAAGAAAAAAATTTTTTTTTTCATTTTTTGACATAAATTTTTTTGGAAACTTGCTCTAATTCATCAACCAAATCTGCTGCGAAAATTTGGCCAATGGTTTCAAACATATAATTGAAAAATTTTTACTGTGTAAGCTCCTTATGTTATATTATTATTATTTAATATTTATATGCCTCAGCGCCGCTAGTACTGGGCAAAGGCCTAGAAGTCCTTCTCCCAAGACTTGATATAAGGCTATTCGCGCCACCCTTTGTCAAATTCATCACACCACCAGAGCAGAGCGCATCCGTATGGTGTGATGTGACACAAAATAAATCTTAATTTTTTGAGTGGTACATTATGTGTTAAAGTCGCCATTATCAAGATCAGGATCAACAAACAAACATACACATGACTTTAAGCAACCATGTCCGAAGCTCCATCCGGGTGGAGCTTTCACCCGAATCCAATCGGTCAAGCGCGTACCGGTTATAGGTGTTAGATAACAATCGCATAGTTAGAAATATGGAAATTGGGTACCGAAGAAAGTTGTGTCATGGCCGTTAGATTTTTAATAAAACGCGACACTACATTTACTACATGACGCGATATAACATTTTGTGCGTCATAGTGAGACGGCGGGGCGCACTGTAGCTTCATTCATTCACCTACACTACATGTATGGTCCATTTATTCGAGTCAGTCATTTGCTCGTCCCACTAAAATCTCGGACAGTCATCGATTTCAAATTTGTTAATCGTTAACTTGGACCAAGTTTAATTTGCGCTGGGCCGAGTTAGTTACTTACTAATAACGGTGTAGTTTACTTGGACCACATCAAGTTAACTATTTTAAATTTTATAAAAATATAATAGTGAATGCGTTATTGGCCTTACTAGAAATGTAATTTTTAGAATATAAGTAACTAACTTTTGCCCGCGTTTTCGCCCGCCTGAATTTCCCACTGGAACAGAACCCGCTTTTTCCCGGGATGAAAGGTACCCTAGGTCCTTTATTTATTTCATGAATAAAGAAAATTTAAATGTTAAATATCTGGTTAGGTACTTTAGTTTATTTGCAGTCCAAGAACCTAAAGCAGGGGCATATTATATACTTACAAATTATCTTTTTAAAAACCATCATTTTACAAACAACTTTGTAAAATATTTGAAAAACTTTATCTGCTTTGAAAAACTCATCCTTTAAAAAAATGATCATTTTACAAACAAATTATTAGACAAATATTGGTTTTACCAATGATATACTATAAACAAGAGGCAGATATGTTATAGGCGCGCGCGCTGTGAAGACTCGAATACGACCCAATTGGAACGTCTTGTAATCAGTCTGCGCCCAGCGCCTCGTCGAGCGTACCGCGTCGTAAAGTTCCTGTGTCCTTACCAAAATATATTAAAAATTCCATCGTGTGTGTTTCGAAAGTGTACCAATTATGATTCTAAAGTAAACAAAGTACAAGGGATCTCTTATCACATGTGAGTATGCAAAAATAATTTGATTGTTTAGTATATTTCAATTATTTTTCCAAATAATCTAATCACTGACGCCATGTTCAGACAAAGAAAGAGAGATTCTAGTTTTGACGTGAGAGCGACAAGGATGCGTGCGCTGCGGACATAGATTAGTTAGTGCAGAATCGAATACTGATGGTGGCTTCAATGCCTAAAATTAATGTTCAGTTGTTTTTTATTATTGTTCGTTATTATAATAGCTATCTAATGTGTGTAATGGACTAATTTAATAAACATTAAAATAGTTTCACTGAATTCGATTTTCTACTATTATAATACATTATACTGATAATTGAGGATTACTATTGTTTTTCTTTTTATCAATTAGGTTTCCGAGTTTTTTCCGACACTGAATTGTTAAATATTTCAATATATATGATTTACTTTTATAAGATGTTTTATTTCTTACCCATGTACTTTCTTTTCAAATAAGTGTCCTCTCTACAACAAAAAATGTTACTCTATGCATAAGAAACATTTGACGAGGAATCATTGAAAACTATTGCTATCTCTTTCATTCGCATGCTCTTTTGTATCTTTTGTCTTACTTATCAGTAAAACTTGTCGATGTGTGTAGGTTTGGATTGCTCGGAACAGACCTAAAACGCAAATTATTATGAACGTAACATATCTGTATTATAATATATCATTGGGTTTTACAAATTATCATTTTACAAACAAATTATTTAACAAAATCTTCAATTGCTAAAACAACGATAGACAAAATATCATGTGGCAAATACATCGTTTGATATATTTACCAAAACTAAAAGATATGAAGTTTTGAGTACAAAAAGAAGGTTTGTCTCCAAGCGATTTGAGCTGTAAGTTATTTACATGATGAACAAAAGATGGTAGGTTAGGTTGCGAAGAGCAAAGCGACGTAAGTAGGAAGTAAGTGTAGGAACTCCTTGATGCTAGTGTCACCGCGACGTACGCTTTTAAAAATCAACGATCAGAACATAATTTTTCTAGTGTTAAATTTGTTTATTGAGAAGGTAATCATCAACATATATTACTAAGAACATAAAGTATGTTTTTTTAAATAAATAGTAAATAAAAGATATTTGTGAAATAAAAAAAAAATATGATAATAAAATATGTTATTATTGGCAGAAATCCAATTAGGTTCAAGTTATTTTTTTATGACCACCCGGAAAGACTTTGAGGGCGGAAAAGAAGTTAGCTTCAGGTTATTTTTCTTTGTGACCACCCGGAAAGACTTGAGAGCAGAAAATAAGTTAGGTTCAGGTTATTTTTTTTATGACCACCCGGAAAGATTTTGAGGGCGGAAAATAAATTAGGTTCAGGTTATTTTTTATGACCACCCGGAAAAATTTTGAGGGCGGAAAATAAATTAGGTTCTGGTTATTTATATATGAACTTTTGAAGGAAATACTTTTGAAAATGGTGACTAAAGAGCGTAGCTCCACAGCAACGTGCATTGCCAAGCTGTATGGCGATGCTTAAGGGCTGACGTCCTTAATTAAAACTTGGCCTATTGGTTTGCAAAATGATGTTTTGGTCAAGAGAGTTGTTTGATGAAATAAAACTTTATAAAATAAAAGTTTTATACTCGATACATTTGTAGAGTAAAATACATATATATAAAATAAAAGTTTGTAAAATGAAACGTTTTTAAAATAACGAGTTTGTGAAATGAAACATTTTTAAAAGGTATAGTTTTTTAAACGATGTTTGTAAAATAATGGTATGTGAAAGATTTTTTGGTCAAACATTAGTGAACCATATTATATACATATGTATGTATACATATAGTATGTAGCTGTGGTGGTTGAGTGAGACGACACCTGAGGTCGGAAAGGACCCAGGTTCAAATCGTACCTGTGCCACATGAGTTTGCTTTAGGTAGTTTTCATAGACCACCACTTGCTTCCGGTAAAGATCATCGTACTAGTACTGAAAAGGACCTAGGGTACCTTTCATCCCGGGAAAAAGCACTGTTCCCGTGGGAAATTCATGCGGGCGAAAACGCGGGCAAAAGTTAGTTACTTATATTCTAAGAATTTCATTTCTAGTAAGGCCAATAACGCATTCACTATTATATTTTTATAAAATTTAAAATAGTTAACTTGATGTGGTCCAAGTAAACTACACCGTTATTAGTAAGTAACTAACTCGGCCCAGCGCAAATTAAACTTGATCCAAGTTAATGATTAACAAATTTGAAATCGATGACTCGTCCCAGGTCCGAGATTTTAGTGGGACGAGCAAATGACTGACTCATTTATTCATAATTGTCCTATGATGTAAACAATCTTCACAGTACTTTTTATTGAATTTTGTTGAAAATAAATCAAATATTAGTTCAAACCTAAACATTCTAAAGTAAAACATTTATTAACCACGAAAGTAATTTCCTCAAAAGTCTATTTTAATTTATATTGGTGTAAAATCGTAAAAAGACATGGTAAGATTGTTTACATGATAGGACAATACTAATCCTAATATCCTATTTAGTTGCTCTGCACATTTTCTGGTAGCAGAGCGTAGTTTATCTACCCTCTATTTGTTCGTTTGTAAAAAATAATTAATTGTTTGTAAAAATTATTAGATTTTCTTAGTTTGTTTGTATAAGAATATTTGTAACCTTTTTTGTATTTGTTTGCGGTTTGTACCGTGCGTTCCGGGTTTGTGCCATTCTCATACCTACCGCGGTTCTTCGTGTAGTTGTTTGATTTTGTTGTTTTTTATTTACCTTTTGTTATTTTTTGTTTGTGACTTGACGCGATGGCGAGGGCCTCCAATGCTAGGGCGACACTCGCCAACGAATTGAGATGGTTTGTGACGGCCGGTGGACTCCTGTCCCGGAAGGACAGGGAGGCCGCTATACTGGAAAGAGCGGATCAGCTCCGCTCACGATTGAACAACGCGGAAGCGGCCATGGCGGCGCTTACCGAAGCCGACCTTACCCCGGAGGTCTACGCAGGTCACGTGGCGGACCTGGACCAGATCCTGAGTCTGCACGATGACATCGTGGAGGCGGCGGCCGCAATAAGGGCGAGACAGGCTGGCGGACCAGCCCCTCGCACACCTGTTAGACAGGAAGGACCAGCGGTTACTGGTCGGCTCCCCACCCTTCAGCTGTCCCACTTTGGGGGTAGGATGGAGGAGTGGGTGGCATATAAAAATATGTTTGAGTCCCTGGTCGTAGCACGACAGGATTTGTCGAAGGCCCAGAAGATGGCCTACCTCCTCTCCACTCTTGAGGGTGAAGCGCGGTCGCTCATCCAGCACCTCCGGGTGGAGGACGACCAGTACGATACGGCTTGGGAGTTATTGAACTCCCGCTACCAAAATTTACGTTTGTTAGCGGATGCGCACGCCGCACAGTTGATGGCCCTGCCCAAGGTGGCCAACAGGGCACAGTTGCGCCTGCAGTTGCTCACGCCCGTTACAGTGGCCTGTAACGCGCTCCGCACACTGGGGCTGCCGGTGGACCAATGGTCTTTTTTGTTGGTGCACATTGTATTGGGCAAATTGCCCAATGACATCCGCTCGCGATTTGAGCGCGAGAATGCCGGAACGGGATAGCACCACCCTACCAACATTCACTGACTTGGTGAAGTTTTTGGAGTTTGAGGCACGGGCGGCTGAGAATACCATGACGGACTCAGCGCCATCCAGAGCGCCTGAACGTAGGCCCTTGGAACCCTCATGGCGAGGGAAGCCCCAACAGGGACGGCAACCGCCACCGCGTGGAGCTGGTGTGCGGGTTGCGCACACGGCAGCAGTCGCGAGGGACGCGGACTGCCTGCAATGTGGCCGGATGGGCCACAGCCTGCTACAATGCAGGGACTGGCAGAGACTGCCAGTACAAGATCGGCGCCGCATGGCAAGGCGGCATGAACTTTGCTTCTACTGTTTGGGCGGTCACTATGCACGTGACTGTCCCAGTGCCATACCATGCAGTGCATGCCGTGGGCTGCACCACGTGATGCTCTGCATGAACCGGAACGGGGATGGCCCCCGGTTGTTGAGCAGGGGTCCCCTATGGGCGGGGGCGCTCCTGCGCGAAGCCCTCCACCATCGGACGGAGGACGCGGCTTTGCTCGTCGCACCCCCCTCGGGAGGGGGTCGCGTACCGGCGCGGGTCTTGGCGGACCGGGACCACGCGCCCCAAGGTCGTGGCCAGTATGTGACTGGCCAGGCCCCGGATAGGGCCCCCATGGGCGGGGGCCCTAGATCGGACGTGAGTGGGGACACCCCCCTCCACGCGGGTTACCAATACCCAACACATGCAGCCGCAGCGGTTTTCTCCGCCGCTGCACGAGTACCCACGGCTGGAGTACCACCCGCCGTACCATAGGTATGGCCGGGCCGCAGGTTATGCCCCCCCTCAGATGGGGATGTGCACTCGCCCGCCATATTATCCGGGTCAGTGGCGCGCCCCTGGTTTGGAGAGAGTGGGGAGCCCGTAACTAGCTTGCTCCCTTGCTGGGACAGAGCCGCGGACGGTTCTGCTCCCTACCGCGGTGGTCCGCGTATGGGGTCGTGGGGGGGAAGCCATTAATTTGAGAGCTCTGTTGGACTCAGGGGCTCAAAGCAGTTTGGTTACCACTCGAGTGGCACGCCAGTTAGGTTTAGTCGTGGAAGACTCGCCTGTGCCACTTCTTGGAGTTGGTGGCATACAAGTGAAGTGTCTGACGGGCCAGACACTTGTCACCTTTTCTTCGCTGAAGTCCTCCACAATGAGGATCACGACTTCGGCTATGGTAATGGATACCATTGCGGGTTGGCACCCCTCGACAGACATACCGCCGGGTGTGTTGTCTTTGGTTTCGGGTCTGGATTTGGCCGACCCCTTTGTCTTTCATCCCGGCCCAGTGGACTTGCTCCTGGGCTCGGACGTATTGGGTTGGATTTTATTGGGTACACAGAAGGCTCTGGGTTCGTCTTCACTGATGGCAGTGTCTACGATTTTTGGTTTTGCCCTGATGGGCCCTGTGTTTGATAATGGCACCGCGGAGGAGCCACCGGTTGTCGCATCTGCGTCCTTGGCCAAGACCATGCAAAGGTTTTGGGAGGTGGAGGAGCCACCTATGAGTTCCAGGATGGATCCGGAACACGCTGAGTGCGAAGCCCTTTTTCGATCGACCACGGAGAGGTTGCCCTCCGGTCGGTTTGTAACTAGGTTACCCTTTGTTGCCTCTCGTCCTAGCCTAGGGCAAAGTAGGGCGCTTGCGGAGAAACGACTGCTGTCCATGGAGCGACGTATGCAGCGTGACCACGTACTTCGCGATAAATATATTGAATTTATGCGCGAGTACGAGGATTTGGGTCACATGTCTCCGGCTCGAGTTGATTGGAGCTCAACTGAGCATTATTTTTTGCCCCACCACGCGGTGGTGAAGGCCTCAACAGGCAAATTGAGGACCGTCTTTGATGGGTCCGCACCCACTTCGAACGGAGTTTCGTTGAATCTATGTTTGCATTCAGGTCCCAAATTGCATAGGGACATAATTGACATCATCTTGAACTTTAGAAGACATCAAGTGGTTTTTGGCGCGGACATCCGGATGATGTTCCGCCAGACAGTCATACATCCTGAGGACAGGCGATTCCAGTTGATACTCTGGCGTGAGCGCCCTGAGGATCCTGTGACGGTGTATGAACTCAACACAAACACGTATGGTTTGAAATCTAGTCCCTATATCGCCATCAGATCATTGCTTGAATTGGCAGAGCGGGAACGGATCCGCTTTCCCCGTGGGGCTTCCGTGCTGTCACGTGACTTGTATGTTGATGACGTGTGCACCGGAGCCCAAAGTATTGAGGAGGCCCTCCTACTGCGGGATGAATTGATTGAAATATTGAAGACAGGTGGCTACGAGCTACGTAAGTGGTTGTCTAATGAGCCTAAAGTTCTAGAAGGGATCCCGGAGGATCACCAACAGAACCCTCACCTGTTTGAGGATGTGGATGATCCCAACAGGATAGCGGTGCTGGGCATGCAGTACCAGCCGCTAACCGATATTTTCACATTCCAAGTGGACTTGGAAATACCAAAAGTCTGGACTAAGAGAACGGTGTTGTCCGTAATAGCCCGTATGTTTGATCCAAGCGGTTGGATCAGTCCAGTGATATTCTCTGCAAAGTGTCTTCTTCAGAGACTTTGGACTTTGGGCGTCTCGTGGGACGAGCCGCTGTTTGGCTCTCCATTGGATGATTGGCTCGAGTTGTTTTCATCGATTAAGGAAGTCAATCGGATTGCCTTGCCTCGTCGAATATTGCCCCCCGGGAAATATCGAGCCAGCCTGCATGGCTTTTGTGACGCGTCGGAGCGAGGCTACGCCGCGTCAGTCTATATGCGGACAGTTGACGCCGATGGCCGGGTCAATGTCTCGCTTTTGTTAGGGAAGAGCAAGGTCGCCCCCATCAGGACTAGGCTGACTATTCCCAAGCTTGAGTTGAGTGGAGCTCACCTTCTCTCTAGAATTGTTGCATCACGTTGCCAGTGAGCTGGCGGCCACGGTCGAGATACGAGACATCTTCGCCTGGTCGGATAGCCAGGTCGCGCTTGCATGGTTGCGCGCGGCCCCACATACCCTGGAGGTTTTTGTGGGAAATCGGGTTTCCCAAATCCAGAATATCGGAATTGATATAACATGGAGACATGTGCCGGGAGAGCTTAACCCAGCGGACTGTGCCTCCCGAGGTTGTACGGCACCAGAATTGGTGTCACACCCGCTCTGGTGGGGTCCAGAGTGGCTGATGGGATCAGAAACTTCTTGGCCTGTCTGTCAGACAGATGTTACTTCTTTGAGTTTGACTGGGCTCCGTGTACATGCTGTAGTCGCTGAGACGACGTCGGAGCCGGATTGGCTACTTGCTCGGTATAGCAGCTTGGATAAGCTTCTGGGTGTTACCAGTTGGATTAAGCGTTTCATACATAATTGTAGAAACCCACAGGCAAAGCGGTTGGAGCCGATTGCAGGTGCAGAAGAGCGCCGGAGCGCATTGTTGCATTGGGTCCGTGTCGTGCAGACCGGACGGTTTGAGTCAGAGCTTCGTATTTTGCGCGACGGACGCGCTAAGTTGAAGGGCGCGGTCGCTCGTTTGAACCCGTACATCGACTCGGATGGGCTTCTTCGGGTTGGAGGCAGGCTCCGGAAGGCGGATCTTCCATATGAGACTCGCCATCCTCTGTTGTTGCCCAAGGGCGGACCCTTGGTGCAGCTTTTGGTGTCTGATCGACACATTCGTAACGCCCATGCTGGGTGCAATGCTTTGTTGGCTATTTTGCAACGCGAATTTTGGATTTTGTCTGCCCGAAGAGCAATCCGTAGTGTCCTGTTTCGATGTATTGCATGTTATAGGTTGAAGGCATCCACGATGCAACCACAGATGGGTGATTTGCCCGCTGATCGAATCCGACCTTCGAGGCCGTTCGACGGCGTTGGAACCGATTTTGCCGGTCCCTTTTCGATCAAGGCTTCTCCCTTTCGTAATGCCCGTATTGTAAAGGGCTATTTGTGTGTATTTGTTTGTTTGGCCACCAAGGCTGTCCATTTGGAGGTGGTATCGGCTCTGACTACGGAGGCCTTCGTCGCCGCGTTGGATCGCTTTGTTTCGCGTCGAGGTCTACCTTCCCTTATTAGGTCGGATAATGGCACAAACTATAAAGGAACTGTAAATTATCTTAAGGATGTTTCTGTGTTTATTGATAAAAATTGTACTAGTTTAAGTCAAATTGCTGCCCAAAGGGGAATAACCTGGAAGTTTAGTCCCCCAAGTTGCCCCCATTGGGGAGGGATTTTTGAAGCGGCTGTGAAATCCGCAAAGACCCACCTCCGCCGCATTATCGGAGAAACGGCTCTAACTTTTGAAGAGCTGGCCACAGTGTTTTGTAAAGTTGAGGCGGTCCTCAACTCTCGTCCTCTCTGTCCGCTATCTCCAGATCCAAATGACTTGGAAGCTCTCACCCCTGGTCATTTTTTGGTGGGAGGGCCGTTGAATGCCCTGCCCGAATACCCGTGGAAGGATGAACGCGTATATCGGTTGTCGCGTTTTCAAATGTTGCAGCAAATGAGCCAGGACTTTTGGCGTCGCTGGTCGCTTGAATATTTGCATTTGCTGCAGCAAAGAGTGAAGTGGACAGACAGGACTGAGCCTCCCAGGGAGGGTGATTTAGTATTGTTAAAAGAGGCAAATTTGCCCTCATTGCTTTGGCGACGAGCTCGCATATTACGTTTGATTCTTGACGGAGATGGCACTCCGCGTGTGGCTGAGGTGTTGGTCGACGGTTCGATTTTAAGGAGAGGTGTGACCTCTCTCGCCCGCCTTCCCGTAGAGTAAGCTAGCGGTCTGCTTCTCAGACCGGGACGGGGGATGTTTGTAATATATTGGGTAAAACTAAACGCAGGCGTTTCCTGTTATCGCCGCCAGGCGTTTTGGGGTTCTCACATTGCTCGCGTGTAAGATGGCTCGCGGACGGTCGCCATTGTCCTATGCGATATCGGTTTGATTTTAATACGCGGAGCGGTCTCGCGTCTTTTGCTTGTTGTTCAGTTTGAGTGATAATTGTGAATTTCCTGTTTGTTAAATAACTATTGAATTTGTGTTTGTGAAAAACTCTGTTATTGTGACTTTTTCTTGTGAGAGGTGAAACGTGGCTGGCTGTTCACATCTGGCTGTTCCCGAGTGAAACTACGGGAAGAAATCTATTTAGTTGTTCTGGGGAATTGAGATCTCAAGGGTTAGGTAGGGTGATTAGGAATTCCCCCTTCCCGAAGACACTCAAGTTTGGATCCGAAGAGAAAGAAGATTTAGTTTGGTAAGTGATTTTCCATTGTAGCTAATTTATAGGTTAGGTTATTATATAGGGCCCTGTAGCTCCCTTCATAAGCTACGGTGGTAGCAGACTGCGTTAAGTTAGTTAGGTTTTAGTCGGGCAAACGTGGTGCCGCGTGGAGATTTTTTCCCGGTACTTATTTTTACCGGTGGTTTTTTCCCGGTGAAGTTCCGGTACAGAATTCTTCCCGCCGCTTCGTTTGTCCGGATTCTCTCTGCCACATTTTCTGGTAGCAGACCGTAGTTGTTCTGCACACAAGCCAATTATTAAAAATAAAAAACACGACTGACGAGTTTTTGCTCAATAAGTACATACAAACATATAAGTTATATACATTTTTGAAATCGCCTTTTAAAGCCCTTCAATTTGATACCCCATTCGATAAGATTGATCAAATTTTATTTTTTGGTCTGCTATTTATCGCATATATAACCCGCCATTTTGTTTTTATGTTGACGTCATATAGCCTATGTCACTCGGAAGAATGCAAGGAATCTAAAAATACATCTCACATCAAAATCTGTTAAGCCGTTCAGGACTTATGGTGGAATAAAGAAACTTACATACATACATACATACATACATGAACCCTGAAAACATAACACTCCTTTTTGGTCAGTCGTGTAATAATATAATAAATGAGAAAGTTTGGATATGAGTTTGTGAGTTTGTATGTTTGTTTCTCCATCACGCAAAATCTACTGGACGGATTTCGATTAAATTTAGTACACGGGTAGATACCGGGAACAGCACAAAGGGTACTTTTCATCCCGAAATACCCACGGGAGCGAAGACCCGGGGCGTGACTAGTTATGATTAACCAACCCAAGCCGCACAACATATATTTCGTCTTCAGCAATTTCCCAATTGGTTGCCTGGAAGAAATTGCTTTCAGCGATAAGGCCGCCTTTTGCGCGTCTTCCTTTCTTGTTTTTCAGTTGTAAGTTACTTTATGTATCTTAAAATGTAATTTCTTGTGTGTTAATAAAGAATTCTTGTTGTTGTTGAATAAATGGACTTTAGGTGACCTTTTTTTCGGTGCACACACATATTTTCATGAACGTATTTGTCTAAGTTAGTTATAATAGGAGGCGGTATATAGGCTTTGGCAGCGGTATCTTAGCTTAAGTTTATTTTCTGATGTCAACTACTAGGTAATTTAGTATATTAAGTATATGACGATTTTAAAGTGCTATTTTAAGCCCATTTATTAAATAAAAATCCCTTTCAATAAAACTATCTTTCTCTCATCTGAACATAACACTCCTATTTTGGTCAGTGGTGTAAAAAACGTTTGCATTTTAAATTTAACTGGCTAATATGTCATCTAACGAAGCTCCGCTAGTATTAGCTGTGCCCCGCGATTTACCTTGCCTTAGCCATCCTCATTAATGTAGCTTTCATATAAAAAAATATTTTTTTAAATCAGACCGGTACTTCCAAAAATTAACGCGTACAAACAGACTCTTTAACATAATTAAATGAGCGATTTTCTGGCAGCTAAATTAAGAAAAAAAAATCAATACAAAAAAGTCTCAACAGATAGCGTTTTATGAAAGCCGAGTCGTAATAATGGCTGAACCTATATGGTGCGCTTTTTCTTGTCAACCAGAGGCAAAAAAAAAATCACATAACAGTTTGATAGTTGTACAAATCACAATATTGATACTTTTTAGTTGTTTTTTTTTTACTAAGTTTTATTTTAAAAAAATGCCAATCCCGTGAATTTTTTGCTTTTTGTAAGGAACTTTTTCTCTCGCCTTTTACTAAGCGCCATCTATGAAGCCATCTGGAATTATTTTTTTAATTGGTGTCTCGGAATATCTCTCATTACAATAGATTTTCATACAGCGCCATCTACCGCCAACAATTCGGCATCGATCTATTAATTGCACTTTCACTGCCGTGCGGAGTGGTCACCAAGGCCGAAGGGCGGACTTTCACCTGTGCGAGCAGTAGGGTGACCAGCTTGTGGGATGCTGCGCGGACAGATATATAATTTTCTCTCTTATATATATATGTGTTGTATGCATGGACGAAAAAAATATGTATGATGTGATTTGTGCAATAAAGTTATTCCAAACAAAACAAATACATTTTATAAATGGTATGAGTAAATTGTCGAGCAAGCGAAGCGCGAGTGTATTGAAGAGTAAATATGCCTATTAAATCTTATTATGTACTACAACCACAGAAGTAATATAAGTACTACGTACCACAACGCTAGTTTGACATTGACAATATGAGGAACGTCACAAGCCTGTCAATAAAATAATAGTTGTCCCCACAGACATAGAAAAAAAAACAAAAATGTACATGTATTTATTCATAATTGTCCGATTATGTAAACAATCTTACCATGTCTTTTTGTGATTTTACAACAATATAAATTAAAATAGACTTTTTAGGTGGTTAATAAATGTTTCACTTTAGAATGTTTAGGTTTGAACTAATATTTGATTTATTTTCAACAAAATTCAACAAAAAGTACTGTGAAGATTGTTTACATAATAGGACAATTATGAATAAATGGACCATAAATTTATTGTACCTATGTGTAACAAATAAACTATTGATTGATATGAATAGAATCCTGAATATGATCGTGATCATGGACACCCTAACTGAGCAATGACCTTTGCATTGGAAACCGACATGGTTCCGTATGTGTGCTCGTGATCTGCGTTGTACAGTGAGACACACATTCTCATTTATCATCAGGTCATTTATTAATAGATTTACTGGCGACTTCATCCGCGCGGAATTTATTATATGTAGTTAACATCAGGTAAAACCTACAATACAACTGCAACCTAATCAGCAATACAGCTGTAAAAAATTGATTCAGTAGTTTTTGCGCAAGGATTTTCTCAAACTCCTCCACTTGGAGTCGACAGTAAGGTTACTACTGCCTTTTAGTAAATGTCTGACGTCAACTAATCTAGTTTATTAAATACTAGCTATTGCCCGCGGCTTCGCCCGCGTGAATTTCCCACGGGAACAGTGCTTTTTCCCTGCATGAAAGGTACCCTATGTCCTTCTCCGTACTTCTAACTATGTGTATGCAAAATTTAAGGAAGATTGGTTCAGTAGATGAAGCGTGAAGCGGTAACAAACAAACAAACTCACTTTCGTATTTAGTTAGGATATGACGATTTAAAATTGCTAATTATTAAGTCAATTTAAAAAAAAACAATTGACTTTGAACCTTCCAGCAACTTTCCGTTATTTTTTATCTTTCTCAGATGAGAAAGATAAAAAAATAACGGACATTTCAATTCAAAAACTGACATTGACAGATGTCAATGTCAATTCAAAAACGACATTGACAGATGTCAATGTCAGTTTTTGAATTTTACTTTCAAACTGTTGATTAGGGAAACCTCTTCTATATTCTAAATAAATCCATATTCTGAATCCCTCTATATCCTGGTTGCTCCTGTGCCCCGGGGACGAAAATACCAGCAGAAAACTGAATAGAAGAAGAAAGAAAAAAGCTGTGAGTACTTTTATATTTTAAACATAGTCAATTTACTACACCAATTTAGGTTATTTTATTCAAACAGTATCTTAAAAATTTCACGAATATTATGTAAATACTTTGGTCCTATCCTAATACAATGCGATAAGGTCTAAAATTGAATACTTATCAACGCTCGTGACCGAACATGTTTATAAAAAATATGTCTCCCGCTGCATCTATCTGCCTGTCTCTCAAAACTACCGAACCGTTTTCAATCAATAATCAGTTTAAACTTGTAGAAGGTAGGTTAGGAGAAAGGTTTAGGTGTAATATTCACGCGAATGAAGCTGTAGTCAAAAGCTAGTATTTAATATGGTCCACTGTACTTTCAACATAGTCCAGAAGTGACTGACCTTTTATTTCGTAACGCATTGGCCAGTTTTGATTATATCTTTCTCTTAATTAATTAAGAATGCCTTTTATTTTTGACTATTTTATTATTAGGAGGCAATTGATTATAGGGCTGGCTACAGCGTTCGATAACTGATACAAATCCAAGCTAAAACCACGATAAGAGGATTTCTTTTGAACCTTATTTTATCCCACTGTTGAGCAAAGATCTACCCCAGTGACTCATATGAATTTACTCCACATTCAATGTTTGCTCTATACCGAGTAAATTCTATAGAAGTTATACCTCTACGCTATTAAATTTACCTTGTTTGAACTAATAAAAAGTGAAAATTGACCACCGAAACAAAAAGTTATGAATGAGATGACGTCATTTTTACATAACAAGGATGTCTGACTCAAAACAATGTGTGTCAAATTAAAATATTTGCAAAATAAAGGCTTGGAAAGTGGCTCTGCGCCGGAATACCTCATGCTTTCTATAGTTTTAAAAAGTTTCGGCGCCAACGTCTTTGTTCAATATGGCGGAGCGCGCCAAAAATGACAAATGATGTGATGTCACATCTCACGTGAAAATAACGCATTCCACATTTGAAACATGGAACTAATAAGAACTATGTATGGCAAAGAAAAAATACACTGATACATGATTTCAAACTGAGTATTCCATTTATAAGAATTAATTTTCTTCGAATTTATCCGAACCACTATGAAATACAAATTATTACTAGCTGTGTTCTGCGGCTTCGTTCTTGTGAAAATTTCAGGATGCTAGATAGTCTATATAACCTTCACTATAAATGTGCCTATCGTACTCAAAAAGTTTTTCGCGAGTTCCAGAGATTTTGGGATTCTGTATGGCGTTCGTCATGAATATCATAGAGTTTATATTATAGTACTAGCTTTTGCCCGCGTGAATTTCCCACAGGATCAGTGCCTTTTCCCGGGATGAAAGGTACCCTATGTCCTTCTCAGTACTTCTAACTATGTGATTTGTTCAGTAGATAAAGCGTAAAGAGGTAACAAACAAACAAATAAACAAACTCAGTTTCGCATTTATAATATTAGTTAGGATTAGGATTTGTTATAATACACAGAAAGAATTTAAAAAAAGGACCGCTAGATAA
Organism: Ephestia elutella; assembly: GCA_018467065.1. Taxonomy (NCBI): domain Eukaryota; kingdom Metazoa; phylum Arthropoda; class Insecta; order Lepidoptera; family Pyralidae; genus Ephestia; species Ephestia elutella. The sequence continues at coordinate 1,079,942 of CM031574.1, read as the reverse complement.
ACTGATTTGCGCGTTGAAAAACTCTTCAGCTCGTTTTAAAAGTCTGCAACGCAGACTTTTTTTTGGGTTGCTGGTGTCCATGAATGATCATTTGCCTACTATTCTAAAAAAAAAAGGTATTTAGCAGGAGCGGATTTAGGGGGGAGGTCATCGGGGTCATGTCATAACATGGGGGGGTCATAATCATAACTCCCCCTCCGACTTTCTTGGTAAGTATACAATATATATATTTTCTATAGGTACTCAAATAATCCGGCACTGTTCCCGGGATTGTATTGATTATCGAACACGCACTCAAACATGTGACCTCTCCCCTATTGCGAAAGCTGGATCCGCCCTTGATATATAGATATAATATGTACTTAGGTAGGTGGTCTGTATTTACCACTCGGTTACATCAACGCATTTGCGTAAAAAGGTACTCAAATTAAACGAAGAAAGTAGGAAACCAATAACTCACACACACATCGAAATACAACTACTACGTAAGTACATAATATCTCGATGCACACATATAACATAACCTAAAACAATTCTGACGTAATTGTCACATGTTTGGAGAAATCTATTGACATAAGTGTAAAAGCCGTAAATGCGTGAACATCAGTCGTGGTCGATGGTCAACCGCGTTCTATGGCATTTGTGCGTGTAAAGCTTAGCTCCCACGGAGCGAGTACTTGTCAGAATCTGAAGACTAGTACCACTTATAATGGAGAAATCTTTATTTATTTATTTGTATCAGGCAACAACAAGTTTACATAAAATATGGCCTATAGAAATACATATATGTACCGTATACTGGAACGGCGCACTATCGCTATAACTCAAAGTTTCGGTTTATCGCAAATACAACGAAGTATACTCGTTTCCGTGGATGGGGAGTATTCTTTCGCGGCTTTCGCACTTCAACGGATTTGCATTGCATTGCAATTACGATACGTCAATGATTATAAGCAAAAAAGATAGCAATCTCCTTATTGTTCTGTAATTAATTACCGCCATCTCCTTCGCTTGCGATGCAAATCCAAAGTATAATAACAGATACTTACGAAGTATAATAATTATACTTCGTAGGTATCTGTTATTATACTTACTTCGTTGTAATTAAAATACTACTATCTACTTATCAATATCAACTCGTACCATGGAAACCTCACTTTATTTGGAGTAGGAAGTCTTTTGTCCAATGAAGAGAAAATGTCTATTTGCGTTTGAGACGACCCTCTCATAGTAATTAGGTAATTGCTGTTTGGACAACATTAGCTCGGTTTTTAGGGTTCCGTACCTCAAAAGGCAAAAACGGAACCCTTTTAAGATCACTTTGTTGTCCGTCTGTGTGTCAAACTTTTATTTCTCAGGATCGGTTAAAGGTATCAAGTTGAAATTAATATCGAATACTCGGATCCATGGTCTCTTTTAGCAAAAAAATAATCAAAATTATACATCAACGCGATCAGGAGATATTACCGTAAATGTTGCGAATTTTCGCATATTTTGCGATTTTAGACAGCAATCAAAACCTATGGGGTACTTCCCGTTGACCTAAAATTATGAAATTTGGCATAAAGCAAGGTCTAACAGTACTTGTACAGGAATAAATCTAAAAGTTGTAAATTGTTGTTAAAAGTATAAAAAAAAGTATTGCGAACTTATTTTTGCTCTGGATTCAGTATGACCTTAGGGGTCGAACTGCAAAGTTAAGTTTGTTTTTGAAACTAGTGGGTCTTTTTGTTAGAGCTACAATGTGAGATGCTATGCGTGTACAGAACCCTCGGTGCGCGAGTTTGACTCGCACTTGGCCGGTTTTTATGAGTGTGAACGCAACTTATGAATGATGCGGTCGATTTTGACCATACACCATACTAAAAATAAAGTTATGTAAAATTTAAATGGCGGTCAGACTTCCGCCTTGTCAGAAACGAGGGTTAAAATCCCATGGCAAATACATTATACCATTTTGTTTTTCAACAAAAATTTTTTTGCTATGTTAAATACATCTATGAAATAAAATGTATGTTCGTGTTGTTGTTGAGGAGTTCCCTCGTTGGGAGCCGACCCTGGCACCATCAGGTCATGCTTATCATAATAATGCATTGTCATCGGAACTGAAGCCGCATGTACATTTGACAAGCGGATTTTATTTGATTATTATTATTTATTATTTGTTTTTTATTTTTTTTTTAAATCTAAGACATTTTAATAGTGGAGTTATAATCATAATATGTCGGAAAAGGCCAGGGTTCAAATCCTACCTATGCCTCATTTTGTTTTATTTATTTATAAGTACACAAAACAGTAAGTAAGGTGGGTACATGACATAAAATGTATAAACATTGAATAATTTAAAGGAATTAACCAAACTGACCTACATTATAAAATAATAATATTTCTTAACATGTTAAATTATGTCATAACATGTTAAATTTTGCTCATAATACAAATATTCGAATATAAAAACAATAAAACAATACACATACCTATACATATAAAGAAAGAGAGGTACATACAATACAATATTTTTTTATTTAATCTTTTATTGCCTACGTTAAGGCACTTCCTCTTGAATTATTGCTTGATTGATTTTATGACTGCAATTTGTTATGTGTGTGTACTAAATAAATAAAATAAAAATAACAAAAAAATGTCGGGATGATTTGACTCAAGTCATGCATGGTCATGAATTAACAAAAACTTCGTCAAACTTGTCATTAATTCCATGTACATGGTCGTTTCATAGACCATCGCTTGCTTCCGGTGAAGGAAAACATCGTGAGGAAACCTGCACAGCTGACTGTTTAGTTTCCTAGTGTGTATACGACAGCTGCCGTTAGATGGCGGTAGTAGTAAAGTCAGATGCCTTTAGGTGAAAAAATCTGACACCAGTGTATCTATAACACACTCGATGAAACAGAAACCAATTATTTCTTACACAAAAAATATTACATCGATCATGAAGAGAAAGCTTGTAAGGTATACTGGTCGGTTACATAACCACGGTAATGTTTTAAGCTGTGGTTAAATTCTTTTGCGGCAATTTATTTTTGCATGCCTTGCAATGCACGGTTTCGATGTTTTTGTTTTCATGCATATAGCGCCCCGCCCCGGCTTCGCACGGGAGGTACATACAAAAGTGTAGCCTATGTCACCCAGGCCACAGAATTAATATTAGTACTACGTACAGAAAGGAAACTCCTTGCCCCTCCCGCAATATGGCACCCCCCCGCTCCTTCCGCACTTCTCCCCCGTTCTTGTGTAACTGTGGGACGTTCGACTATGAAAACGCACACATTGACGTGTTACTGACGTGTTCACGGATATACAGTTTCATTTGTAGTAGTAGTAGGCATATTTGACGCGCCGTTTCTATGAAGCGCCCGCCCTGTGCCCAGGCATAATGTAGCTTGATTTTTGAAAGACTTTTTGAAATCGGTTCAGTAGTTTCGAAGATTATCCCCTACAAGCAAACTAAGAATTTTACAAACACTTCTTTATAATATCAGTAGATTAAGTACTAGAAGTTGATATAAATAAATAAATATATACGTAAAAAAACACACAAATTTAATTAGCCCCAAAGTAAGTTCAAGACTTGTGTTATGCGATATAACTCGTAACATAAATATACATACCAGCTTTTGCCTGAGTATGAAAAGTGCTTTTTAGCGGGATGAAAGGTACCCTATGTCCTTCTCAGTACTTCTAACTATGTGTATGCGAAATTTCAGGAAGATTGGTTCAGTAGATAAAAAGGTAAGCACCAAATTATCTGAGGATCCCATAGGAGCCAACAGGCGAAAAAAATGTCTCTGGATCCCATGGGAGCGGTGACATGGGAGCCTAGTGTACGGAGGGACAAATCAAACAAACTCATTTTGTCATTTGTCTATGCAGAAAAGTCAAAAGTCAAAGTCAATGAGGGATTTTCCGAGACCCAAATTAAAAAACAAATAGTTCCAGATGACTTCATAGATGGCGCTTAAGCAAAGGCGAGAGAAAAAGTTCCATACAAAAAGCAAAAATTCACGGGATAGGCATTAAAAAAAAAAAAAACTTAGTAAAAAAACATCTAAAAAGTATCAATATTGTGATTTGTGTAACTGTCAAACTGTTAGGTGATTTTTTTTTCTGACTCTGGCTTCCAATAAAAAGCGCACAACAGCCATTATTACAACTTGGCTTTCAATAAAACTCCATCTGTTGAGATTTTTTTATACTGATTTTTTTTTAATTAGCTGTCAGAAAAATTCATTGTTTTCAAAAATAGCTTAAAAATAGAACTTATAATCGTCAAATTCTTGTTTTTTAGTCAGTTGACATCATAAAATTACTTAAAAAAATATCTCAAACTTATTAGCAGCTTTAAGCTAGGGCACAAATCAATCGCCATTGGCCGGCCTTGGCGGCCATTACCACTTAGTTACGTAAGCAAACCCGCGTCGGCAGCTAGTTAACAAACAATTTCACTGCGTGGGCGCGGCGCAGGCGCGTAGTGGAGAATTTGGCGAATGTTGGCATAGACGAAAGTTGACGCTTCTTGTTCTGCTGGTAGGGTTGCCCACCAATGGATCTAGCTAGAATTTACATACTTTCATCATATCCTACAAATATAATAAATGCGAAAATTTGGATGTGAGATTGTGAATTTGTGAGTTAATGAGGATGTTTATTACTCAATCACGCAAAATGGATTTCGATGAAATTTGGCATATGGTTAGAAAAATACCGAGAATAGGGTACTTTGTGGGTGTAGCTACTATTTCATAAGGAAGCTCTCCATGTCCACCACTAGAACTTCGACATTGGGTATTTTAGCACTGGAATTCGTAGCACTAGGATAATTTAGATCTAACGTACATCATACTCGCATACTTTAGAACTAACGTATATCGACATTTCGTTCTTAGACATACAATAGCGGAATTAATTTACTTACGTCATAGAGAGATTTTTCTTCGCTTCTAGACCAGCATGGAAGCACTATTATTACAGGACCTCCCGTGGGAAATCCTCTCTTAGTGCTCCCCTACACTCCCTAAGGAACCCACATGCCAAATTTCAGCTTCCTACGCCCAGTAGTGTTGGCTGTGCGTTGTCTGTCAGTTACTCAGTCAGTAACGGAAGAATTTTATATATTGGTTTATGATTGATTGCGAATTGACACCCCTAACTCTTTAGTGCACTATGTGACTGACCCGGTTATATACTAACGTCCGGAAAACCTTTATATATAAATTAATATATCTATATTTATTTATTTTGTAACTTTCGGTGATTATGTTGATTAGAGAATGCATTTTTGTCTTTTATGATACCAGCAGATTAAATTAGAAGATATTGCGAAAATATACTTTTGAATCGCTCTGCTCAAAAGCATTTAAGAATTTAAATGTGATATAATGTCACTTCCAGACTAAACCAAATGCCTTTACACTTACAGAGAATGCCCTTTTGACATATATCAAATCGATAGAAGCTCTTGAGAAATAAATATAGTAAAAAAAACTATTTAAAAAAGCTTTTAATTGTTACTCTCAACAAACCCTTTCATTACATATTGTATTGCATTACAAATAACTATTCCGCCATCTTGGATATTCTGCCATATTGGATTTAGAATGATGTCATATACCATATCATGCATTGTCATCCAAACTAAACGTGTGTACAAAATTTCTGAGCTCAATCGGTTGAAGATATCTAGTTCAAAATTGAGTTCTAAGATTCCACCCGAACGAACATTTACATACATTGCAAGTTAAATAAAAGCTTTCCAGCTTCTATTTAAGTCAGAAAAATATAGAAGACAAATTCTGATTTATAAATGTCAGAATGTGTGTATGTATGTATGTTTGTTACTCAATCACGCAAAATCTACTTGACGGATTTCGATGAAATTTGGTACATGGGTAGAAAAATACCGGAAAAAATACATAGAGTACTTTTCATCGCGAAATTCCCGCGGAAGCGAAGCCCCGGGGCGTAACATAGTATCTATACATGCAATGAGCGCGTTGATGTCTTTTGTATGAAACAAAAGAAGATGCCAATATATTTTATTTAACTTATTTTTATTTTATTTTATAGGAAGACCAACAGCTACAATTTTAGTCTACTAAATATATACTCTTGAATAGTATAAAAAAAAAAATAAAAAAAAAAAAAAAATAATGTCGCACACACAGTTTTCACCCATTTTATATTAGGGATGGAATTTCCAAAATTTCTTAGTGCTCATGCTCACTCACGCTATATAAAAATCTGAAAAATTTAAAGTTTCTTCTTTCTGCGGTTTCGTCTCTGCAATGATACCAATCAGTCAGCGATATCGGCCCTGATAGCTGGCCGAACGTGTCAGTTTATTTCCGTACGGAAATTTCAGGTTCGGTTCAGATTCGGAGACCGGAATGCACGCTTTTTATGCAAAATGTTCCACTGGCCGCACACACGTCTTACATTTTCCATTCGGGAAAAGAAACAGACGTGTGCGCCCATTCGAACATTTTGTATGAAAAGCGTGCCATTGGATCCCCGGGTCTAAAATTTCCGTACGGAAATAAAGGCGCCTGGTACCATGGCCTGCTGCATTTACAGGGCTCTGGGTTGTACAAGTGTACAAGGCGGTTCTGTTATCAACGTCCAGGGTGTTCCTGGACTTCTAATGTCTTGATTACTGATTGTGGAAATAAAGTATTTATGATTTAAACTCACGTTAGGTTTATGATAAGTTAATTGTATTATATAAGAAATCTGTCTATTATACATTTATCTCCAACTCGCACAACATATATTTCGTCTACAGCAATTTCTCAATTGGTTGCCTGGAAGAAATTGCTTTCAGCGATAAAGCCGCCTTTTGCGCATCTACCTTTCTTTCTTTTAGTTTGAAGTTACTTCATATATATATATATAAATGTAGTTTCTTGTGTGATAAAAAAATATTTTTGTTGTTGTGGTGTGTTGTGGCCAGCTTACGGGCCGTGAATAGAAGCCTTATCATTTCATTTGGCCATAACCTCCGCGCAACATCGTCGCACGCGCAGCACACTCTCACAATCCTTTCCTCGTCCGTCAGTCGCATCTTGCCGTCCGAACGCGTCGCACGCCTCTTGACCTCCGCGAGTGATGTTCAGTGATCACTAGTACTGTATTGTGACTTCATAGTGTTAGTGTACTGTGTAAGGATTGGCGGGTGAACATGGTAAGTTTTTTTGGTTATTTGTGTCAATTAGTTGATAAGAAAAAAATTCAAAAATTATTACACTAAACATATATCCTCTCAATCTATTGCTGGTTGACTGGAAGAGATCCCTTTATAGGATAAGTCCGCCATTATATATTTACCTTTTTATATATTTATGCTACTTTTAACTATGTATCCTTAGTACAATAATGATACAACAAACAAACATATATTAATATTTTTTTATATAATTTTAATTATATAACAAATTGAAAAATAATGACATTTCTTTGACTAAGCCTGGATAATTTTAAACTATGTATTAATATTGGTTATTATAAACAATAAGTAGTCAAGTATTCTTCGGAAAACAGTCGTTAAATTCTTCCGTCCCAGCCACTGAAAGCTCAGAAGATAGATCAGCACAGAAGTTGATATATATGGTATTATATATATATCAACTTCATCAATAACTACCATAGTAATTTATTTTCGGCACGTTAAAAAATTGTTCAATTGTTGTTTAATTATTTATTGTGATAAAAACGATTTACACCAGTTACAATTATCACACATTAACATTTTACTGCATTTTGAACTTTTTTTTGCATTTTACTGCATTTAAAAGCCCTGGGGGTCGCCAAAAATTCACGTCAGAGGCTGTTACACGGTTTAGCAAGTGTGACACTGACTTTGACAGGTCGATTGACTTATCCATCCATCTAATAAGACGATCCCATGGGAGAATAGTTTCTAATGACCTAAATCTAAACTTGGAAGTTAAGTAAAGATCGTCAAGTTCAAGTACAATAAGCACTTACTTACTGTAATTAAATGAAATGAAATTGATTTTATTTAAATAGGCTTAATATAGCACTTTTAAAAAATAAAATTCACGTTTTTAAGCGATGTTTGGACGATACCAATACGCTCCTTACTAAACGTACATTTATATGACATTACGCGTAGAAAATGGACTTTCCCTAAAAGTTTGAACTCGAATAAATTAGCTCTAGAGAATAAACTCGTGCTGAAAAGTCGCAAAATGTGTTTAATTATATGTATTCTATCATAAAATTACATATTTTTAACAATTCTTATACCTTATCCGGTCCCCTATTAATTTAGAAGCGTCAGCTGAAATTTAAACGTTGTCAAGTATATCTCAACCTACTTCAAGTACCGTCAATTTTCTTCATTCCATCCAACCTGTTCCGGCGAGATTGAGTAACAGACGGCTGAACAAACAAACTTTCTCAGCAGGATATGTGGCCGGATAAGTAGACCACAGAGTTGATAATGAAAGCTGCAAAGATGAGCTTAAAGCTCCATTCATTCGATCGTAGCTGTGAAATGTCAGGACCACAGAATAATTTGCAATAATAAAATTACTAGACTACAATATTAGAAAATAATTGACTTTGACTTTGAATACTAAGTAGCTGGTGCCCGGGTATAATTCATGGGAGGTCATATCATCTCCGGGTCACAAGATAAAATGAAAGCCACTGGATGAAATGAAACGAAAAAAAAGGGCTTATAAATAGCACTTTTAAATTATGTTCCGAAACTGGGGGAACTGTCAAAAAGCGAGAGCAAAGCACTTCGAGCTCGCGTTCGGGTGCAATAGTCTAAAGCATAAACTAGATTACTTAGTTGACGTCAGAAAATTATTTAAAGCTTAGGTTAGGGTTACTACCGCCTCCAAAGCGCAAGTGGAGAAGAGGCGGCGCAAACTCCACTGCTGCATTTTCTTCAAAGACGTCACTTTACAACATATTATGTGTCTTATAAGTGGATCTGACACCAGTTTTGTCGACCATAGATGAAGCAGACATCTCGTTAATTTATGGTAATAAATTAATAGAAAGTGCATCGGATTAACACAGAAATTTAAATTTAATTGGCACATTAATTTGATGAAAGTATTTTTGACGTATGTAGTGTATACGATATTTATGTATCTAGAATATTTATAGTTAGTTTGGAACTAGCTTTTGCCCGTAACTTCGCCCGCGTAAATTTACCTGATGATCTTTGAAAGAAAAAACCTCGTTTAAAGAACTTTCTTTATTTTCACTGTTACAACTTAACCAATCATAGAAACCTATAATCCTAATCCTTACTAATATTATAAATGCGAAAGTGAGTTTGTTTGTTACCTCTTCACGCTTTATCTACTAAACCAATCTTTCTGAAATTTCGCATACACATAGTTAAAAGTACTGAGAAGGAGATACCTTTCATCCCGGGAAAAAGCCCTGTTCCCGTGGGACATTCTTGCGGGCGAAGCCGCGGACAAAAGCTAGTATCCTATGCTATAATTCTTCCGTTACTGAGTGACTGACAGACAACGCACAACCAAAAGTACTAGTCGTAAGAAGCTGAAATTTGGCATGTAGGTTCCTTAGGGAGTTTAAGGGAGCACTAAGAGAGGATTTCCCGAAATTCCCGCAGGAACAAACTCCCGCGCCCAGCTAGTACGTAATATTTTTGTATGTCTCAGTATGTCATTATTACAACCTTCGTCAGCATTCGTTCAAAGTGTGTCATTAAGTTATTTCCAAGGATGTACATTGTGCAAAAAAAAAACGGTCGCACGGCAGATGACGGCCGCCAATGGCCGCTATCCGGCGGACGCCGCCTTTCCCCGGCTTTCTGTTGATTGTTTGTGGTCAACGAGGTTGGAAGCCAATGGAGGTTCAAAATCAAAATCAAAAATTATTTATTGAAACTTGGCCTTCAATGAAGGCTCATTTTCACGTCAATAACTAATTATTTAATCATAATATATTGTCTCAAAGCTACAAACTACTAGCACTGATATCAAAGGAAAAATGCACTACACGAAAAGAAGCGACACTTAAAGCTTAAGCATGTGTGCTGTAAAATCGCTTACGCTGATATTGAAATGGTTGTGTAAGATAGGGCCTTTCAGAAGGACATCATGCTGGAATCCTGCTGGACACAGTTAAACATTTATTAATGTAAAGACCTTTGTACCTATGTTTCCACAATAAAGATGGTTATTATTATTTTTTATATAAAAATGGGCTTGCTCTTGACCACAATCTTGTCCGAGGACAGAGATGAGGTCTACGATGTAGCGAGCTTTCCCAGAAGCAGCCTATTCACTCTGGTTTTGAAGAGAGTCAGGTTGTATGTGCTTAGGAACATAGACGCAGATTATTATGATTATGGAATTGTGCTCAAAGAGGTTGGAAGCCAATGGAGGTTGCACTGATATTGAAAAGATGCTTGATCAGATTGCGGACCTCCTTAAAAAGGGAGATATAAGGAGCACCCGTAACTGGAGAGCTTGTATGATTGAGTGTAGAGGAAGCGAGGGAGATCTGTAAGGATCGTAGCAAGTGGACATCGCTAGTCTCTGCCTACCCCTATGGTTGTTTGTCACGGGAAATAAGCTTGGTAATATGTACGTATGTATGTTTGTTTGTTAGAGTAAAATGAAAGACAAGGCATTTCAAAAAGTCATCCTGCTGGAATTGTTAGTGGTCAACGACTTTCTAACGTAAAAGAGGTGCTAATCAGGGCCAAGCCGCCCCTGTGTGCTAAGTGTGCGGTGCAATATAAATTGAGTGATCAGCTAATTGGTCTGTGACTAATTTTTGTGCACAAAGTATCAACCCTCAAGCGATTTAAAGGGCTACATTGTATATTGAAAAAATAAACGAGTCTACATCTTCTTGAAAGGCCGGCAACACTCTTGTGATACCCCTGGTGTTGCAGTAGTCCATGGGCAGCGGTGATCGCTTACCATCAGGTGACCCGCTTGCTCGTTTGCCGCCCTATGTTATAAAAAAAAAATTAGGCCCTTACCTTCCAAAATATCTACTACATGTATCTCTATTCAGTTACCTATTCCTTGGCGATATTGTCACGTTATTACGTTAAGTTTTTGTCTGACCATTTCGCAAGTCGGCAATGACCGCAAAAAGATGGTTTAAAGTTTAACACTCGCAGAGAATACAATGCAACATAACAATTTTCCACTGAAAGGTTTTCATCGATATTCAACGTTTTAAATAAAATATTCCATATTTCTTTATTTGCCAATATATTACACTTAGATTTAGATGGATGTAGTCTTAAAAGTTGAGTTACAAAATGATCATGGCATTTTATGGCATGAAGCGGTGGTGACCGAGTGGTAGGGCGCCCGCCTGTGGATGCAAAAGCCCAGTTTCGAATCTTGAGTCGTTGTGTGCGTTTCATGTCATATAGTGACCACGACCCGCAATCATGAGGGAATCCGTCTAAAGAGAGATTGCCCTCGGCTTCGCCCGCGTGAATTTCGATTTTCACCCATTTCCGATCAAAGTCAAATTTTTTTATTGAAACTTGGCCTTCAAAGAAGGCTCTTTTTCACGTCGATAACTAATTATTTAATCATAATATATTATGTCTCAAAGCTACAAACTACTAGCATTTCGGAACGACCACTGCTGTGAAGAAATGCCGAAAGAAACTCATGAAACAGTCTTGGTCGCCTAACATGCCAGAGGGGCTATTTATTAACTTTGTACATAAACTACATTGTTTACAGTCAAAAAATAAAATAAAATATAAGAAAAAAAATATATAATAAAACATGTTATGTTTGTGATCAAGTAACCGCAATGACCAATTCATTGTGGTTACTTGATCTAAACATAACATGTTTTATTATATATTTTTTTAAGAACAAAAAATAAAAATAAAATTCGAATCAGGATCGAAGCAGGATCCCCCTGATATTTAAGTAGAGGTAAAGTAAAATTTCCATAGCGTAAGTAAATGAGAACTAAGAAAGGAGTTTAGGAAATTGCACTCCTAAGTGGGTAAAGCCGCAGGCAACAGCTAGTATAGAGTATAACATAGAACATAGGCGCTTAAATCAAAAAATATTCTCTGCCTGCCTGGAATGGAACTCCCTGCCTGCGTCTGTGTTCCCGAGCACATACAACCTGACTCTCTTTAAAACCAGAGTGAATAGGCTGCTTCTGGGTAAGCTCGCTACATCGTAGACCTCATCTCTGTCCTCGGGCAAGATTGTGGTCAAGAGCAAACCCATCCATACTAATATTATAAATGCGAAAGTTTGGATGTGAGTTTGTGAGTTTGTGAATTTGTGAGTTTGTGAGGATGTTTGTTACTCAATCACGCAAAATCTACTGGACGTATTTCGATGAAATTTGGTACAGAGGTAGATAATGACCTGGAATAGCACATAGGCTACTTTTTATCCCGGGAAAAAGCACTGTTCCCGTGGGAAATTCACGCGGGCGAAGCCGCGGGCAAAAGCTAGTCTTTTATAAAAAAAACCGGCCAAGTGCGAGTTGAACTCGCTTGGAGAGGGTTCCGTTACAATGTCAATTCTAATAGGTTTTTCTGTAATCTACAGGCAATGAACTATATTTTGTATTTTTTTTTTAATTTTAGGCTCTGCAGTTTTAGAGATCAGGAGAATGGTCAAGTTTGATATATAAAACACAGAGGTTTGCAAAACTTTTTTTTAAATTCCTAATTTATCCCCCGAAATTGACCATTATTTTAAAAAAAATATTTACTTTGCACATCTGTGTTTGGGTCACAGGATTACGCCATTTTACTAAATTTCTTCTGATTTGGTGCAGTAGATTCGAAGAAAATTGGCTGTGACTGACGGACGGACAGATAGACGCACGAGTAATCATTTTAATAATTTTAATTGTGACTTTTATTAGGTCTACTAGTTTTTTATTAGCTTATTGTTGTTCAAAATTCAACTATAACGCACTCACACACACTCATACGTTTAAATAATTAGATAATAATGTATACATAATATCTATCTATCAGTGAAAACCTTTAAATGACTGTATGTTTTTTAATTGTTGTTTATACATGTCATGTTAGTTGTTGGTTTTCCAAATAAATAAAAATAAAATAAAATATGAGGGTTCCGTTTTTGCATTTTGAGGTACGGAACCCTAAAAATATATTTCCTAAAGCAGCGTAACAATAACAATGCTTAATGGCCTAAACACATTAAAGCGGAGTTAGCTCGGTCGTTCACCGCGATATATCATAGATAATAAAAAGTAAAAGCAGGCATTCTCTGTGTTGATCATCGGAGGCACAAATTATATTCGACTCCGATGCTTTTTACACGACTGACCAAAAAAGGAGTGTTATGTTTTCAGGGTTGATGTATATAAGTAGGGTTGCCAGGTCGCCTAATAGCCGGACAGACCAGCCAGTTTGGCCGGACATTTGGGTAGAAAGGCCGGACACCCTACATTATTGAGGATTTTGTCTCAGTATTAATAGGTACGACAAAAAAAATGTATGTAAAATTAAGCTTTTTGGTAATACCGACAGAACGCAGGGGGGCGGGTGTCGTCGGTCGACTCTCGTCGCCTGCGCTTGGCCACGCTCGGCGCTCGCTCTTTTGCGAAATGTAAAAAGCCTAACAAAAGCCGGACAGGCCGGACACCGTTTATTTTGGCCGGACACGCAATCAAAAAGCCTACCTATGTCCGGCTTTATCCGGACGCCTGGCAACCCTATGTACCCTGAGTATGTATGTAAGCTTCTTTATTCCTCCATAAGTCCTGAACGGCTGAACAGATTTTGATGTGAGAGGTATTGTTAGATTCCTTGCATTCTTCCGAGTGACATAGGCTATGTGAGTTGTCAGTCGTGTTTATCATTTTTTTAATAATTAGCTTGTTATGTACAATTTATTACCATACCGGCTTTTGCCAGCGGCTTCGTCGCGTATATTTGTTTTAGGGTTTTTTAGTTTTCACGAAGGAACCCTAAATATTTCTATGGATAAATCCTACCTGTGTTGGTAATTGTAACTGCCTTAACTATCCAGAGAAAAACCCATCGAAATCGGAAAGTTGTTTTGAAGATTTACCTGATCAAACAGACAGACTGACAACAAACAATAAGCAATTTAAAGGGGTTGTTGCACAAATGTATGGGGAGCCGGCTATATCATTAAGCACATATCTAAACTTTTCATTTTTGGGTCAGTATCAATGCCTTATAAGTAAATCCGATAAATTCGTAGCATTTCTATGGTAACAAAATCAACAAAATCGTAATGAAGGTTAGGCGAGTTCCGCCAAAATGGCCGACACCCATTATGATTTGACGTTGACGCGCTTCATTTGACAGGTTCGATTTCCGGTACGTTCAAAAATGTACTTTTACTACATACGTGCCCGCGGGAAAGAATTTGTTTATTTTATTTATTATTCATCTATTTATGTGAAATACACATATGTTTTTATGATATTGCTTGTAACATGTGTTAGAAACGTTTACTTTAATTAATTTTCTAAAATATAATGAAAATATCGAGCATTGTATCTGATTTTCTATATCATATTTTCCGAACGTACGTACGGGCGCCATGTCAGTATGGCCATCATACGACATTAAGCGATATTAAATGTATTTTTATACCATAACAAGATCACGAAAAAACAAATATATGATAGTCTTAATCGGTTTTTGATATTATTTCTGATTTTTGGGGAACTGCTCATGATATAGCCTGTTATGGAACATGCCCTTTTCAGTCGTGAGCAAATACCTATGCATCATTCATACAAACACACACACTGTATTCATTTAAACCTATTTTAGTTAACATGTGTTTTATCTCGTTCAAAGTGAAATATTGTAGAGACATATACATAGGGATAAACATATTTAAAAAGGGAGATATTAGGAGCACCCATAACCGGAGAGCATGTGTGAAGAGAGTGATGAGTGTAGAGGAAGCGAGAGAGATCTGTAAGGATCGTAGCAAGTGGACATCGCTAGTCTCTGCCTACCCCCACGGGAAAAAGGCGTGATAATATGTATGTATGTATGTAAACATATTTAACTAAAACAGATAAGATAATGAATAGATTCAGCTAATAATTTCCGTACCATCCGTCACAGGTTGAAGTTTCATCCATACCATCTGGATGTATGGCTGTCAACCACCGTACGTTTTAAAAGACACTTCTTGCCACGTACGACCAAACTGTGGAACCAACTTCCTGCGGCGGTGTTCCCGAACCGATACGACATTGGAACCTTCAAAAAACGAGTCTACATCTTCTTGAAAGGCCGGCAACACTCTTTAGATACCCCTGGTGTTGTAGTAGTCCATGGGTAGCGGTGATCGCTTACCATCAGGTGACCCGCTTGCTCGTTTGCCGCCCTATGTTATAAAAAAAATAGAAATAAATAAGCGTGGCCTTCGAGTCTCACGACTCTTGTCAAAGTCAAAATTTTTTATTGAAACTTGGCCTTCAAAGAAGGCTCTTTTTCACGTCGATAACTAATTATTTAATCATAATATTTTATGTCTCAAAGCTACAAACTACTAGCATTTCGGAACGACCACTGCTGACAAGAGATGCCGAAAGAAACTCATGAAACAGTCTTGGTCGCCTATCATGCCAGAGGGGCTATTCATTAACTTTATACATACACTAGATTGTGTACAGTCAAAAATAAAATAAAATATAAGTAAAAAAATAATAATAATATAATAAAACATGTTATGTTTGTGATCTTGGCTCTGTCTACCCCGTATGTATGCAACTAAAATAGATTTATAATATTCCTCAACTTTTTTTAGTAAAATGTACACTCTATATTAAAATAGAATTTATAATCTATGACAAACATCACGTGGGAATGTCTAACAATATGCTAACAATAGGACATTGCGACAGGTCGAGGTGTTCGGAGAAATTGTCTGGCATTTCAAGTGTGGGAGGAAATGACTGATAGCGAAGTTGAAAGTCTGTTGGTATTATGATTTGGGGCTAAATAATGCATTCTTATTTTATTTGAGTGCATAGCGATGTGCTGCCGAGAAATTTCCTGTTCCAGAAAATATCTTCTTTTAAAAATTTCCGAAAATTCTCAGTGATTTCTCGGGTTTTTAGGAAAACTTTTCGTTTTCGAGAATATTTTTGAGTTTCCAAGAAAGTTTCCGCTTGCTTGTTCTTTGAAAATTTCGAGAACGGCACATCACTAGCTAGTTATGCATAAAATAAAAAAATATCGTTTTAACTTTTTTTTACAATGTCAGACGTAGAAAAAATAAATAATAAACTCAAGCATCGAGATATTATTACGTAGTAGTTGTATTTCGATCCACTCAAGAAAAGAAAACATACTATTGATGACACCAAAGAATCTTGTAGTACTTACCCCTTTGATTTCCTTTTGAAATCTCAAAATATGCAAAAATTTGCGACATTTACGGCCATGTATAAGTTAAGACGATATAAGTTTTGAGTAGGTATATTATTTTATCATAGGTGATAGAGACCATAATAATATGGATCTGCATATGATATTTTCAACTTGATACGCTCGCTGAGAAAAAGGGTCTTGACAGACATGATCAGACAGACTGACAACAAAGTAATCCTATGAGGGTTCTGTTTTGAGTTACGAAAATCCTAAAAATATAATGAAATTGTGTATTGAGTGAGTATACGAAAAGTTTTAAAAACAAATTTTTTTAAGCTTTAAAAATAATATACATGTTTCGTGTTTATAATAGCTATAAAGCCAGTCTTCGCTTGTTATTTATCGATAAACTAATCGACTAGGTATGTTTCAATCTTCACTTTCGCCACTCGCCATATTTCCCGATTCGATATTAAACTATTTATATATTACTTTCTAACTTTCCTTAGCCAAATCTCAATGCCAAGGAAATTAAAACTATGAACCTGTTTATAATTTAAAATGGATCTAAAAACTGGTTTTAACTGGTTTCATTTATATGTCTAGTTTTCTGTGTCTCATTGCAACATCAATCTACCCAAATTGATTGTATAAGCTTTTGCCCGCGACTTCGTTCGCGCAGAATTTACTATTGTCAGGTTCGCGCATCAAGTTGAAACTAAAAAAATCGTAAATCATATTTCATTTAATGAGTTTTGCGTGAAGCGCATACAAAAATACCGTAAGCCAAAAATTTTAAAAAAATATTTTGGATTCTATTGGCCCTGTGAAGACCTCTTATAGATTTTATTTCTTAAATATCTACTCCTCTTTTAGTCGTAATCCTCATGACTGAGGGTCGAAGTCATTACATTATGTCGAATGAAACACACACAACGACTATCTTGGCAATGTTAATGGAGTGGTTTGCCATTGCCTTCTCCATTTCACACACTAGCTGATCATCATCAACCAGGGAGGCAATTCTGGGGTCTGCGATATAATATCAATTTCGACATTTATCGAAAAAACATGGCGGATATCGATAAATATCGAAATTGCGTATTCTCGTGTTTCAAATGTGACATTTATCCAGCGTCAGCCCTCGATACGCATCGAGTGGTCGAGCGTGGCCGAAAACCATATCGTGTGTGATATTTGTTGCTTCAAAGCTATTGAATAACATAATATTCGTACTTTACAAGACGCTTTGTATTTTTCTTCAGCTATGGTTTAGTAAAATATGAATGCTGACGATTTTGTATTCAATTTTATTGGAAATCGTTGTTTATTTACATAAAATTATTTTATTGAAGCCTAATATAGAGGTTTGGATAGATACATACTTTGCTTTTTTCTGCCTCGAGTACCATACCTTATTTGTTTCTCGATTCAATTTCGTAAAGAAACAATATCATACATAAGAATATAATTGATACTCCGATAACAAATATCACATAACCTCACACACACAATAAACAAACAATGACAAGTATCCTCGCGTTCCGTTCTCTCCATCAACTCTAAAATATTTCATTTTCTTTGCATTTTATAAATTTGCATTGGAGCTTATTAAGTTACATAAAATAAAGTATTATAACTATTCTTACATAAATTCACTATTAAAACATTGGTTTTATATAAAATATTTAATGAAACAAGTAAAACATAAATTTCTCGATTGTAGTTAAGTATAATCGAGAAAAAGGAACGTGTTTTCAATTGGAGAAGCCCTAGTTTTCGATATAATATCGAGTTTTATGTCGAATAGGTTCGAGAATACCATTTTGGAGGATTTTGTGATAATTTTGTTCGATAAAAGAAGTTTGATATATTATCAAATTCGATAAAATATCGCAAACGCGAGAATTGGCCTCCAGAGTGCATGTAGATAAAGCGTGAAGAGGTAACAAACAAATAAGTACAAACTCACTTTCGCATCCTACTAATATTATAAATGCGAAAGTTTGGATGTGAGTTTATGAATTTGTGAGTTTGTGAATTAGTGAGGATGTTTATTACTCAATCTACTGGACGGATTTCGATGAAATTTGGTACACAGGTAGAAAAATACCGGGAATCGCATCTTCTTCTTCTCTTCTTCTCTCAGCCGAAAGACGTCCATTGTTGGACAAAGGCCTCCCCCAAGGATTTCATCCATGGAGGGTTTTGCCGTAATCGCCACGCTTGGCAGGCGGGTTGGCGATCGCAGTGTGATGTCATAGTACGCGGAAAGATGCTGCTGCCCATCCTCCGGTGTTTTAAATCCCTTAGTCGCCTCTTACGACACCCACGGGAAGAGATGGGTTGGTGCTATTCTAGGGCCACACCACAGGCAAATCGCATATAAGGTACTTTTTATCTCGAAATTCCCACGGGAGCGAAGCCCCGGGGCGTGGCTAGTTAATAATAAAGTTATACTTGAAATAGATTCGCCGCTCTTACCACCACAAAGACCGTCCATTCATGCTATGCATGGCCATATATGTTCCTACATATATGGCCATGCATAGCATGAACCTCAACCTCAACTTCGATTTCCACTGCATAAAACCGTTTTTACGCGCTCAACTATCCATATTCTTATTATTATAAATTATTCTTTGTAATAAGGATATTACAGATAATAATTACACACTTCATATAAGGTTATAAAACGTATAATTAACTCAATAGGTACCATTAATTTATGATCACACGAAAGTGAAATAACGATCGAAGAAAGTTGTATTTATATTGGTTCTTGTTTAATGATTGCACAATACTTTTTTTTAAATCGCGTTGCGAAATTAATTGTTATTACTTTACAACCGCGACGGGTTACAACATAAATTGGCATCGATTTTTCCGGTGTTTTAGCGAGACAGCGAACCATACGTAACTGTATATAGTTTATCCTATCCTATCCTAACTAATATTATAAATGCGAAAGTGAGTTGTTACCTCTTCACGCTTTACCTACTGAACCTAAGTAGTTTGTAGCTTTGAGACATAAAATATTATGATTAAATAATTAGTTATCGACGTGAAAAAGAGCCTTCTTTGAAGGCCAAGTTTCAATAAAAAATTTTGACTTTGACTTTAACCAATCTTCCTGAAATTTCACATACACAATAATATACATAGAAGTACTGAGAAAGACATAGGGTCTTTTCATTCCGAGAAAAAGCAATGATCCCGTGGAAAATTCACGCGGGCGAAGCCGCAGGCAAAAGCTAGTGTATATATAGAGGACCGGACAAGGTACGAAAATTGTCAAATATGTGCAATCTTCTTCTTATCGAGTGTGTCATTACTAACACTGGTGTCAGATTTTATTCAAGTCGCCTAAAGGCATCTGACATGACTTTTACGACTACCGGCATCTAGTGGCAGTAGCCGCAATATGTGCAATATTTATAATAGAGTTAAAAACTTAACCAGCTATTGGCCTTGAATCGAAGCTTAACTTGGAACTTGAAACTTGCCTATAACAGGGACTTCTTCACGTCAGTACCAAAAGAAACTCATGAAACAATCATGTTCGCCTAACATGCCAGAGGAACAAACAAATTAAAACTTAAATCATCAGAATCAGGTTTATATAAATGCCTAACTATCCTATTTCTATTTATATAGAAATCCCTTTTTGGGATTTTTTTTTTCCCTTTAAGAAGGAACTATCTAAGTTACTGATTGAAAAAGCATATTATTCTGTTAGTGAATACCTAAATGATAATTTCAATTAATTTAATTACATAATTTCGGAATAATATTGTAATTTGTATCTATTACGTTGTAAATTAATGACTTTTTTAAATTTTGTATGCCTTATGGCGGGACCTAGAGGAACTCATCTTAAGTATATAACACCTCTCTATGTAAACCTATGTTCACAAAATAAATGATTTGACTTTGACTTTGATAAGTCCGTTTAAATTGGCTTTACATTTTATTTTTATGTATTGATATGACACGACGCCTGCCTTCTCTTTAAGTTGGCACGTAACTCTTTCTCGGTCTCCCTGGACCTTTTCCCTTCACCTGTCAAAAATTCTTTATCCGACAAAAATAACAAAAATAATAGGCTATCTGGAATCCTGAATCCTTTATTGTACCTATTATATTTGTTTCGTATATTTTATTTTATTTGGACTGTACATATTTTCTAGTGTATAAAGATAATAAATAGCCCCTCTGCTTCGAGCAACAAGGACTTCCGCGCGCGGCCCGGAGTCCGTCTATGCCCCCTCTGGCATGTTAGGCGACCAAGACTGTTTCATGAGTTTCTTACGGCATTTCTTAGTCAAAGTCAAAGTCAAAGTCAAAATTTTTTATTGAAACTTGGCCTTCAAAGAAGGCTCTTTTTCACGTCGATAACTAATTATTTAATCATAATATTTTATGTCTCAAAGCTACAAACTACTAGCATTTCGGAACGACCACTGCTGAGAAGAAATGCCGAAAGAAACTCATGAAACAGTCTTGGTCGCCTAGCATGCCAGAGGGGCTATTCATTAACTTTATACATACACTAGATTGTGTACAGTCAAAAATAAAATAAAATATAAGTAAAAAAATAATAATAATATAATAAAACATGTTATGTTTGTGATCAAGTAACCACAATGAATTGGTTAAGAACAAAAAATAAAAATAAAATTCGAATCAGGCTCGAAGCAGGATCCCCTGGCAACACCCGTTCACAAGTTTGAACATTTTAGAAAAATAAATACTTTCAGTCACTTGAAGATCACAATACACGTACATGTTTAACAATTAAATGTCAATGTAATTAAATAAAATAAAAAAGGTAAGGTTATTTTTTCACAATATCAAAAGAATGTAATCAAGTGTGGAGTGGCGAAGTTGTAGGGAGAGACCAAACTTTTTTATCGTTCAAATAATCACTTATTGTGTAATACGCTTTATTCATCAAAGTATTTTTAAGATATGTTTTAAATTTTTGCATCGGTAAATTTATAGCCTCGTCAGGGAGCTTGTTAAACATTTTTACACTTTGACCCACGAAAGACCGCCGAACCTTTTTAAGCCTAAAGCAGGGCGTATAAAGTTTATTCTTATTGCGGGTGTTTATACTATGTACATCGCAGATTTTTTTAAAGAGGTTTAAATTGGATTTAACAAAAATAAGTACATTGAAGATGTATTGAGATGCAACAGTAAGAATTTTTATTGATTTAAAGAGCTCTCGTAGAGAATCGCGTCGTTTTAGCCCGTACATAAAACGAATTGCTCTTTTCTGTAATACAAATATTTTCCCTATCTCGGCTGCATTTCCCCATATCAATAATCCGTATGACATTATGCTATGAAAGTAGCTGAAATACACGAGTCTAGCTGTTTCAATGTTTGTGCACTGTCTTATCCTTCTCACTGCATAAGCCGCCGAGCTAAGTTTTTTGGCCGTGAGTTCAATGTGTTTATCCCACATTAACTTACAGTCAACGGTAACGCCTAAGAATTTGACACTGTGTACCCACTCTAATACTTTGCCATTAACTATTAAAGGTATATCATTATGAGGTGCGTTCGAGAGAGAAAACTTTATACACTTGGTCTTGTCCGTGTTTAAAGCCAGGTTGTTGGTTGTAAACCAGTCAAGCACAAGTGTCATAGTATTGCTTACATCGTCATAATTTTGACTATTTCTGTTGACTTTAAATAGCAATGATGTGTCGTCCGCAAATAAAACAACTTCACACAATTGTTGGGCAAGACATGGAAGGTCATTTATGTAAACAAGGAATAGAAAAGGACCGATTATGGAGCCTTGAGGCACGCCCATGTGTACCGCCGCGCTGCTGGAAGCAGCTCTGTTAACTTCTACTTTCTGAGTTCTGTTGTCCAGGTAAGAAGCTAGTACCTCAAGGGCCGTCCCAGTAACACCATAAAATTTAAGCTTGTTTTTTAGTATATTATGATCCACGCAGTCAAAGGCTTTTGAAAGGTCGCAAAAAATACCTATGACATCTTGGCTGGATTCCCACGCTTCATAGATTATTTGAACTAAAGTAGATGTTGCATCAGTAGTGGAACGACCTTTAGTGAAACCGTACTGACGATTATGTAAGATTTTATTTACGTTAAAATAAGAGACTAATTGCGTTAAAATTAATTTTTCAAATATTTTACTTAAAGCGGGTAATATAGAAATGGGTCTGTAATTAGTGGGATCATTTTTTGTACCCTGTTTGAATAAAGGAATAATTTTACTTATTTTCATGAGGTCAGGGAAAACACCCTCGGAAATGCACTTATTGAAAATCACAGTTAGATGAGGAGCAATCAAATCAATAATACTGCTCAGAACTGCGACAGATATACCCCAGAGATCCTCAGTATTTTTCATGTTGAGTGCCTTATACCATCGATAAAATATTAGTACCTATAGATGGATATTCACGTACATTGAATCTGTACCTCACCAAATTTGTATTATACTTAGATGGCGCCACTGAGAAGTACATCATCTCGGTTTTCATGAAAATTCCGTGTGTCGCTGCAGTCGTAGTTCAAATACCATACGAGTTAGTTAATATTCAGAGGCAATAGATGGCACCCCATCTCTACAACTACAGTAGGTACCTACCTATGGCAATAGATGGCACCACCATCTCTACAACTACAGTAGGTACCTATCTATACGAATAATAATCGACGTCTACACTACATGCACGAAACGACTATAAAATAACTTATTTATATGTAGGTAGGTCATCGAGATATTTTACTACGTACTAGAGGAGACGCCGAAATACATCGGCGCGTAATCACACGCCAGCCGGCGGCTCTTCGCTCGCTCAGACGGTCGCTACGCAAGCTCTTTGAGTGTTAAGTCTTGCTTGCTCGTGATCAAAAAATCGTGAATTTTCTTCGAAATACGCCCGCGTTTATTACGATACCGTACCAATAATACGAGCAATACATGGAAGTGGGATGGAGTAACTTTCCTTCGGTGAGTTACTAGATAATCATTTTTTAACTTAATTTGTGCTAAATATTATTAGCGGACGCCATGATGCCCATGACGCGTCATTTGTCATAGACTAAGAATTCAGATAGAACAAGTGTAGGTAGAATAACCTGTAATTTCTTGTTATACCTAGCCTACCTTATAAAAGTGATACCATTTTGATAAAATATTATTTATGTACTAACATTGTATTATGTTTGTTTTAGCCAAGAAACAAAAACGTGGCATCAGAATAATAATCGTTTATCTTCTAAGCGGCAAAAATTAATTAAACTTATATTGTTTGAAGGAATTAAATAAATATTACTCACTGAAAAATTATATGGCGTTTATTTTTTTGTACCTATCAAAACTAAAAAGTATAATTTGTAATTAGTATACTGCGTTCTAATTACACGCGAACGAAGTCGCGGGCATAAACTAGTATGCAATAAAGAAACAAACATCAATTTGTTTTGTACCCACGCAAGTTTTATTCAAAAGATTTGGTAAGTTCAAAACGCGAAACAGATGTCCACTCTGTGGTGTTTGTTATAATCTTGGTCGCAAGTAAACAATAGCCTTGAAGCGCTGTAGCGCTGCTTGTTTCTGGACACTTTAATTATTGCTCCAGCGCTGCAGCGGATTTATTTTAACCTTTACAAAAACGGGACACACATTTTATTTGGAGTAGCCAGGGACTGGATATCGATATTTTCAAAATACCGATATTTTGACGAAAATATCGATAACGGAATCGATAACGGAATCGATAACTGAAGTAAATACCAATATTTTTATTCGCTATTATGGTGAACTGGTATAAAAGTATCGATCATTTTATCGATACACTTAGGCTGCGAGGCGACGTTGCTAGATCGTGCACGTCATGTGTATCGCGGCGCGGCCAACGCGCCGCCGCCGCGCCGCCCCGCCGGCGGTCGCCGAGCACGGGACGGCACGGTACGGCAACAGCGCGCGAGTTGCTCGCATGAGCATGCATTCATTTATTTGATGTTTTGTTGTAGTACTCTCGCGACTACCTACTTTTGTATGTTGTGAAAATATTGTGCAAAATAAATAAGACAACTATAATACGAGTATAGAATAAATGACAAGTGTGAATTAGAAATATAGGGTACCTAATAATACTGACAAATGATATAAAATTAATTTTAATGAATATGCGAAGAGGATTTCATATAGCTTTTGCCCGCGGCTTCGCCCGCATGAATTTTACACGGGAACAGTGCTTTTACTCGGTATGAAAGGTACGCTTTATGTCCTTCTCCGTACTTCTAACTATGAGTATGCGCAGAAATAGACAATTTTTTATTCGGATATTTTTACTCGAATTATCATACGAATAAAATTTTATCCGTGGAAATTCATTCGCGGATAATTTATATACGAATAAATCATCCGCGGATAAATTGGCCTCGAATCTGTGATATTATCCGTGTAACGCCCGCCTTATCCGGGCTTATGCATGTGGTCGGCCTTATATCGGCAGAGCACCTCTTCGCACATTCTCTTTGGTTGTTGTTGCTTAGTAACTGAGATTTTGTTTGAAAATATAAGAAAGGTGGAAGATATGTAAAACTATTTTATTATAATTAATAAATACGCTGATGTGAAGTCGTGTTATCTTCCCTCCTTTTATACTGGCGCCCTTCTAGTGGCTAGAGAACCTAGTCTAGTCTCGCAATGTCTAGGTCGACACGAGCGAGGACTGCTGGCCTTGGCCGACGGGAAAGCGTCCCGGCGGCGGTCAGCGACAGTGGCAGTGAACCGGAGGAATTTGGTGCGGCGGTGGATCGGCAAGCGGCTCCGCATAATAGCGAGCCTGCTAGCGTCCCGTTCGCCAACCGGGAGCCGTTTGACCCCGAACGGCTAATGCACATGATGGAGGTTTTTACCCGCACGCAGGCGGAGTTAAATAGGAGCCTCATCGAGGCAATTCACTCCCGAACAAGTTATAACGTGCCAATCGCTGCACCGTCACTACATCCAGCCGCGAGCAGCGTTGGGAATGTGATGCCCGGCGGGAATTTTTCGAAATGTACGGCGCGATTTGACGGCGGTTCCGGCGACCCAGAAGTGCTGGAGGCATTTTTGGACTCCGTGCAAATTTACAAGGAGTGCACCGTCGTGTCAGAACAACACGCTCTAAAAGGATTGCCGATGCTGTTAGAAGGCAGCGCCGCAATTTGGTGGCGCGGTGCCCGCGCCGGCGTCTCGACCTGGCAAGAAGCAGTGACTCGTCTCCGTTCTGTTTATGGCGTACCGCGACCTGCCTATAAGTTGTTTAGGGAGATGTTCTCTGAAGAACAAGGTGATGGTGAACGAGCAGAGATGTTCGTTTGCCGTGTACGTACACTTATGGTAAGGTTGCCGTACAAGTTACCGAGTGCGGCGGAGGTAGATATTGTATATAGTTTATTGAATAGACGCGTACGGAAAAGAGTTCCGCGCGAAAGTATTGTAAATATGGATGATTTGTTAAATAAATGCAGATGTGCGGAGGATGCTCTCGCCGAGGTAGGTCCGACTACAAGTAAGCCCGAGGTAGATTCGGTTACGCTCAGGTCCAACCCCCGAAGCGAGTGGAGCGGGGCCGTGCCCGCCAACAACGCACCTGTAACACCAAGTGTGGTTCCGTCTGATTCCAAGACGCGTTGTGCTTCGAACGATCATAGGGATGACGATTGTAAGAGACGCAGTCGAAATCCGACCACAATCCGTTGTTACGGTTGTGGTCAGCCGGGTGTTGTTAGGTCGAAGTGTGATATTTGTGCCACGAAATGGGACGTTGGTATTGGCAAAGCTAGTTCATCAAATATCACGCAGCAGCCAAACTTCAACTCGGTTACGTTTAGTAAGTTCAGTAGCGCCAACAGTCGTGTTGCGCTGACTGCACAGCCGACGGTCAATGTAGGTATCTTAGGCTGTCGCGGGACCGTGGTTGTGGACACCGGGGCTACACATTGTGTCGCTAGCCCCGCGCTTTACAAAGTTATGTTAAGTAAGGGCCTCGCTTTTAATATAGGTTATTTTTCTATACGTTTAGCTGATGGCACCTGTAAGAGAACTAGTGTACTTTGTGATGTTGGCACAAAAGGGGTGGATTGAAACAACGAGCGCGGAGTAAATACTGATTTTAATTCTATAAAATATTTCTTATATACTAACATACAATAAACCTTTTAATTGGGTGGTCGTCACATGATAGGCATCAGATTACAAAGAGAACGCCGAAGCTTCTATAACAAAGGATGCCGCCTGCATTCCTATCTCAAGTTACAATATAAATATTTATTTAATTTGATACTTTTCATGTTAAATATTAATTTGATACCTTTTTGTTTATATCTATTGAATCTATACATACTACATCTCCTTCCTTTTGGAGAAAAAAAAAAAAATGTAACATATATATGGACTTTTTTTTTTCATTATACAATCTTTGGTTTTATGAATTATTTTTACTTTATCTTTACCAAGTTTCCTATTTTATATTTACTTTCGACCAGTTTTACCAGATTATTACAATAATTACAATCTGAGAGGTATCAAATTTGATTTTCAACTTATCTGTATGTTTATCTAGTGGTTAACTTTCATATGATACATATTATATTACATAATCTTTTCATAAATAAATAAGGTATTGAAAACTGGATACAATGGTATTGATGAATTAGTTTAAATCATTCTTTCAAGCCAAATACACTTAGGTTACTGAACAACTCTCGTATATGCTTAAGAACTCCTGTTTTCCTTTTTTTTTTTTTTATATGTACTTAACATTTTCATCGGAAACTAAAATAAGCAGATACATATTCATCCTTACCGAACGATCTAAGTAACTTCTACAGATCTCTCATTATTTAATTGACTTATTGTTAAATTTTATCAACATATATTTTCCTTATGTTAATCTTAGTCTTATTAATGTATCTATTAAAATTTCGTTACATTAAAATATTGTCTTTATCATATAGGTATGTGTATTCCTCAATTTTTATTGTATATTCTCATTCTTTAGTGACATTTTTAATTTTTTATTATCGTAATATTTATTTGTCAAATCTTAGTTATTTTTTTTTTTTTTTTTTTTTTGCAACTTAATTTTGTTACTTGACGTTTTATTTTGAAAGTTATTATTTAGGTATATTAGATAATTCAAAATATCAGAACTCAAAATATCGTAATTAGATTCGCAGCACTTAGATGTCTTGACTAGCGGTGCCTGCTGAGTCAACAGATCATGAGCGCTTGTACTAGGATCTCGTCCTGCATCTGAATATTTAACTCATTCGTAAACGCCGATACTTTTAGAATTTGATGTGTAATCTATAGCTTTAATTTTTTTTTTTCTTTTTTTTTTTTTCAAGAAAATTTTTGTTCATAGAATATGTAAGCCTTTACAACAAATTACCCAAATTAATTAATTTCTAGCAAAACGATTTATTGATAGTTTTTGATAATAGAAAAGCATTGGTTTTTTGATATACTGTCTAATTCGTCTTCTTATGTGAGTGGGTGAGCTCGGTGATGAGACTCGCTTTACTTCTCTCTATTAATATCCATGATTTGAGAATATTGACGTCAGCAAAGTGCGATAAGCAAAAGATAACGTTCACGAAATGATAGGTATTTAAAATATTTTTCGGTGAATAAAGATTTTGAGTTGAGTTTGGAGTTTGAAACCAATTAAAATGTTACTTATACAACTTTTATTAATACGAACACGCACTAATGTTGTATACGAATAGTTAGGAAATTGCAAGGTGCTTTTATTTTGTCAACATCAACTGAATAAGTAAAAAAAAATGCTATAACAGATTATAACATTATCCCTGGAAGAGCCTTATATACATTTATTTATTTACACACATACATTTTATTTATTTATTTGTTTACTAGTCATCAAATGATTTTTATTATGTGCATTAGGATATTTTTCAAAGTATGTACTTATTTACTTTTAATTATATATATATTTTTTTTTTTTTATATAATTCATTCAGTTCCTTTTTATACCAAGTTCCTTCACAAAGGCACGTCGTGTCATTTGTGCTGGGAAGCATGGGTAATTAACAATATTTTATTTATTTTATCATGTATTAATATTTTTGACTCTTCTTTGTTTTCCTTCCCTAATATATTTAGTTCGAACTTTGTTTATTTTTTTTTTTTTTGCATTTATTTATTGCCATTCATATTACCCCCATTATTACTTGATACGACTTATTATTAAATAACATAAACGGACCTCTCTGTTTGGTATCCGTCGCCGGCCGGCTTATACAATTATTGTAGGTACTTAACAAAACTTATGAGTCGACTCTCACATTATTTTTTTTTTATAATATCATATATTGAAAGCACTACTTATTCAAGTAAAGAATCATCTTTTAAGACAAATTTTATTATGTCTCCAACTTTATATAGTGTAAAGAAGGATGATGCTCTTGTGCCAGGAGTACTGATTTAAGACTTCAAATGTCTCCAACATTTCTCACGGTGGAACGTCGTTCCGACTATGATCGAATATGAAGGACCAGTTAATTCCTATGTACCTACACGCGTATCAAATTATTCATTTTATAACTCATGGCGTTATCATTATTAATTTTTCTTATTATCATTTCCTTTTTGTATTACCTATCATTTTCTTTATTTATTTCATTTTTTTTTTTTTTTTTTTTTTTATTCTGTTGTATTATTTACTTATTTATATTATTGAAGTCGTTAAAGTCATTTTACAGTCATTGTTCGAAAGCCATTGGTTTAAAAGAATTTCGATAACTTTAAGCGCTATTAGTTTATCGAATTCTAATTCACCAATGTTTCTAATTCCGTCATTTACTCAGTCAAGTCTTTGTTTACTAAAACAGTCTCGTTGAGATACAATAATTGTCTAAAATTCATTTTTTTTTCTAAGTATTACTTATTTTTACTCTTCCAGGTGAACAATATAATTAATTGATGCGGGTTATTAATACCTAGTATTTAACTCATTATTCTATTAGATACAGCCATCGTAGCGTAGAAACACTTTTAACAATTATTACACTGGTATACAAGGTTTTGGTGCATGACAACCGAAAGATAATTTATGCCTTATGCATTGCATAAATATGATTCTAGTAGTAAAAGTACGTCCTACGTGGAAATTTTGAGTTATTTGATGTCAAAAGTTCACAATCTTCAATTCTGTGTAACTTTAAAATATATATATATATACATTAAATGTCCATTTTTTTTTTTTTTTTTTTTTTTTGTGAATATACCTGTCTTATGGTAATTACCCACCTGAATACGATATCGTTTAGATCGTGTCTATATTTAGTCCCTATTTTATTATATATTTCTTCTAAAATAATGCACATTTTTCCATATAATTGTCATTGAGTGTTTTGAATGGGGAAAACAGTGACATTTATTTTTCTTGATTATTACATCATAAAACTAAAGGTTTGTCAAGTGAAGCTCTATTTTAATAATGATTAGTTTTTTCTTCGTTTTTCGAATTGAAACATATTTTTTGGAATAAAATTCGTTCACAGTACATCTTCAAATATTAGTAAAATCACTGAAATTTTCGATAAAAAAAGTTTACTCAGTTTACTGGTAACAGATACAAAATATTTTCAATTTTGTGTAGTATATGTAATTCTACAAGTAAAATAGTATGTTTTCAGGCGCTATCCCAAAAGTCGAAATTTTGTTGACCAGTGTTTATCATTAAACATTGATAAAATTTATTTTAAAATATCCATGAGTAACACAATTTAATAATATTTATTTAAACCCATGATTAATACGAACAGAGTTTACTCGTGAAGTATAGTTACAGATTACAATTAGTGTTAATTTATTTCAATAGGTTCACGAAAGTTAACCGATATCTAGTATTATCTAAAACTGCATTTTAAGATAACTAATTTATTAATTGTATGAACAGAAAGTTTTAGACAGTATTCCTTTTGTAATAAATTACTAAAATTAAATTTTCAAATAATAAAATGGTCAGTTTGTCTGGCGTATTGGCTGATAGTTAAGATAAATTGACTTGTTCTGAAAAACTTTTACTTAAATTTTACGTTACAAAGGTAGTCTTGAAGGAATTACTTTTGCAATATAATATAATAACTTGTGAACCGTGAACTATAACAGTGTATTTAAATCAACAAAAGTTTTAATTAAAATATGGCAATTTTTTTTTTGTATTGTTTTTCCTTACGTTTATTGTGTCCTTACCGTCATGTAATGTTGGTCGGCGTAGCTAATCGTTGGCGTCTAATTACTTCGAATTAACTTTTTTCGATAACTAGATTGTCAGTGAATGCGAAGATTTCTTAAAAAAAAACTATAATGATATTGTTTGATTACTTTCATTAATATTGCTAATGTTTTAGCGAAAAGTTTGTATGAAGCTCACATTTGTATTACTAAATTTTGACAAATAATTGATAAAAAAAATACTTTTAAAAATATTAATGTAAATATACGGAAAGTTTTTTTCTTTTGTACCGAAAGTCTATCACGTGATATCCTGCATCATGTAGAAGAAACAGAAGAAACAACTATTATACGGAATATTCACTGCACCTCACCACTCTTTGTATGTTGAGTCCCTTTCGTATGAAATTTCCCAAATAAATATGTTTTCACTACTATAGATCCTGTTCATTTTAGCTACTGCCTTTGTTCCATCCTCCAAATTCTGCGTCTAGAGTGTTCACTAGCATGGAAAAAGTTGTTCCCGTGATTTTTCGGGGACACAGCAAGCTGCTTCCTGTTTTGCCTTCAATATATGCTCTAATGGCCAGTCTCCCTTCCTTCCAATATAATTGTGCACCTTCGTATTGCACTTCATATTTGTGGCAGAACAATTTTACTACAGCCTCTATTTCTTTTTGGTACATCTTCATGGTAGATATTTTGTCTTTAATGTAAATCTTTTTGACCGGACTACTAGTTCTTTCGGTTGTTCACAAGTGATTGTAACTTCCCATAATAAGTTTAAGTGTATTTAATATATTTTTTTATAAAATCTGATACCTTGGATCGTATTCGTATCTCAGGTCTTGAGCCGTTGGCGCATGGCGCAGCCGGTGCCATATTAGGCGTGCACCAATTTAGGTTATTGGAATGTGATTTACCTGGTATGTGTGCTCATATGTATGTACCTGTTAGTATTATTTCCGATTTCTGTAGTTATTTATTAATTTCACAATTTAAATTAATATAATATATAGAATAGTACAGTATAGTTATTATAGGTATATAGTTTAAAACCTCCTTGGTCCTTGATTAGCTTCTGTGTTACGTCCTGTAGTACCTCCTGAGTTATTTTTCGTGGTTGGGCGCACTATCACCGTCGGTCGGCGGTCTTGGTTGGTTGTCTGGTGCCTTTTGGAACTACTGGCAATCCGAGTCCCTTGCGGTGGTGATGGCATCGAGATGTCGATGTTTACAACAACATATTTTTGGCAGTATCGACGTCCCTGGATAATTGTTACCTTAAAGCCTTCTGCTGATTGTACCTCCACCTTCATGTTTGTTCCGCGATGGATACCGGCTAGTTGGAACTGTAGTGGTGCCGAGTGGATGGTTACTGGTACTCACTATGCACTATATACACGGAACTGCCTGCGAGCGTTCCGCACTGGCAGGGTCGCCATGTGATGTTGGCACAAAAGGGGTGGATTGAAACAACGAGCGCGGAGTAAATACTGATTTTAATTCTATAAAATATTTCTTATATACTAACATACAATAAACCTTTTAATTGGGTGGTCGTCACATGATAGGCATCAGATTACAAAGAGAACGCCGAAGCTTCTATAACAAAGGATGCCGCCTGCATTCCTATCTCAAGTTACAATATAAATATTTATTTAATTTGATACTTTTCATGTTAAATATTAATTTGATACCTTTTTGTTTATATCTATTGAATCTATACATACTACACTTAGCACTAACGTGTCAGTCGGGCTAGGAAACCGTCGGTTCCAAACAGAGTTTATGGTAATTCCTAGCGCCGACAATAGAACAGTGTTGGGGCTTGATTTTGTAAGTAGAGTAGGGATGGTACTCAATATGGCGTTGGGTACCTGGTGGTTTGCAGATAACCCCAGTCATGTTTATGGTTTTGAAAATAGGAGTGCGTGTGATGGTAATGGACGCAACCATCCACCGCGAGCGAATTTCGCACAACGTGCCGCTGCGAAATTCGCGCCGCAGAGTAGTGCGACCGCTGCGAATTTCGCAGACCGTGCCGCTGCGAATTTCGCGCCGCAAAATAGTGCGACGAACGCCCCGCGCAGGGTGAGATACGACCGGTTCGTGCCGCGAGACGGTGAAAGAGTTCGTCTTGCGCCGTGGACTAGGGGGAGTACCACACTAGCGCCGCGAAGTGGTGTTGCTATGGGTGTGGCTATTGCGAATATCGCACCGCGCGATTACGAGCGTACTCGCCCCGTGGTGTGGACTAGGGGGAGTAAGGCACTCGAGCCGCAGAGTGATGTAGCTGCCGTGAACGTTGCGCCGCGCGGTAGTAAGCGCAAGAAGCGTAGACGTGGTAGTAGAAGAGGTCGTGTGAGGAGTAGGCGCGTTAGGCCACGAATTGAGATTAGTCAGTAGTCGAGGTCGTATCCTACTGACTAAGGGGGAGGATGTAACGCCCGCCTTATCCGGGGTTATGCATGTGGTCGGCCTTATACCGGCAGAGCACCTCTTCGCACATTCTTTTTGGTTGTTGTTGCTTAGTAACTAAGATTTTGTTTGGAAATGTAAAAAGTGGAAGATGTAGCCCTAATATTGTTCACGATTTCGCGAATAGAAGTGAGTGTGATGTTGAGGAACGCCGCCGAGCGTCGCAGGGCATTGAGAATACCGCGAACTTCGCACACCGCGTCGCTGCGAATTTCGCGCCCAATAGCTACAAGCAAACTGTACACTCCCCGATGCGTGATGGTGAGGCACGTTGCGTCGCGCCACAGAATAGCGCTACGAATTTCGCACACCGCGTCGACGCGAATTTCGCACCCAGTAGTAATAGGCGTTTCGCGTCGCATCTCGTACCACAGAGTAGTGCTACCGCCGCGAATTTCGCAGACCGTGCCGCTGCGAATTTCGCGCCGCAAAATAGTGCGACGAACGCCCCGCGCAGGGTGAGATACGACCGGTTCGTGCCGCGAGACGGTGAAAGAGTTCGTCTTGCGTCGTGGACTGGGGAGTACCACACTAGCGCCGCGAAATGGTGTTGCTATGGGTGTGGCTATTGCGAATATCGCGCGATTACGAGCGTACTCGCCCCGTGGTGTGGACTAGGGGGAGTAGCGCACTCGAGCCGCAGAGTAGTGTAGCTGCCGTGAGAAGCGTAGACGTGGTAGTCGAAGAGGTCGTGTGAGGAGTAGGCGCGCTAGGCCACGAATTGAGATTAGTCAGTAGTCGAGGTCGTATCCTACTGACTAAGGGGGAGGATGTAACGCCCGCCTTATCCGGGGTTATGCATGTGGTCGGCCTTATACCGGCAGAGCACCTCTTCGCACATTCTTTTTGGTTGTTGTTGCTTAGTAACTAAGATTTTGTTTGGAAATGTAAAAAGTGGAAGATGTAAAAACTATTCTTTAATAAATATTTGAGAAGTTGTGGTGTCTTCCCTCCTTTTATATCCGTCATTTGAATAACGAATAAATTACGACATCATTTTCATACAATCGTTTTAGGTAAGTAATGCTTGCTTGTTTTTGATGTAAAACATCTGTCGTCTGGCTTCTGACAATCTATAGGAGTGATTTCGTAGTGTTAAACTTACCAAACCAAAAATTTGTTTTTTACCAAGAAACAAAGTAATGCCGAAAATTTTGGACTTCAATTGAAAGCGAGTGGTATGAAACCAACGGGCAATTTAAATTAGTCGGATTATACGTCAGCGATAAAAAGCTGAATATAAACATTTGGCGCACCATTAAGAAATAGATCCGTCATCATCATTTATTATTTTCATATCAAAAAATTAAAATAAAACCCCATTATTTTATTCTCATTTCATGCTATAATATTTTATTATCCTAACTTCCTAACTAATATTATAAATGCGAAAGTGAGTTTGTTTTTTTGTTGGTTTGTTTGTTTGTTTGTTTGTTACTTTTTCACGCTTCATCTACTGAACAATCTTCCTGAAATTTCGCATACACATAGTTAGAAGTACGGAGAAGGACATAGGGTACCTTTCACCAAAGGCACGGTTCCCGTGGGAAATTCACGCGGGCGAAGCCGCGGGCGAAAGTTAGTATGTAATAAAAATGGTGGCATATGTTTTTCATTCTAAAATAAATATAAACAATGGTATTCTCTTAAATTTAGCAATCTTAAAGTTGTTTTTAATATTTTATTGTTTGATTGTAATAGGGTATTTGACAATGTTTTTTATTTTATTTTTTGGAAAGATCATGTAAAAGTATAATAACAAACGGTTTTTATTTTTTAAATTTCGACCTAATTATCAAGTTATATCTAATTAAAAGTACCAAAAAATCCGATGCCCCGAAAAAATCCGATCTCCTTCTTGTCAGTTCACGAAACAAACCCGAGCTCCACACCCGCGCGGGCCTGCGTGCCGGCGGGGAGAGGCGCACCGAGTAGGGAAAAAAATTATGATCCCTGTTGGTCGAAATAAAAGATTATTATTATTATTATTATTAAAACACCTGTGTGACGTCACCGGGCTAATCGGAAGTGTTCGGTAACTGTTCGGCGTATTCCGTTGGTATGAATTTTCAATTTGAAATAACTAGGTAATTAAATCGAAAATAAAAAAATAAAAACAGTTTGTTATAAAACTTTGATCTTTCCATTTATTTAAAAATATGTTGAAAAATTACACCTTGTCAAATACCCTATTACTATTCTACATTATATGAATTTTATTCCTAAATTGGCTCATATTATTTGTCATTAAATAAAAATATTACAGAAATAATATATTTGATTTGACCCAAATGTTGCGTACACAGGTTGCGTACCACTATTCTTTGTTTACAAAGTTTCTACGATCTCCTGGCCTGGCGCATGGCGGGGCCTTTAGGTAGGTACCTATAGCTGTTTCTATATTTCAAAAATATTTGATCGGTGCTGTTTCTCATTCTGGCAATGAGTGAGTGTTGCCAGCATTATACGTTTTCCCCTTTTCGATGGAAATTACGCACAAGTAAAAAAAATTTAAAATGTCAAATTTAAAAATTAATATGATAAATATTTAATAAAATAGCTATAAGCTATAATTTAAGTTAGGGCGAAAACACATTGTTTGTTTGTATGTATGTTTGTTCTTCGATAACTCTAGAACAGTTAAATTAATTTCGATGATATCAAGAATACGTGTAGCAACTATCTATAGAATTTTTAATTTCGTTGCGCAACAAAATCGATTCAGTCGTTTTTGAAATATACGCATAATTTTAAAATAATAATCGCGATGTCTAAGTTCGCGGCGAACCACTAGTTATTTTTATAAATAGGCAATAAAAGTACTCTACGAGTATGAAAAGTAGTTGATACTACAGATATTTACTCACTGATAAGGGTTTAAACAAAAAATATAACTCGAGTAGAGAATTTTTTTGTTACAATTGGCAACACAACTTTCGAAGTACTTAAAAAATGATAATTTGTTTAAAATTTTTGTTTTTTTAGGTAGAAAGTACCTACCTACTGTTGCATGGACTCGTAAACTAAATATAATTTCGACGACCTCCGTGGCCCAACGGTCATCACGCCGGACTGCCACACCGGAGGTCCCGGGTTCGATCCCCGGTCGAGTCAAGATGGAAAATTATCTTTTTCAGATTGACCCGGGTCTTGGATGTTTATCTATATATGTATTTGTTATAAAATATAGTATCGTTGAGTTAGTATCCCATAACACAAGTCTTGAACTTACTTTGGGGCTAACTCAATCTGTGTGATTTGTCCGTATATATTTATTTATTTATTTATAATAATTATGCAAGTGTGTGGTAGAGATCTGAACACAAAAAGACGTGTACTTACGTGGGAAATGTGATTAATTTATTACGTTCACTGCGGTTTTTACTGTTCTTAATGCTGTAGCTCACCGTGTTGTAAACTTTAACCCGAAATACAAGTTCCAATATAGATTTACACTTAAAATATCATGCGAAACAATATCTCAATTACAATATATACTTAAATAAATTGTAATCTAAAAAATCTATCTCCTCAATATTTTTTTAAATATAAGTATTTATTTGTAATTTTTGAATATTGTTTTCTTATGAAATGGAATAAATAAAAGAATAAATGCGCAAAACCTTCTTATTTCTAAGAATTGCGCCATCTAGTGAATTTGTGTGGTAAAACGCGGTATGCTTTGACGCGGTTTGATCATGCTTTGTTGGTTCTAATTTTTACGACAAAATACGTGAGATATGCGTGAGATTAAGACTGGTAGCGACATCTAGTTAGACGAGGAACAAGTAACAGCAAGGCACACTTTCATATATGAAGGGTATCCATCTATAGTTACTAATATTTTATCGATGCTTATACGCAGATAAGAGTTCATCCGATGTGATACTTCTAAATCTAAAAATGGACTTAGGCTCGGAGGCATTTCTTTTTAATAAGTCATCTGCAGCACTGGGACAAGAGGAGAGGGATCCTGTGATATTCTTAGAAATATTGGCAAAAAAATTATTGAATTCGTTGGCTACTTCGTCGTTAGAAGTTATGGTTTTATCACCAATTTTTAAAGAAATATTAATGTCGCGCGATTTCGATTTGCCTGTCTCGTTATTGATAATAGACCAAGCAGCTTTGATCTTATCATTAGAGTTTTTTATTTTATTAGTCAGATATAAAGATTTTGCAGCAGCACATACCTTTTTAAAAGTTTTTGAATAACATCTAACATATGATACAAATTCCGGTTTAAAATTATATTGTTTTTGGCCATACAGTTCATATAGCTTATTTCTACTAATATAAATGCCATTTGTGGCCCAATCGCAGAAATTTAGTTTTGTTTTCTTATCAAATGTTTTAAGAGGAAAAGATTTGTTAAATTCTTGTTTCACTGTATTAAAAACCTCATCATAATGGTCATTCGGATTTTTATTTGGGTCTATTTCAGGCAATTTTTTATTTATAGATTCGCGAAAACGCATTTTCCGGTGCTTAGTCAGCGGCCTACAGGTTACAGGAGTGGAGCTAAGGTTAGACTCTTCGTCACGTGTCAGTGACACCTGTTGACCCAGGTGGTCAGACCCCAGACAGGCAAAAAGCTTTTCATCAGAGACCGAGCAATCACAGAAAATGTTATCTATACATTTGGCAGAGGTTGAGGTAATTCTAGTGGGTTCAAAGAATGTGTTTTTCAAATTAAATGAATCAAGCAAATTTCTAAATCCATTGCTTTCCGAACATGAAACTAAAATATCAACGTTAAAATCACCGCATAAAATTATATGTTTACTACTAGAACTAACCCGCCTAAGGGCTTCTTCCAAAACATTTAAAAGGGTGTCATAACTAGCTGAAGGCGGTCTATAAGCACAAATAATAATATATTTGTCCAACTCCACACAAGAAAAGTTCTATTGTACATTCAAGAGACAGCCTTACTATGTCTTTTCTCTCTTTGCATTTATAATCTCTGTTTATTAATATTAAGGACCCACCGTGGTCAGAATTTTGTCTTAGAAATGCACTTGCTAATATATATTTATCCGGGAAGTTTAGTTTAATTTCATGTTTAAAGAAGTGTTCTGTGACACAAAAAATGTCAACATTATTATGTTCCAAAAATAAACAGATTTCATTAAATTTGCTG
This sequence comes from Ephestia elutella, assembly GCA_018467065.1. NCBI lineage: Eukaryota > Metazoa > Arthropoda > Insecta > Lepidoptera > Pyralidae > Ephestia > Ephestia elutella. The sequence goes on along the minus strand of CM031574.1, from coordinate 1,041,692 downwards.
GTGAAGCCCTGTATATTTTGATGTACAAGATTTATATAGGAAGGCTTCACCTCTGTCTTATTATCTAGTTTAAAACTAAGTTATTAGTACTGGTACTAATATCAGATGACTTCGTTATATTAGGTATAACGGGTCTATATATATTGTATGCTAACAGTTTAGCAATAGTCAGCTTATATCTATAGGGTAGGTACACAGTACCATTGTTATAAAAACAGTTGTCAATATATTTATTACAATCTAAAATATAAAGTTTTTTCAGATCCCACGTTAAATTATAAATGTGTGTATTTAATGAGTGTATGAACTTATTTCTGTAATTATTTTTTATATAGGGGAAAAGAACTAAAATTATTTGACCAATACCCACTCTCTCTATTTCTGACAAGATGTTTATACAGTTTAATATATCTACATGTGTGACATTTGTACTATTGCCTATAGCTAAAATAAGTGTGGTGTTGAAATCAAATTTGTCACACTTTAACTTGGACAATATTTGAGAAATATGTGATCCCGGCATACAAATATTACATGTGTTCTGAGTAGTATAATTCGAGACCAAGGGACCCAGGTTAGCACCTATTTCATCAGAGTAGATAACAGTTCTTCGGGTCTCACAGTCAAGGAAAGCTGACCTAACCGAAGAGCCTGAGGGGCTGCTGGTGTTGATGATGGGAGCATCCAATTGTGAGACCACCGGAGAAGCCTGTAAAAGGGGCACAGTCTCCGGGGGGCATCACAACCTGTGTCAGGGTTGAAGCCACCGCACAAGCAGTGTTGTCAGTGATGGAGTCCTCCGTAACCTGGTTCTCTACATTCGAACTACAACTACACAAGTCCTTATTTTCATTTAGAATTTTGAGAGCTTGAGTATATTCACTCATAGCTTTTTTAGAAACATCATATTTACTGGATATAGATTGCAACTCAGTCTGCAAAGAACATATCTTATCTTGTAATTCTTTAATTACTTTCTTATTACTTTTAATAGTGTCTTCACAAGACATCAATTGTATTTTTAAGTCTAACTTTTGTTGCCTAATTGGAATTTCTTTAACACTATTCTTTTGTTTCTTAATCATATTTTCAGATTTCTTAATAAATTTGTTAATTTTCACATATTTCTTAATTTTATTTGAACCTGATAAAGAATTACATTTATTATTGGAGGTGGGTGTGGTAGTGAGATCTATTGTGGGAACCAAACTATTATTAAAAGAAGAATCCTGGTTGTTCCCGGACTGAACAAGACTGGTTGCAAGCTCATCGTGAAGGGCTGAAGAGTTGCCGAGTACAGCTGCTTGTTTCTCAGCCTGGAGAGATTTGATTTCCTGTTTCGCTTCTGCCAGCTGTCTTTCCAGGAAAGAGATGCGCTCGAGGGTGGCTTCATAGGTGTCCCGGCAATGGTCTGTCGAAGCAATGATGTTTTGAAGCTGTGCACATTCTGCAGTAATCTCTTCAATGCGTCTTTCCATTGCTGTCAGCTGATTCCTGAGCACTGTGTTCCGTTGGATCAAGTGTTGGAACTGCTCTGCTCCATCCTCGTTTTCTCTTCTGAGCGTCGCACATTCGTCTTGACTCTTTTTCAACTTCAAGAGTGTGGCCTTGAGCTTGGCATCGAGGTCAATTTTGCGGGTCTGGGCCATTTTAGCTGGAATTCAATTGTTAATTTTATTTTACCTGCTTGAATATTTAATTTTAATTAATTAACTGGGGACAAGTTAGTAGGTTACTAAAAAATTCAATGGTAAATCAATAGAGAGGTGTTTCACACCTTTACTAGTGTAAATGTAGATTAATTGTTGTTTTGTTCTCTAATTAACAATTTTAAATTTATGTTTATGATCATAAATGATATAGGAAACTGAAGTAGGTAGTTATGAAGAAAACACAATATTAAAATTTAACTTTAAGTTTGGATTTCACTAATACAGTGTATTGTTAAAAATAATTAAAAAGGAAATGTGTACCTAGGTATTTAGTCTCAGAATTTGGTCAGCAAATCCACTTACAAGTTAATAAGTGGAAAGTGACTAAACTGTGACAAGGCTGTTGTGTATAGGACAAATTAAGCAGTTTATTGTATTGTTTAACTAAGCAGGTACATATGGCTGCAGAAGTCAGTCGTCAGCTCCACTTCCAAATGGGTAAGTGAAGAGAGACCCCAAAGAAAAAATAAAGCCAAATGACATGTACCTACTATTGGTAATGTTACTCGTTCAAATCTAGCTTGTTGACGTTAAATTTATAGTGAATCTTGGTAGAAGTATGTATTAGTGTTATTTAGAGATACTAAAAGCAATACTCATCTGGTTTTTGTCGTAAAAATTCGCAGTTTAGTTCAAAATCCTTTCGATAAGACCCGGCCGGCGAGCTGTCACATAGGTAGGTAGATAATTGTTAACGCAAGTTGGCGCTTATTTTGGCACACTATTATTAAATATCACTTAATTTTGATGAAGATTTCTTGTTTTACGTATAAATTTCGACTTTTTTCACGATCTTTTCAATATTTAAAGTTTAAAATATTACACAGCTGTTTTTTGACGTCTAAACGATCCGGGGTTGCCCGCGCGAAAAAAGCAGCTTCTCAGCAGTGGTCGTTCCGAAATGCTAGTACCTTGTAGCTTTGAGACGTAAATATACTAATCCATACTAATATTATAAATGCGAAAGTTTGGATGTGAGTTTGTGAGTTTGTGAGTTTGTGAATTTGTGAATTTGTGAGTTTGTGAGTTTGTGAGGATGTTTGTTACTCAATCACGCAAAATCTACTGGACGGATTTCGATGAAATTTGGTACAGAGGTAGATAATGACCTGGAATAGCACATAGGCTACTTTTTATCCCGGGAAAAAGCACTGTTCCCGTGGGAAATTCACGCGGGCGAAGCCGCGGGCAAAAGCTAGTATTATATAATTAGTTTTTGACGTGAAAAACAGCCTCCTTTGAAGGTCTAGTTTCAATAAAGAAATTCTGATTTCCTGAAATTCCCACATTCATACCCCCTGCAGCACAGATAGTGTAGCAAAGGTACCAATACACTCATCGAAGTGTACGGCATTCTGTGCGTCTGTGACGGGTCATCTCGTGAACTTTCTCCACTTTCGCAGCCTCCGGTATGTTATGCAACGCACCAAACCATCGAACACAACCACTTATACATTGTCGTGTTAATTTTGTGGTTTTAGTGGCAAGAATTAAGTTAAAATGAGTGAATTTTTTAAGTTACTAGCTTTTTCCCGCGGAGTTTCTCACGGGAACAGTGCCTTTTCCCGGGATGAAAGGTACCCTATGTCCTTTTCAGTACTTCTAACTATGTGTATGCGAAATTTCAGAAAGATTGGTTCAGTAGAAAAAGCGTGAAGAGGTAACTAACAAACAAACTCATTTTCGCATTTAACAAATACCTTACTAATGTTTATATGTTAGTAGCGCCCCGAGGCTCCTCTTCTCATGCGAGGGAATTTTAGGATAAAAGTACCCTATGTGCTATTCCCGGTATTCTTCTACCCGCGTAAAAAATTGTATCGAAATCCGTCCAGTAAATTTTGTATGATTTAGTAACAAACCATCTTCTTCTCTCAGCCGAAAGATGTCCACTGCTGGACAAAGGCCTCCCCCAAGGATTTCCATAACGACCGGTCCTGCGCTACCCGCATCCATGCGCATCCCGCGACCTTCACCAGGTCGTCGGTCCACCGAGTGGGAGGCCTGCCAACACTACGTTTTCCGGTTCGTGGTTGCCACTCGAGAACTTTTCTACCCCAACGGCTATCTGTTCTACGAGCTATGTGCCCCGCCCACTGCCACTTAAGTTTGGCGATTCTGCGGGCTATGTCGGTTACTTTAGTTCTCCTACGGATCTCCTCATTTCTGAAACAAACCATATTCACACTTAAATCTAAACTTTCGCAATATTACTAGAAATAGCTCCTTATCTGTTTTTATACCCTTTTGCCCTCAGCCTCGCCCGTGTGAATTTCATTCACCCAACTCCTATTTGCTTGGAATACGTAATTCCTATGGGAGCAAAGTCATTTCTTCTCATTAAACTCATCTCATAGATCTGTTAAACCTTGAAACACTGGTTATATTATAGCTACAATCAACAGCGTATAAGCGAACTTGTTGGGTCCTCTATAAAGCTGTTATAAAGACTAATTTGCAATGAAATTGCGTAGGTTCATGTGCTGTTAAGCGTACTTCGTGTGTAAATGTGTGAAAGTTTAGCTGCGTAGATAATTTAACTAGAACCAGTGGTGACCTTAGACCTTGTTAACTTGTTGTCGTAATATAGAGATTATATATACTTTGTTGTGCACTTAGGCAGGCTATTTATTTACTTGTAAAATATATATATCTATACATATTAAGTAATAATATACACCTGACTGATTGGTAACTATATCAAACGAAGAGACTTGAACGTATAAACTTGAATTTTTTAGAGAGTATTTAATGTAGATACTGATAGCGTAAGAAGAAAGGAATTTTGGAAATTCCACCCCTAAGGGGGCGAAATGAAAAATGAAATTCACGCGGGCGAAGCCGAGGGCAAAAGCTAGTTCATTGATAAAACTATCTGTAACTTCTGGTCTGGGTCTGTACGTTAGTTCGCGCATCACGCAAAAACTACTGATTGAAACTTGATGCGGTTTCCACACTTGTGTTGCTGATAAATGGTATAATAAAGTATTGATCTATCTATATCTGGCGTAGGTTTCATCTTCATAAGATTGGCTACATAAGCCACATGCGAGCTCACGAGAGAACCCTTAATCCTTGAAGTTGTCGCCATGACCGAAATCGGTCGGATACGCATCATCATCATCAGGTTTCATCTTGACTCACACGTTACATCTTTAAAGAATCATTAAATAGGAGACCGGACAAGGTATGAGAATTATTAACAATATGTAATTTTATGATAGATTACATATAATTAAACACATTTCGCGACTTTTCAGCTCGCGTTTATTCTCCAGAGCTAATTTATTCGAGTTCAAACTTTTAGGGAAAGTCCATTTTCTACGCGTGACGTCATATGAATGCACGTTTAGTTAGAGGCGTTTTGGTATCGTCCAAAAATTGCTTAAAAATGTGAATTGTTTTTTGCTATATTGGGAAATACTTTGGTTATGGATGTGATCGTTTTACGGACGATTCTATTAATGTGAGATATTTCAAAGAAGCATAAAAAAAAAAGTTGTCCGGTCCCCTATTGAGACACTCCTGGTATCCGTACCTACTCACAAAGCCAATCAAATAAGTTTCTTTTAATGTCATTTTATTGCATCCAGTATCTTATTAATACAGAGTCTATTGCTATGTAGCTATCTGTGTAAAATTGCCTATCTACATATATCTATAAAACTATAAAACTCAAAGGTGACTGACTGACATAGTGATCTATCAACGCACAGCCCCAAACCACTGGACGGATCGGGCTGTTTGGCTGCAGGTAGATGTTATGACGTAGGCATCCGCTAAGAAAGAATTAACGCGAGCGAAGCCGCGGACAAAAGCTAGTTATTTATATAATTTCAAGTATAGACATCGCATCTGCGCAAGAGCATCCAAACCGGTACGAACACCTTTCCCCGGTAGAAAACTGATGCGCGCGCGCCGGCCGATCACCTTGCCGCTTGAAGTTGACAGTATGAATGGCTCGAGGTCACAGAAGTCACAATAATAAATAAATAATAAAAATATGTACGGAGAAACCACGCAGATTGAGTTAGCCCCAAAGTAAGTTCGAGACTTGTGTTATGGAATGCAGTATCTTGCTAACTCAACGATACTATAATATAACAAATACATATATAGACAAACATCCAAGACCCACGCTTGTTCTATTATGTATTCTGTGACCCAGGCCAATCTGAAAAAGATTATTTTCCATCTTGACCAGACCGGGGATCGAACCCGGGTCCTCCGGTGTAGCAGTCTCATAAAGACCATTGAAGGGCACTGAGCGCACAAAAAAGACACACAGCGAATTTTCATATCTCTTCATCCCTGGGCACTTTGGCTTTCGTTCCCAGGGCCCCATATTTTGGGGGCCCCATGGATCGCCCTGAGTTTGACCCGCGTTCTGGATTGCTTGAAGAAAGTACCTACCTATATGCTTTCGAATACCTTAAAATTATACGATATTGGAACCTTCAAAAAACGATTCTACGTCTTCTTGAAAGGCCGGCAACACTGTGATACCCCTGATGTTGCGGTTGTCCATGGGCAGCGGTGATCGCTTACCATTAGGCGACCCGCTTGCTCGTTTTCTGCTCTATGTTAGATATATAAAAACCTTACTTAGAAGCAAATTTATTCGAAAGTATTCGAAGATCCACACTTCGAAACTTATGGTTCTCAAAGCAACTTCGCTGGGAAAACCGACCAAAAATCCGTGTCTGACATTAAACTTACTTGTTGTTACGTAACCGCACATTAACTGCGGTTTTGAGGTTATTGTCCCGAGTTCGAGGTTGCAACATCGCGACGAAAGGAAATTAATGCATTCTTTTTATTAAATTCATCTCAAACTTAATATTTTTCGTTTGTGTACTTAATTTTTATGAAAGAAACTAGCCGCGCCCTGGGGCTTCGCTCCCGTGGGAATTTCAGGATAAAAAGTACCCATGTGCTATTCCCGGTATTTTTCTACCCGTGAACCAAATTTCATCGAAATCCGTCCAGTAGATTTTGCGTGATTGAGTAACAAACATCCTCACAAACTCACATCCAAACTTTCGCATTTATAATATTAGTGGGAAGTAGGATTATGTTTTGGACTTTTATGTTCGATTTGAAGACTGTGTGATTTCGGGTCAATAGCCCCTCTGCAATCCTTCGCCAAAGGGCAAATCTCTCTTGATTTGCCCTTTCCCTAGGCCTTACGATGCCCTTTTAAAGTCATAAATATGCTGACTTCACGTAAAAGTGGGTAAATGTTAAGTAGCAGATTTGCTAATTTTGCTAATTTCTAAATGAACGATTCTAATGAGGGTAATCGTCTTTTCTCTCACTGGTTGGCGCCACTGGCGAATGAGGTCTGTCAGATGGTATAATAGATGATAACAAGTCAAATTAGATACTTTTTTCTAAATGTCAAAAACAATAATTTATATGGGACTTGTATGATGGTAAGTACTCAACAGTGACGTTACTTTTAATGGAGTCAAAAAGCATTCCCAATATACTTTAATTAGAAGTAAAAATACTAAACCATGTTATAAATAAAATTGATCAATTAAAGTGGCGTTCAATTATTATGTTTCATTATTTAAATAGCATCATATATTTTATTTTTTAACCAGTCATCATCCCTATTCTGTCATTTGAATTTGGCAACTGATGACAGTATAGGTAAGTACTATCTGACAGACTTCTGATAACAAAAAGGTAAAGTAGCAGATTGTATTGCTAATTTCGCTAATTTCTAAATGAACCATTCTAATTTCTGAACGATTTTGAATGTGAATGTTTGACATTGGTATTCGAACATAACCTCAAACAACCATCCTACTAAACTAATATTAAATGCGAAAGTTTGGATGTGAGTTTGTGAATTTCCATGCTTCCATGCTGGCCTGGAAGCGAAGAAAAAACATTGAATGTGCCAGCTGCTTCTCTTCCCGCGCAGATTGTAAAATTCAATCGAAGGAAAGGGCTTTAAACTGGGGATTCCTCCACTCATAGGCGATGTGCTAGCAACCTGTCACTATACCTGAATCTCCATCAGAGAGCCCACTATTCAGCTAAGCGTGGCCTTTGAGTCTCACGACTCTCGGCTCTGTCTACCCCGTAAGGGATAATGACGTGATTCTATGTATGTATGCAAACGACAGTCGAAAGATCTCAACAAAACAAACCAATAAGCAGGTGTGTCGACTTTCACTGACAGTATGTGCCCGGACGGGTTGTGACGTCACGCGGATGTCGGCAACTTCTGGCCGATCTCGGCAGCTCCGGTTGTCACAGAAAAGGCGGGAAGTGTCACGTGGAAATGTCAATCATTTGATAATTACTTGCGTTTACTTGAATTTGTTGGGAAAAGATATGGAATTCTTCGTATCGATTTATAGATATCACTGTTTAGTCTTCCCAAAATCACTACATATAATAAAACTGTAACTGGTCTGTGTCTGTACATTGAAGATTTTTAAGAAAAAACCTATGAGGGGTCTTCATGGGGCCAACAGAAGCCAAAACCATTTTTGTAGAATTTTTGTCTGTCTTTCTGTCTGTATGTTTTGTCGCACATAACGCAAAAACTACCAGGCCAAATTTGATGCGGTTTTCACTGTTGTATTACAGAAGGTATAACTCGAAATCTAAGGCGTAAGTTTCATCTAGATATGCCGCTTAGAACCTGAATATGCGCAGACGCAGTCGCGGGCACAGGCTAGTTACAAAATAAAAATAAACTGATGTCAGATTTTTCTCAAGGCGCCTTAAGGCATGAAAGCATCTGACATGACAAGACTTGATTACTCGCCACTTAACGGCACTTGTCACATATAATAAAAATAAAAAAGCCTTTATTTTTCTATCCCACAATTTCTAGGAACTTACATATAAATTATCATTTAATTTTAGTGTTAGTAGTTGCTTAAAGTATAAGTGTTGATTAGTAGTTTTCTCTGGGAATAGACCCCTCTTGGGTATAGGCCTCCTCCATGGTATTCCATTTTCCTCGGTCCTGTGCTATCTCTTGCCAGTTGTTGCCAGCTACTCCTCTGATGTCATCTGACAATCGTGTTTTGGGTTTCCCTGGTTTCCTCCTTGTCACATACACACTAGTAAACTAAACAGTTAGCTAGTATGCAGGATTCCTCACGAATTTTCCTTTCACCAGAAGTGGGATTAAATTTTATTTATTTGAGCAGCTCGGAAGCGCAATGTTTCGCGCAACTTTCGCAATGTTTGACGAGGTAGTAGACCAAAATTTTTATTTTTTGATGTAAAACATCTATTGGCGCTGGGTCTCTATTGTTTCCCCTAATTTTTTGTACTCCTAATATAGTTTGGTGCACAAACTTTTAGTACAACATTGTTTCGTACATTATTATGAATTCTAATTTAGTTTAGCCTATTTTTGATTCGCCTAAGTTTTTATCGCCGTATATTTACTTTTCAAATAAGTCATTAGGCCTAATAATTGATTATTTCTAATATTCACAAATACTAATTAATATTTCGTACAAAGCAATTAAGCACAAAATTGTAACACCTAATTATTTCTGTTATAATAATTTCTGATAATTATTACAAAGTATTTAAATCTAATAGGGGGGGGACTAAAATTAAACATTGATGGATTTGTGTTTGATAAATGTCGAGAAGTAAAAGAAAGTTACATTAGGCATGTGAACTAAAGCGTGCAGCATGCAAGCAAGCATACAGCATGCAAGAAAGCCTGCAGCATGCAAGCAAGCATGCCGCATGCAAGCAAGCATGCAGCATGCAAGCAGGCATGCAGCATGCAAGCAGGCATGCAGCATGCAAGCAGGCATGCAGCATGCAAGCAGGCATGCAGCAAGCAAGCAAGCATGCAGCATGCAAGTATTTCTGGGTGGCTCCACCAGAAGACTCGCTCCGTCGGCCCTTCGATTCATTCGTGCACTCGACCTCGCTACGCTCGAGAGGTCGCCGGCTCGCTTCGCTCGCCACCTCCCCCCCTCGCTGCGGTTCGGCCTCGTGCCCTCATTTCTCTCAGGACCTCCTTCGCGAGCTTCTGGTTCCGCGCGAAGGAATAACACTCTAGTATAGGGCAAACTTGAGCCACGTGGAGTCGGGGTGCTCTAAGTCGGATCTGTGACTTATCAAGATTTTTAGGAATTATTATTAGTAGTGCGTTACTAACATCATTCTGAAAATGATTGACGACAGACTGGACTGTTCTTATCTCCGGCACTGTTGTGATAGACATGTCACAGTACCCATGCCGGTGAGAAATAGCTAATACTTAGTAATAATTAAATTTACTAATATTCAATTAGTTATAATTATAAGAAGTGATTATTACAGTAAGTAATAATTGTCTCAAACAAATTTATACGAGGATATCGTTACGTGTAAAAAATTAAAAGCCAAACGATTTTAGAACATCTAATAATAGAGACTCAAAAATTGCATCTAATAATTATTAGGCTAAATTATTATTGTGCAAAAACATCAATTAGGCGAGACAATAATTGTGCATAACATGTTTAGGCCAATAAGGTTCGGCGAAGTGAAATTAGAGACAAAAATTTTAAGCGAAACAGAGGGCACCCATTGGCGCTACTTACTGACTCGAATGCCATGTATAATCTAAGTGTCGTACACATCATCATCACCATCGGCCTTCCATGACCCAATGCTGGGTAAAGCCTCCTTTTGTCTACGCCAACCTTCCCATAATATTAATTTGGAGCGTGAGCTCCAAATAATAAGAATCTTCAGGGTCGTTGTAATATTATTTTATTGGTAAACATAAGACCTAAAACAAATATAAATATCGGTTAGAAAAGATAACACACTTCACTATAAATTTAGAATCACTTCCGAAAGAACCAATAAAACTTACCCTGGACGGGTCTATGTTGTTTTATATATATTAAATATATTTTAGATATATTATTTATCTTTACAATATTAGACGATAAGTGATTTACATAAACTGAGTCAAGAATGATATCAAAATGCAGAATCGAATGTAAATGAATACAGTTTAAAATTTATGACAAGTGAAATAAGTATGTATGTGCCAGCGCACGCATAAATGGATCCAAAGAGGATGAACGCGTCGCCGCGTTACAAATTTATTCTATGGTCGCGTGCCACGATGCTCAGATGTGTCCCGTGACGGTCAACGTTTTTTAAATTGCATGCGGCCATTTCTTTTTCTCTTAAAATTATATCCATGTAGTTAAAAAAATGGGGGAGGCCTTTGTCCAGTAGTGGACGTCTTTTGGCTGAGAGAGAGAAAGAGAGTTAAAAAAATAAAACACTTAAAAGCGACTCCGCTACTGAATATAAAAACAAGTATAAAATGCATGCCAAATATGTTGTTTTTGTAAAAATGTCTTACTTATGTCTGAAAAAAAATGTCAAGTAGCTCCGCGTTCATAATTTCTTAATATAACCCACGTAACACCATTGTATGTAATATTGCATGGAACAACTTTCGTTTTCCGAAACTTGTTTTGCACAAAAATCGCATACAATAATGCGTCACTAATCGCACGTTTCCGCTTTACAGACATACATACGTGTGTCAAATTGACAGGTATTTTCAAGAATAGTGTACAGTACGGTACCGCCATTATAATTTGGGTACCTAGTAATAAAAGCTACAAAAAAATTTGCATACTTAAAATATAAAATTTACTGGTTAAATTATAATTTTCCGTAATATGCAAATATATAAATTACTAGCTTTTGTTGGCTTCACCCGCGTGAATTTCCCACAGAAACAGTGCTTTTCCCCGGGATGAAAGGTACCCTATGTCCTTCTCAGTTCTTCTATGTGTAAGTATGCGAAGTTTCAGGATGATTGGTTCAGTAGATAAATCGTGAAGAGGTGACAAACAAATAAACTCACTTCGCATTAATAATATTAGTCTATGTCCTTCTCAGTACTTCTAACTATGTGTATGCTAAATTTCAGGAAGATTGGTTCAGTAGATGAAGCGTGAAGAGGTAACAAACAAACAAATAAATAAACAATCTCACTTTCTCATTTATAATATTAGTTAGGATTAAAATTACGTTATTAGGATTAGCCTCATTCAAGAGGAGAGAAAGGAATCACTATCCACAATTTTAAAATTCCTGAGCGAAACCGTGTGCCACAGCATATAGATATAGGTTGGTCCCTATCATGTCAGAGAGGCTAATAGCGATGTGCCGCCAAGCAATTCTGTTCTCGAAAATTTCTTCACTTGAAAATTTCCGAAAGTTCTCAGAAATTTCTCGGGTTTTTAGGAAATTTTCCGTTCCCGAGAATATTTCCGCTATTTCTTTGAAAATTTCGGGAACAACACATCACTAGAAGCTAATCCACTATATTGTTTCTACTTATCGTACACGATTGCATAATATCAACGCATTACATATCGTTACATGTTCTAACATTGACATAGAATGGCTACGAGTATCGTTTGTAGAATTTTAAGTATAGTATTACCTTTATTACATTCGTATCACGCATCTGTAATGGATGATACGTTTTGGATGTGATTTGGAAATATACCACATTTCTGAATATTTTTATTACAATATCATACTATAATTGGAAGGGCTTTATCTGGGGAATCCTTATGTCACTATGTTGTAAGGTGACGTCTTTGGAGAAAATGCTGCAGTGGAATTTGTTGCGCCGTCTCTTCTCCACTTGCGCTTTGGAGGCGGTGGTAACCTTAGCTTCAAGTAATTTTCTGATGTCAACTAACTAATCTAGCTTATTAAGTATATGACAATTTAAAGGTGCTAACTTAAGTCTATTTAAATAAGACAATTTTCATTTCATATATACAATATTATCACGCCTTTTTCCCGTGGGGTTAGGCAAAGACGAGCGATTTACACTTGCTACGATCCTTACAGATCTCTCTTGCTTCCTCTACACTCATCACTCTCTTCATACACGCTCTCCGGTAATTTAATTTGAATTTTCATTTCATTTCACTACATATGATCTCCATTCCATCAACAAGCCCACTATCCAGCTAAGCGTGGCCTTCGAGTCTCACGACTCTTGGCTCCATCTACCTTGTAAGAGATAAACGTGATGCTGATCTATATCCTAACTAATATTATAAATGCGAAAGTGAGTTTGTTTGTTTGTTGGTTTGTTTGTTTGTTACCTCTTCACGCTTTATCTACTGAACCAATCTTCCTGAAATTTCGCATACACATAGCTGGAAGTATGGAGAAGGACATAGGATACCTTTCATCCCGGGAAAAAGCACTGTTCCCGTGGGAAATTTACGCGGGCGAAGCCGCGGACGAAAGCTAGTGTTAGATACATATTATCACTTGTGTTTCTAGTGGGGGTAAGCAGAGACTAACTATAGATTTCCACTTGCTACGATCCTTATAGATCTCTCTTTCCTCAACGATTTGAATAAAATATTAATTAAAGTTTTTTTGTTACAGTTTCCTCGATGGAGGACGGTAAGTCTACAACCAACGATCTTTTTATTTCAACTTTCAACGGGTTGTATTAAAATTATAAACTAAAGCCTATAATAAACCAATCCATAAAAAAAAGTTGAACGACACTGGACGCCCGGCAGATGTGAAACATCTGAGCATTGTGGCATGAGCACCATGCAATTTTCAGTCACGGCATCCGAGTCGATTTTACTGATACTACTCGGGCTTATCCTGCGGGATCAGTTGACCTGAAGTTATTTTAAACTAGCTTTCGCCCACGGCTTTGCCCGCGTCAATTTCCCACGGAAACAGTGCTTTTTTCCGGGATGAAAGGTACCCTATGTCCTTCGCCGTACTTCCAGCTATATGTATGCGAAATTTCAGGAAGATTGCTTCAGTAGATAAAGCGTGAAGAGGTAACAAAGAAACAAACTCACTTTTGCATTTATAATATTAGTTAGGATAGGGAGGTACTAGGAGAAAATCTTTTTAGATTCTCTGTGGATGTATCGGTTTCTATGGTAAGCTCGTTGGCCGGTACAGAGCTGCGCAGTGCGCATACGCAGTGCAAGTGGCACAAGGTCGTCGGGAAAGCTGCACAATGTGTGGCACCGTTACCGAGAACAGAAGAAACTTGTGTGGCTTGTGCTATTGAGCCTACGGGGCCTGAGTGAAAAAAAAATCTATAAAAAATCAATTGACAGAATTTTTCAAAATATTCTTTCATAAACTTTGTATTTAAAAATTAAAGTCGAACTTATTCAAATAAAATAAAACATACATACATCACGTCATTATCCCTTACGGGGTAGACAGAGCCAAGAGTCGTGAGACTCGAAGGCCACGTTTAGCTCAATAGTGGGCTCTCTGATGTAATGGAGATTCAGGTATAGTGACAGGTCGCTAGCCCATCGCCGATGAGTGGAGGAATCCCAAGTTTAAAGCCCTTTTCCTCGATTGACTTTTACAATCTGCGCGGGAAGAGAAGCAGCTGGCAATTCTATATTTTTTCTTCCAGACCAGCATGGAAGCAGTTTCACTTAAAAATTTACTAAAAAAAAAGCTTTCCATTAAATAAATTATGGCTAAGAACGTTTATTACAAACAACAAAAAAACTACTTAGATCGAAATCGGTACCCGTTTGGGAGCTACAATGCCACAGGACAGGCAGACATACAGATACATAGAAACACAGGCTATAACACACCTCTTTTAGCGTCGGAGGTTAAAAATTGGATAATTTGGTTGAATAAATACACTTCGAATTATCAGAAAACAATCTAATTATTAAAAAACAAAAACACGACTGACAACTCACATAGCCTATGTCACTAGAAGGAATGCAAGGAAACTAAAAATACCTCTCACATCAAAGTCTGTTAAGCCGTTCAGGACTTATGGTGGAATAAAGAAACTTACATACATACATGAACCCTAAAAGCATAACACTCCTTTTTGGTCAGTCGTGTTAGGTGAATAATATACATACATACATATTATCACGCCTTTTTCCCGTGGGGGTAGGCAGAGACTAGCGATTTCCACTTGCTACGATCCTTACAGATCTCTCTTGCTTCCTCTACACTCATCACTCTCTTCATACATGCTCTCCGGTTATGGGTAATAATAAATAATAATATATAGTGAATAATATCTCCTCATCAATTGGGTGAATCGACGCTCTACGTATTTCAATAGCTTGATTAGTGTTGCGAATCCTAACTACTATACGTCCCCTTAACCTGGTAATTATAAGGCGAGTGGAAAAATCCGGTGAATGTCAACAGTGTCCGGTAAAAGTGGCTGTTACTGACAGAAATAATTAAACATGACTGTTGGCACAGATGGGTCTTGTGGTTGATGTGCGCGGCGAAAAGTCCAAGATTCGAGGCTATTATGTACAGATATAGACCTGTTTCTTATCAATCCTATCCTAATCCTAACAAATATTATAAATAATAAAATAATAAATAAATATATACGGACAAATTACACAGTTTGAGTAAGCCCCAAAGTACGTGTAAGATCGAGACTTGTGTTAAGTATGGGATACTAACTCAACCAAAACTCAACGATACTATGTTTTATAACAAATACAGTATATAGATAAACATCCAAGACTCAGGTCAATCTGAAAAAGATCATTTTCCATTTTTCTAATTAATTTTTTATTTTCCATTCTGACCCGACCGGGTATCGAACCCGGGACCTCCGGTGACAGTCCAGTTGATGACTGTTGAGCCACGAAGTCGTCAAAACAAGAGGAACGCTTCCGATTCGTTTCTCCAAGGTGAATGCCACCAAAGTTGATTACAATTTCCTATATTACATCTCACAACACCCGATACCGCAAAGGGATTTCATTTCAGTGAAAGTTAAACTAAGTTATAACATAGATATTAACTTAAGCGTTAGATAACTTTCGATAGAAGATTGTAGGGAATTTGATACCGATTTGATATCTTAAGTAGAATTGAAACTGGTGGTTAGTGGTTGAGTTGAGCTTCGATAAAAAATCGAGGGACTTCTTGGGTATTAGAAGTCTGGCCACTATCGATATACTAAAAAACTATTATTTTTGTAACTTTCAATCTTTAGGAGTTTAAAGTTTTCAAAAGTACATGATTTGTTAAGTATGTTGCCTTTTGCACTTTTTGCCGGTACAACGAGGAAGACGTTTATCGAATCCACATCAAAAACAGGGCAGCATATAGATGACATTTTTATTACTTACTAAGTTTGGACTCTTCAGAAATTATTATCAATCATCTTCTGTTACTAACCGACTGAGTAATTGACAGACAACGCACAGCCAAAACTACTGGGCGTAGGAAGCTGAAATTTGTCATGTAGGTTCCTTAGGGAGTGTAGGGGAGCACTAAGAGAGGATTTCCCGGAATTCCCACGGGAACAAGTCCTAGACCCATGCTATGTTTAGTCGTATTTCCTCATGACTGAGGGTCGTGGTCATTATATGGAATGAAACACACACAATGACTCTCTTGGCAATTTTATTCGAGTGCTTTGCCATTGCCTTCTCCATTTCACAAACTAGCTGATAATCATCAACCGTAGTGCAGGTTTCCTCACGATGTTTTCCTTCACCGGAAGCAAGTGGTGGTCGATGAGAACTAACATAAGTACATGAGTCAGATTGGTATACTAACTCATGTAGCCCGGCAGGATTCGAACCTGGGACTTTAGCATCCACAGGCGGGCGCCCTACCACTCGGCCACCACTGCTTCGCTACCCATGACCCATAGACCCATGCTAGCATGACATATACCTTTAAGTCAAGTTTTAAAGCAATCTGAATCTTAAACTTTTTAAATGAAGAGTATATGTATGTCTATTTGTGTCATCGTAGCTCCCAAACGGTTGAACCGATTTTGACCTAGTTTCTTTTGTTTGTAAGGTGACTTAATTGAGAGTTGTTTTTAGTCATGATTCATGAAAATCGGTTTAGCCGGTTAGGAGTAATCAGCATATTTTTAACACATGTCACGATTATGTAAATTTGTAATCATATTTTTCTTTCTTTCTCGTCCATTGGATCTACAAACTACTAGCATTACTATACATCTTTTCTAAGTATCTTTGGAATCTGTCAGTTCTCGCTATCCGTCATTTTAATGAACTGTAAGTTAATTCCCTTGCACAATGGGCCAAACTGCACAATAATAGAAAGGCAGCAATTATGCTGTACAGAATTTAATGAGTTTCCACTTTTACTCGACTTTCATACATCACGAAATCGGTTCGTTGACCGAAAAGTCTTCATTCATCTAGGAATCAGAGCCGGCTTTAGCACTACCAGCGCCCTGGGCGAGATTTCTATGGCGCCCCCTAAATACTATTCAAACCCATACGAAAAAAGGCAAAGGGTAAAAAATATATTATAAAATTTCGTGCCTCGGACGACTATCGAGCACATTGAGAGTTTGTTTTTTTTATATATTTTATTTAAGATTTACAAGAATGAAGTACCTGTAACACGAGTTTTTATTACTTAGCACTGGACTAACGAGAGCTATAAGGTGCAAAAAGAATTATTCGAGAAAGTCAAAAACGAAAAAAGTGCGAAATAGCGGAAAAAAAAAAACAATTTTTTCCGAATTTTTTATTTTTGAGTTCGATATTTTTAAGAGTTTTCCCTGTAGCCTAACCTTTTTGAAAAGAGTCAAAGTGTCAGAACTTCGATACGCGTGTGGAAATTTTGCAATTTGTTTGTTCACAGGTGTAATGTCGAGGATATAAAGTAATTAAGCTTTGCCTAGAATGCTTTGGTATGTCTGTGTATTTTGTGTTCTCCTCTAGAGGTCGCATTTCACAACCGATTCCCGCGAAATTTTGAGAGCAGGTTCAATAAACATATAAAAATCGATAGTCGAGGATTTTTTTTTAATAATTTTTTAAAATGGCGGAGTTGGCACAAAGGGCCTAAGCGTAAGCGCTTTTGGATTTCTCTTACGACCAATTTGTGCCAACTCAAAATAATCCTAACTAATCAAAAGTTAATTTGATGGTTTGTTTATTTGTTAGTTGCCTCTTCACGCTTTATCTACTGAACCAATCTTCCATCTTTCGCATACACATAGTTGAAAGTACTGAGAACTCCCATAGGGTACTTATCATCCCGGGAAAAAGCACGCGAGCGAGCCGCAGGCAAAAGCTAGCGAGTAATGAATTAAGAGGCGCCTGCGGCGGCCCTTTATGACGACCCTTTGAGGTGCCTCTTTGGGACGACCCTTTGAGGCGCCTCTCCCACTTCTCACCCCTCACCGACAACAAGGTGGCGCCTGCGGCGCCCCTCACTGGACAACAGGGGGCGCCTGTGGCAGCGCCCCTCGCCGGACAACAAGAGGCGCCTGCGGCGCCCCTTGACGTCCGGCGCCCTGGGCCGTCGCCCAAACGCGCCCCCCCTAAAGCCGGTACTGCTAGGAATAGGCGTATTTTATACTAGCGCCCCGCCCCGGCTTCCCTCGGGAGGTACATACATAAATTGTAGCCTATGTCACTCATAACAGGTATAATGTAGAATGGTGAATGAATTTTGAAATCGGTTCAGTAGTTTCGAATATAACCTCCTACAAGCAAACTAACAATCACATCCTCTTTATAATATTAGTGTGGTAGTGTGATACATCACAGTAGCGGATATAGGGGCGGGGGCACGGGGGCACGTGCCCCCCCAGACTGCTTTTGTGTACCTACTGTAGAGGGAGATTTCCATAACAGTGGATATTAAATTCAGATATAAATAAGACTGTTGTCTCAAAAACGGGTGATAATAGATACCTATTGTCAGAGCTACTTCGTATTTTTACAAACTTTTATTTTTCCGATGACAATGCATTGATAAAGCATAACCTGATGGTACACCCAGGATCGGCCTCCAACGAGGGAACTCCTCAACGGTAAATTGCACGGACATCCATACAAATATTATAAATGCGAAAGTCTGATGGTCTGTCTATATGTTACCCTTCCACGACTAAACCGCTGTACCGATTTTAATGAAATTAGGTATGGATATAGTTGAAGACCCGAGGTCAATCATAGGCTACGTTTTTCCCAAAAATCATCCCCCAAGGGGCTGAAACGGGGGTCAAAGTTTGTAGGAAAAACAAAGAAGATAAGTATTCTTTTTGTCGCAACAGCTACACGAGTAGGATAATACACCGGGAATAGAGTATTTATTTTAGGTAGGTATTGGTATTAGCTCAGGGAGAGATACCGCATGCTGACCGGAAAACTTCATTTTGAAGATGGCACCCCCTGATGATAATGATTGGTATTTATTTTAGCCCGAAATTCGGCAGTGGAGCCCCAAGGCGCTGCTAGTAACGACATAAAGACTTTAATATTTAAGCTTAGACACTAATGATAATTTAATACACCTTTCTCCTAGATCGTATTACTTCCTACGCATTCAGCTTAACTTTCCATCCTCATAACTTAATATACTTAGGCATCAAATCTCATCAAGTCTTAGGAAGAACATTTCTTGTGATTGCTTCTTGCTTCCATTTAATGCGATAGAGACGAATCGATTAGCTCAGTTGTACAATTTTAGTCGATTAATCGATTAGTTTTATTGCGTTAACGGATTGGATAGGTTTATTAAAGACCAAAATTAGTGAGCACCCATAACCGGAGAGCATGTATGAAGAGAGTGATGAGTGTAGAGGAAGCAAGAGAGATCTGTAAAGATCGTAGCAACTGGAAATCGCTAGTCTCTACCTACCCCCACGGGAAAAAGGCGTGATGTATGTATGTATGTAAAATTAGTGAGCTTTATGTTGTTCCGTTAGGTATGTTCATTCTTCTTTTAATTGAGACCTTGCTCTTTTTGGTGCAATGACGTGGAATGAAACACACGTAGCAATATGCCGCTGGGAAATTCCCTGTTCCCGAAAAATTTCTTTCCTTGAAAATCTGATCTCTGAAACTATTGAGCCTAAAAATTTTGAAACAATACAAAATATAGTTCATTGTTTGTAGATTACAGGAAAACCTATAAGAATTAGCATTGTACGGAACTCCACGCGAGTTTAACTCGCACTTGGCCGGTTTTTTTAATATTTTTAAACTAGCTGTCGCCCGCGGCTTCGCCCGCGTGAGTTTCGCTTAGATGAAAAGTATTTTTGTGTTCCAAACAGTTTCAGATGTTTCGGATCTTCGATTTTTATACGTCTACAGAAAATGCTCATCAGATTAATCAAGTTTTGCTAAAGCGCCATTTCCATATATGTTATAGTGTAGCTGGTCTCTTGGAGTTATTCGTTAGATGTTCCAGATCTTCAATTTTTATACGTCAGCAGAAAATGCTCATCAGGTTGAACGATTTTTGTTAAGGCGCCATTTCCATATATGTTATAGTGTAGCTGGTCTCTTGCAGTTCCTCATCAGATGTTCCAGATCTTCAATTTTTATACGTCAGCAGAAAATGCTCATCAGGTTGAACGACTTTTGTTAAGGCACCATTTCCATATTTCTTATGGTTTAGCTGTTCTGTTATGGTTCTTCATCAGGTGTTCCAGTTTTCAAAATGAATTATAGCCTATATGTTGCCCAGGCTTAATAGCTATACAACAAAAAAAGTTTCATTTAAATCCGTCCAGTAGTTTTTGCGTGAAACGCGTACATACATACAGACAGACAGACAGACAGACAAGAAATTCCAAAAATTTTTTTTTGCTTTCTATTGTTCTTTTTAGGTGTCCCTCTATCCATTTTAGTCAAAAATACTAAATGTACAGACAAAATATTTTTACTGTTTTATTATATGTATCTTCTTCTCTCAGCTGAAAGACGTCCACTGCTGGACAAAGGCCTCCCCCAAGGATTTCCACAACGACCGGTCCTGCGCTGCCCGCATCCATGCGCAACCCGCGACCTTCACCAGGTCGTCGGTCCACCGAGTGGGAGGCCTGCCAACACTACGTTTTCCGGTTCGTGGTCGCCACTCGAGAACTTTTCTGCCCCAACGGCTATCTGTTCTGCGAGCTATGTGCCCCGCCCACTGCCACTTAAGTTTGGCGGTTCTGCGGGCTATGTCGGTTACTTTAGTTCTCCTACGGATCTCCTCATTTCTGATTCGATCACGCAGGGAAACTCCGAGCATAGCGCGCTCCATCGCCCTTTGGGTGACCTTGAGCCTTCTTATGAGGCCCATAGTATGCGACCACGTCTCTGTTCCGTATGTCATTACTGGCAACACACACTGGTCAAAGACCTTAGTCTTGAGACACTGCGGTATTTTGGACGAGAAGATATCGCGAAGCTTCCCAAACGCTGCCCAGCCGAGTTGGATTCGACGGTTGACCTCTTTCTCGAAGTTGGACTTACCTAACTGAACTATTATAATAACTATTATATTATAACTGAATTATATGTATACTTAGATGTATTTTATTTTTTGTAATATGTTATATTTATAAATGTAAAAAAGGAAAAGACAAATAAATAAATGAATATGATAGATAATCCTAATTCTCAATGGTTCACTAGGAGAGAAAGCTTCGCCATTTATTTAAAGTATTATTTTTACTTGTAACAATAAAATAAACAGGTACTTAAACTTTTTATAATTATTGTATTCGTTCCCATATCATCTTAAAGATAATTATATATTATTGTCTTTGAGATGCTGATTAGAAAGAGGTCATTGGCTTTCATCCAATTACTATCAGCTCTACTCCACTTCCGATGCTCCCATACGACAATAACCAATAGACAATGCATCCGAGTGGCGTAATCATAGACAATAGGCTAATGGATAGACAAAAAACGCTAGTGATGGGAAGTCGCCGACTAATCGATGGTTTTTAGTTAGTCATGGATTATAAATACTAGTGGTTCTGTCAGAACAGTAGACCTCGCGAGCCCTTCCACGAAATAACCGATATTTTACCGTGTCCCTGGCTAAAAAGAGTTTTAAAACCAACCTACCAATGCTGGAAAGAAAGTAAAAAGTTCTCATATTTTACCCATAAGCCGAAACATGTTCTTGTGGTTGGTCAATACCACTAAAAAAATTACTGAAACCTGCCTTTTTTGCCTCAAATAATATAAATAATAATATAATAATAAATATAGACGGACAAATCACACAGATTGAGTTAGCCCCAACGTAAGTTCAAGACTTTACGGGATGCTAATTTAACAATACTATATTTTATAACAAATACATATAGATAAATATCCAAAACCCATGTCAATCTGAAAAAGATTATTTTCCATCTTGACCCGACCGGGGATCGAACCCGGGACCTCTGGTGTAGCCGTCCGGGGCGTGATGACCGTTAGGCCACGGAGGTCGTCAGTCGTCAGAAATGCATTGTACCTATTGGTTATATGTATGTATATGTTATTTGCGCAACAAAATTAAAGTTCAAAAAATAAAGTTCAATTTGAAATCGAATCTCTCTGATTAGTAGGTATGTAGGTATTATATATATATTACTTTTTTTATAATAGGATTCTAATCATACAATGAAGTTTTTTGATATCAGAATTATTTCAAGTGTTCAAGATAATTCTACCATGCAAAGCAATCCACAATCCAATACCATTAACCAAATAAATACACACAATTCAAAGCCAAGCAAGACAAAAAAGCCATATGATTTTTAAGAACCATTTAATTTTATTTAATAAATAAATCAAGTCACTCTTGTAATCGTATTAGCGATTTTGCGAGTATTAAAAGCTTTGCTGCGCCATCTATTGATTTTTTTTTTTTTTTTTTTTTATTAAATATGGGTTTGCTCTTGACCACAATCTTGCCCGAGGACAAGAACTATCGTATGAGAATTTATAACATATGGATTTATAGCAGTTTTATTGAATTTTACTATGTTGTTCAAACAAAAAAAATGCGTCTTAATAAGAATAACAAAAATGTCTAATGACATTTTTGAATTATTTTTTAAATAGCTGAGATATGAGGTTTTTTTTATATATTTCGGCCATTTTTTAAAATTTCAAAAAACTGGCTCGACTAAAAAATTCTATAAAATTACCGAACCTGCTTACAAAATTTCATGAGAATCGGTTCAGAAATGCGACCTGTAGGCGATAACATCCGGACAGACAAAATAATTTTCGGCTAGTGGAAACTGAGACGCTTCGCTCGCTGCGCTCGCTCGGTCGATAAACGCGGGAAAGCGTTGTTATTCATATGAAATTATGTATGTTATATCGTCAACAAAAGATATAAATTAATTTCGTTTTCAATTTTATTTTTTAGTATAATAGTTTTTGAGCTGACCCCAAATAAATTAGGACCAAAGCAAGGAAGAAGATTTTTTAGGATAATAAGTAAATATAGTTAGTTGTTTGATATATGCAAAGAGAATCTGAAAAAATCGTGGCGGTCATTTTCCCATTTTGAACGGATCTTCTGGATTCCGAAGCGAGGCGAAATCTAAAAGGGTTTTGATGAAATTCCTGTATTTATCTTTACCCTGCAATATATTTTTTATTATTTATTTAGATTCATGTGGTAGCAGCCCTACCAAGATAGTCTAGTTGATTCTCGTGACATTGTATCGGTCGGAAGCGGCGAGAGTGTTAGCTGCGATCGATGGCGACCCGCTTCGACACGCTTCGTATTCGATTATAATGGCATTTCATTGTGTAATTAAATACTGGTATTGTTCTTCAACCTTGACATTTGCAAAATCATCGTTTGAAAATCTTAACTAAAATTATAAATGCGAAAGTGAGTTTGTTTGTTACCTTTTCACGCTTTATCTACTGATCCAATCTTCCTGAAATTACGCATACATCTAGTTAGAATACTGAGAAGGACATAGGCTACCTTTCATCCCGGGAAAAAGCACTGTTCCCGTGGGGATACACGCGGGCGAAGCCGCGGGCAAAAGCTAGTCAGCCATAAAATTAAAATAGTAAAGTTACTTTTTGCTCCGGATTTTAGTAATGTGCTTAGCTTATTGAAAAATATTTTTAATATTTTGGATTAGACGAAGACCAAGACATATGATATCTTGAAATTTTTTCCATGGGTAAACTTTTTGTCACTGCCTTCCTCTCGGAAAGGCATTCTGAGTTGTTTAGATGTTTAGTTTATTTAGCACTGATTTCTTTTTCAGTTAAATTTTGTATTACTCATATATTTTATTTACATAGGTACTTAACCATCTTATTGTGTTACATACAACTATAGTAATTTGACGATAATGTTGCTGGTTGTACAACTATCTCCATTTTTTATTAAGTTTTTAAATTTATCTTCTGTACAATTGTATATTGTCCTAAATAAATAAATAAAATAAATAAAATCCATACTAATATTATAAATGCGAAAGTTTGGATGTGACTTTGTGAGTTTGTGAGGATGTTTGTTACTCAATCACGCAAAATCTACTGGACGGATTTCGATGAAATTTGGTACAGAGGTAGATAATGACCTGGAATAGCACATAGGCTACTTTTTATCCCGGGAAAAAGCACTGTTCCCGTGGGAAATTCACGCGGGCGAAGCCGCGGGCAAAAGCTAGTAAATAAATAAAATAAATAAAAAAATAAACCAACACTCCGTATTAAAATGCCTATTTATATAATTCTGAACAATAATTATGTGCTTACTTAGTTTATTTATATTAGCTTAGATCAAATAGAGTTATGACGATGTGAGAGTAATTTAGTGTAATAAATTTTCAGTTGGCGGTGGTATGGTGCGTGCTGCTGTCTGCAGCGTGGGCGGAGGACGCGCCGCCAGGGCTCGTCAGCAAGGACAGCGACCAGGATCTGGTAGCCGAAGCTAGCAATACAGGTCAGATCGAATCTTTCAACTAGCTGTTGCCTGTGGCTACGCTCATCGTAATCCTACGAATATTATAAATGCGAAAGTTTGGATGTGAGTTTATGGCTTTGTGAGTTTGTGAGGATGTTTGTTACTCAATCACGCAAAATTTAATGGACGGATTTTGATGAAATTTGGTACACGGGTAGACAAATACCGGGAATAGCACATAGGGTACTTTTTATCCCGAAATTCCCAAGGGTGCGAAGCCCCGGGGCGCGGCTAGTACTCAATAGCTTAGATTAACTTTAACACGATTTTTCACACATTTCTACAGCTATAACTGACTCCGATAATAAGCGTCTCCATTGTGGTCTGTATTGTATCACCTCTAGTCAATTATTTGCGTTTAGCTAGCTTAGGTTCTTGACCTTTTTAATTTCATCAATCCAGCGGTACCTGGCGATCAACCGCTATAAACGTGGTACCTATGTACATCTCCGCAAACAATGATACACCTGTTATCTGATACCTGACACTGCAAGGCAGAGACAGTGCTATAGACAATGATGTGCAGGTGGCCCAGATTTGAGTTGATTCAACCTAATATTAACATATAAATCTCAGCACGCCTCCGCAACGTAACTGGCGATCCGAGGGCGGGTAGCTACTTTGCACAGCGAATTGCTATAGCGGTGCTGAGGGGTCGTTCTGCCAGCTTCTGGGAACCCTTCCTCGCGGCGAAGTGCGGAACCTTTATATTATTTGTGATTTTAAAAGATACTTTTGTAACATTTAAATTAAAGGTATATGTATGGTTTGTGTAAATGTATAAATCTCACTAACATTACAAATGTGAATATTTGGAATTTGTTGAATGAAGAAAACTGGGTACTCAAGTTACAAAATAAAAAATGTTTTAGAAAGAAGTTATAGAAAAGTATAACTCCCTTTATTATTGTCTCTTTCAGGTGCCCAAGCCCAAAAGCGGGATGCGACGTTGTCAAACTCTTACGGCGAACCTCTGCCTTCAGACGCATACGGCCCCCCACAAGATCTGTCCAATATCAGTAAGTATAAAATACCTTGACATTGCCATTTTAAGACTTTGACATTTCAAGACTTTAAACGCTGATTTATATTGACGCTTATTTTAATTGACACTAAATTTGGTTCACGGGTAGAATGAGGCCTGGCTTATAGGGTACTTTGTTATCTCAAAATTTCTACGGGTGCAAAGCTCCAGAATGCAGATAGTAATAAATATATTTTTTTACCTAACTCGTCCCACTGCTGGGCAAAGGTCTCCCCCATTTCCTTCCAATAATCGTAAAAATAAATAATTACTTTAAAAAATTCTATCAGCTTGCATGACTATCAGACTATCAGCATGCTTGTTATTAATCTTATGTAAAGCCTGACCAGAAATATAAAAACCTGAATTAGAGGCAGCAGTTATGTGTTTCATATTGCAACATTATTGAAAGAAGTAGCGGATTTATAGGGTAAAAGCACGGGGGCACGTGCCCCCCTCCCAAGCATCCCCGACTGCTATTTTGTGTACATGTATACTGTAGAGGCAGGTTCTATAACAGTACTTATCTAATTGAGATTCGAGTTGTTAAAATAACAGGATTTAGTAGTAATCGTTTCTTACAAGTTTATTTCCAAAAAAATAATCCGCCAGCATTAGTGATGTGCCGTTCTCGAAATTTTCAAAGATCAAGCGGAAACTTCCTTAAAATTTCTCGGAAATATTCTTGAAAACGGAAAACGGTGCCCTTCCCAGAAATAAAAATGTACTGGATCCGCCCTTGATTGAAAGTCAAACGTTGACAGGAGAAATGACAGATGGGTTTTTAATTTAGTTGCCAGTAAAATAAATTAGTTCTATTGCTTTTCCGCAACATGGCGAGGGTTTTTATATTCCTGGTCAGGCTATAAGCGTGAGAAATAAGTGAAACTAAAAATAAATTAATATCAGTTCCAGATCTCCAACTACCAGCACCTGTGTACGGAGTGCCGGCAGACCTGCAAGAGACGCCCCCCGGCGCCTACGGCCCCCCCTCGCCGGTCGTCTTCCCCAGCCAGGCCTACGAAGGCCCCCCACCGCCATTCTCCAAGCCAAAACCTATATATGGACCCCCTAAACAAATCTACGGTCCTCCCAAACCAATTTACGGACCACCCAAGCCTGTGTACGGCCCGCCAAAGAAGACCTATGGCCCTCCAAAATTCAGCCTTCCTAAACCCACATACGGAGTGCCATTCAAACCACCAAAATTCAGTGTGCCGAAACCAATCTACGGCGTACCAAAACCAGTTTATGGTCCTCCTAAACAGGTCTATGGACCACCCAAGCCGATATATGGAACTCCTTTGCTAAATGCCCCAAATCTACATACTCTACCTAACTTACCAATCGCTGAACTTCCACCAGTATCAACCAGCATTGGAACCATCAGCTCAAATATCGATCTCGGCTTAAACTTACCAGCGCCGATCTACGGAACACCAATACCGTCTCTACCATTGGATTTGAAGCCTAACTTCCCCATCCCAGCAGAAACTTATGGACCTCCAGGGCATCCCATTGGTCCTATTGGACCTAACGACCAAGTTGTAGTCCATGACAGTAATATTGGACATTACGGTCCACCCCAACCTGACCCGAACCCTCGTCCACCGCATCCGGGCATTCCCGCGCCTCCGACGCCTCCTCACGTTTTATACGACGGTTGGAAACCAATCCCAGGGGTTTCCAAACCAATTGAACAACACGTGCATCAAAATATTGGTGACCAATATGGTCCACCGCCGCCTGTACCGCAAGTCCAAGAAATCCACGTGAACCTCGACGGCCAATCTTTGCCTGATGCTCACCAACATCATTCCTTCAACAGCGGGTCTGCTCAAATAACCACAGGTTATTCCAGCGTCCATCAAGATGCATTAGCGAATATTGATTTAAATGCTATCGTTGGTGGAGATTCGAATCACATTGACCAATCTAAGACAGTATACGAAGCACATTACACAGAGCCAGCGAATCCTCAAGATGATTTAGCTATTATCCAAAGCTCGATACCTTCAGGTTTATCTATTCCTACAGGACTTGATAAGCCTGTAGAAACTTATTTAGCTCCACCTTTAGACTCATTATCCAATGGTCCATACCCAGCGTCGATCAGACAGCAAGGAGCTAAAGGCCTTTTACCGCCTTCGGGAATTTACGGAGTCCCACCAGGTGGTCACTATGGTGCTCCACCAAAGCCACACAACTTGCCAATTCCTTACGGCACCTATTCTGGCGGTGGCCATACAGGCGGCAACACTCCTAGACATCCGGTCAAATTCAGGGAGGGAGTGCCTGAAGGTCTTTTACAACATGTAGGGAAGGTCACACGTCATAAAGATATCCACGCCATAGATCACATAAGCCAAGGACCTCAATATTTGCCGCCGCCAATCCGTGACATCAAAGATGTAGGCCATCAAACTGGCAATGCCGGTATTGAAAGCCTGGCTTTGTCTATTGAACCAACGAATCTGTACAGCCTACCTCACGCTGGAAACCCCATAAATTTCAATGTCCAACAGCCCAGTAGTACTTATGGATCACCAATAGACTCTTACTCCGTGCCTTTGCATACGGTTGGAGACCACACGGCATTAGGATCTAACACTAACTCCGTAACAGCAACACTTGACGGTACAATTCTTGCCAATTTATCAAATCTAGACGCAGCTGCTATTCTCAAACATTGTCCATATCATGAAGCCATACTTAAAGCGGCTAAATATGGCACCAAAATACCATCAGAGTTAGCTTCCAGCTACGTGGCCAGTTTGAGCTCTTTAGGATCAACGCTTTCTAAGAGCCAACAAACTTTGATTTCACCACAAAATGGTTTTAACACTCCTGCACCTGGAAGTGAAAGTGTATCATACAATACTAAAGATTTAGCGACCGCATCACACACTTTGGTACAAACAATTCTACCAAGCAGTGACATCAAGAAAGAAAAGAACGAAAAAGGTATCCAACACAAAGGGAAGGCGATAAAAGATAAGCAGAATTACAAAGATGATAAACTTCAGCTCGTCTCAGAGCAAATTCAACTCACTTCCGAAAAAATAAAAAATCTAAGCGAAGAAGCCAAACAATTGCAGCAAAAGATTATTTCGACCAATCAAAATATCAATCACATGAATAGCCACGTCCAACAGTTTTCACAAGAAATACCCGTAAAGGGAAAACAACAAAGTTATTCAATTCAAATCCAATCGTCTGACGGGTCTGGTAAAACTGGTTCACCATCCATACCTCACGAACAACTACTATCTGAAGGACTTTTACAAAGTATTCTCCAGGCTATTGAACAGCCTTCCTCGAACCCAGGCCCACAGATCCATACTGCGAAAGTTCAAAACGTCCAAACACACACCAATTTCCATCAAGGTAATTTCCACAGTCAAAATAACTTCCAAACTCAAGGAAACTTCCGACCAAGCACATCAGACTTTGGTAACATTCCGGATTTCGGAGGTCTGACCCTACCAGATGGTTATGAGCCAATCGACAGAACAAAAGATAAAAACAAGAAGACAACAACAGATCAAGAAATTCAAAGCTCAAATAAGGATATCAAAGCAGTTTTGCACAACGAAATTGTTCATAAACACAGAGGTGATATTCCTGAATGCGATTTAAGAGCTGAAAATTCTGTAAAACATTCAGTTATACTTCCACCACCGAAAATAGAAAATATAGAGCCAGTAGATGAAATTGATGACAACGATGTTGCTATATTCTTTGGTGACAGTGCTCCTAAAAATGAAGCGACTGAAAAAAATGAACCAGTAACAGAAATATCTGTAGCTACGAGTATAAGTGAAAATGTGGATCAGTATAATGGTAAAAAGTCTGAATTTGGAGATAAAATCGTCAAGTCGTGAGCATTTAGTTTCGAGGTAGATTCTAGTCTGTTAATACCAGTGAGCTTTTGACTGATGTAAGTAAAAACACATGTTGTATAGCCAAAGGATACAAACACCACCGTTTTAATATTTGTTAAACTGATAAGACAAATAACGTTTGTAATATGATTGAAATAACTTCTAATAATTTATTTAAAATTTTCTGTTGCAATAAATGTTATTTTAGTAAAAACGCTCACTGGCGCCATTATGGTAAAATAAGCCATCAGATGCTAGAGACGTCTGAATTCACTAAATTTCACGTCTAACTTAACCGAATATATGTAGTTTAGTGACGAGGTCAGTTCTAAGTCTCATCCCTATTACTATCTCGATTGATAGTGACGATTATATTAATTTAAACTTTTTATTTTAGTCTGTTAATAGCCGTCAACTGTCAAACGAGATAATAAATAAGGGGACTGAAAAAGTTGGCACTGAATGTTACATTTTGTCACTTATCATTTTGATACCCATTAAAATCACCATTAACTTTTCAGTGTCAACTTTTAAATTAAGATTTTAATTAACTAAGACTGGCTGCTTTCAGGGCAATAAAGCGATTACAAGACTTATGTAGTATACTTTTTCACACATATAAAACATATATGCGCATTATATCTGTAAATACCTACTCTACATTATGTAAATCTAAGAGTAAGTAGTAAATCAACGACTAATAAGTCAACAGATATCGACTTAGATTAAGCTATATTTTACAAACTGACGAATATGCCCTGAAGTTAGCAAGTCATAATTTACAAGTAATTTGGATCGAACCCACCACAGTTCGTTAGATCTATTGATATAGATCTCTCTGCACTAAAACTGGGTACGGTCCAAATTTTATTTTAAGATCCAGTAAAGGAAAGTTGAAATTTAATAAAAACAAGCTACCATTTGACTAAAATACGCACGGATGCATGGATAGAGATGTGTATATTATTTGTATTTATCGAAATTCAATGCGATATTTTAGAAAGTTGTGTAACACCCTAATGTGAATGGTTGAGCAACTTTCTTTTGCCGGGGCATAAATTATTATGTTATTTATAAAATTAACCGTAGTTTTAAGAGTTTGCAGTATTGGGTGTTATTTATATTGATTCGATCGAATTAATCGCGAAAGTATGTACTGTTTTGTACAAATATTTTTTTTATTTAGGACGAATAAAAATAAAATGTACAGTTAATTTATGAATGTGTTTGTTTTATTTATCGGGATAAAAAATTTCCTATCTGCTACTTCCGGTATTTTTCTACTTAAGTACCAAATTTTATCGAAATCTGTCCAGAAGGTTTTGTGTGATTCTGTAACAAACATACTG
Source organism: Ephestia elutella (assembly GCA_018467065.1). Classification (NCBI taxonomy): domain Eukaryota; kingdom Metazoa; phylum Arthropoda; class Insecta; order Lepidoptera; family Pyralidae; genus Ephestia; species Ephestia elutella. The sequence continues at coordinate 1,010,962 of CM031574.1, read as the reverse complement.
ATACTCTCATACACACCTAAACTTGTATGAAATTATTACCTTTAAATACTAGACTAAATAATAGTTTAAAATGCGAAAGTTTTCCTTAATCATATCACTGGACAACAGATTTTTGCGGCATCAAAAAGTATACCTATTTCTTAATGGATTATGAAAATAAAACACATATACCTACCTATCCAAAACGCATTCACTCTCAGTTTTTAAATGTTAGATGTTAAAAGTACGAAATTCCTTCATATGGTTATTATTTTTAACCGACTTCCCAAAAAAGGAGGAGGTTATATGTTTCGATGTATGTATGTTTTTTTTTTATGTATGTTCGCCGATTTCTCCACCAATTGTGGACTGATTTCCAAAATTTTTTATTCGAAAGAGTGTATTCCCAAGTTGGTCCCATTTTAACCACGTCAGGATCTGTTCAGTAATTTATAAGATACCTAACAAAATATTAAAATATCAACATTGCATTATAGAGCAAAAGCCCGCGACTGCATGCTCTTCTTTATTTTATTAAAACTCAAGATTTTCTGTGTATGTCCCCAACATAGAAATTGTGATTAGTGACTATAAAAGTTGGATCATGATTACTTAAGCAGATAATTTGTAGCAATAACATATAAAGTGGTAGCTCAATTTCCTCAAAGTAAAGTTTTTAAAAGATTATATTCCGAATAATATTAGAAATCACGCCATCCATTACCAGGCAATTGGTGCAGGTATAAACCCCTGATAGACATTGTAACTTTACTAAATTATAGTTATATTTGTTTTATTATATAAGCTGAATATAATATTACTTTGGGAGCCCAATGGTGCTTTTTATACCTATAAAAATCTTCCTTGCTATCCATATTACCTGCATAAGCAACTAAGATCCAAACTTCATACCTAGTCGCTTATATTTTTTATCTGACTAACTAAATCCGACCATAAATTTAACAATATTAGTGTATCAATGAAAGCATGTTTCTGTCACCTTGTACAGAAGACGAGATCCTAAAAATAATTCAATCATTAAATAACTCCAAACCAGTGTTACGACGAAATACCTACATTCATATTAAAAATATGTTCAAGAATTATTACACCAGTCTTGACACATTTGATAAATCTGTCTTTTATTAATGGAAAAATTCCCGACTAAACTCAAAATTTCAATAGTCAAACCAATTTTTAAGGAGGGCAATAAAAAGGATTTGAATAACTATCGCCCTATTACCTTAATTCCTGTACTATCTAAAATATTCGAAAAGGCAATGCTTGTACGTATTAATTCTTTTATAGCAAGACATAATATAATTATAAAGGAGCAAAATGGTTTTCAAAAAAATAAGTCTACCACTCTAGCAGCATATTCACTAATCAGTAGTGTTACTCAAAATATTGATAAAAAGAAACCAGTAGTTACAATTTTCTTTGATATGTAAAAAGGCGTTCGATTTCGTAGACCATGATATATTAATCCAAAAATTGGAAAAATACGGTATTAGAGGAGTACAAATGATTGGATTAAAAGTTATCTTAAAAATCGAACGCAATGTGTTGAAATTATTAGTATTAATGAGAAATCGGAACTTGAATCATACAAATCCAATTATTTAGTAAAAAAATATGGAGTACCACAGGGTAGTATTTTGGGACCACTCCTGTTTTTATTATATATTAATGACATAACTACAATAACAAAAAATAAATGTATTTTGTTTGCAGATGACATATCAATAATATACCAAATAATACTAATGACAATGTACAATACGAAGCAGCTATTAATATGACTATTGAAGAGGTAATTAATTGGCTAGAGTCTAATAATCTTCATGTCAATATAGAAAAGACCAAATACATAAATTTCTCAAATTACAAAATAAACAATGCATTGTTAGATCTTAAAAATAAAGAGCAATGTATAACGGAAACCTTTGATACTAAATTTCTTGGTATTATGTTAGATAAACACTGTAATTGGAAGGCTCATGTTAAATACGTTTGCAAAAAAATTAATAAGTTTATTTTTGCGCTCAGAAGACTAAGGCGAATTTCTAGCAAAGATACTGCTCTTACAGCGTATCATGGATACGTTACATCCGTCCTCAGATATGGATTACTCTTATGGGGAAATTCAACTGACGTAAATAATGTATTTATATCTCAAAAATAATGTGTTCGGGCGCTTTGCGGAGTAGGCCCTCAAGAATCATGTCGACCTCTATTTAAGAAACTTAACATCTTGACATTAACTTCTCTGTACATTCTAGAGATAGGGATGTTTGTGAGATCTCATATGAAATTGTTCACAATGGCTGGCGATATATCGCAGATTCCCTCACAGAGATCCAACTCGTTTGGTATTGCCAAACTGTAACAGCGCAATGTACGGCAAGAACTGTCATGTTATGGCTATTAAAGTGTATAATAGAATACCTAAGGAAATTAGAGAACTGCCTGATAAATTATTTATTAAAACGTTGAGAAAATGGCTTCTAGAACATTGTTACTATGATCTGAAAGAATTCTTTGGTTGCAACTGATAGCTATTTGTTATTTGTTCATCATTATATTGCTATATTAGATATTGATTTAAAGATTTTGCATGCCTGGATAGGTTAAAAGTGAGATTCACACATATTATTTAACAACTTTATTTTCTTGTACCACTTTTACTGCAAATAAACATTCATTCATTCATTCTGTAGAGAAACATTCAGCATTTTTGAAATGAGGAAGGTTCGGTAATCGCGGGCTCTCGGTCTAGTTATGTGCCAAAAATAACAGACAATTTGACATGTTTTGACATTTCAAATCAAACTGACATAAAAAGTTTCTAATTCTTAATTCGTTTTTCTCGGCCAGTGAAAGAAATAAGTTTTTATCGAAGAAAATAGGTGTAAAAGCACTAAAAATTATAAAATAAAACTTTTTCCCAAAAAAATGAACCGACTTCCATTATAAAACTTAAAATCATGAAATAACAATAAAGAAAAATGTATTAGCATGCTACCTACTGAATGAGGTGAAGTCGGTGCCAAATTGAAAATTAAATAATCTAAATTAACAATAGAATCATATATGTATAAAAAAGCCTATAGTATAAGCGATATAAATCTGGACAAAAGGTCATTGACGTCTCTCTACCAATGTACACCATTTTTGGAAACGATACTATACAATGTCTTTCAAAATTATCGCAAATACGTCTCCTTGCGAATCGCAGTAGAAGGCGGGGTGAGCATAATGACCTTGTCAGACGTCACAAACATTTTTTTAAAGACATTAAAATAAAAACAAACCCAATTGGTATTTATGTATGTGGGGTTGAATATAACGTATGACCAGGTTGTGCTGGTTGTGCAAAAGGAACAAAAGTACCTATGTAAGCCTAAGGCGCAGATACGTGACTATAAAATATTCAGTATTTTGGAGAATAACTTTTATTGTTACAATAACAACATATTTAAACATATCAGAAACCATGATCATATCTACATAATGTATATAATAAAACTGTAACTGGTCTGTGTCTGTACTTAGAGATGTTTATTTTACTTAAGAAAAAAATATGGGGTCTTTATGCCAATAGAAGCCAGAACAATTTTTGCTCAATCAAACAAAACAACTAATAAACTATGAACATCAACAAGAACAAATAAATAAACAAAAACAATTAAGAACACCTTTAAAAATTATTCACACAACTAAAAATAACCTGCAAAAGCATATGTGGCCATTTACAACGGAATGAAGTTCATACGAGACCGCGGGGCCGGGCGGGCGTCGAGCTCGTCAAAACCGTAGACACAAGAAAGAAAGACACAAGTGTACAAATTCTATCTATGAGTTTCGCTGCTTATATTATTTGTATATACTGTATTTATATATATACTTATGTATTATCCATACTTCCATACTAATATTATAAATGCGAAAGTTTGGATGTGAGTTTGTGAATTTGTGAGTTTGTGAGGATGTTTGTTACTCAATCACGCAAAATCTACTGGACGGATTTCGATGAAATTTGGTACAGAGGTAGATAATGACCTGGAATAGCACATAGGCTACTTTTTATCCCGGGAAAAAGCACTGTTCCCGTGGGAAATTCACGCGGGCGAAGCCGCGGGCAAAAGCTAGTTTACATATATATTTATTTACGTCTATATAAATATTAATTGTGGTATTCGTATTTAATTATGTATGATATTATTATTTACTTAAGTATATGTACTTAGTAATAATATCTTTATTATACACCCACCTAAAATTTTCTGTATAACCCAAAGGTTGGCTGCTAGATAATGCTTTAGCATTAAGTTCTCCTATTGTACGTTTACTCTGTATTATTGTACAATAAAGGTTAAATAAATAAAATAACCGCCAAGCCAAAGGTGGCGCACTTCTGACTAGGCGGAGCGAGTCTGACATCACACGAAACATTGCGACTTGCGACAAACCGATATAACTTAATTTTTTACGAATTCAAGGGCCATTTATTTTATTTGCTTTATTAAAAATATTAGGTTCTACAGTTACAGATGGAATTGAGTAAAAGAAGGCATTTAATATATCATAATAAACTTCGAAACATAATAATAATTAATATTTCCTATAGATTTCGCCGTTATAATACGTGACGTTATAACTCGATTTTATTTTATTTGGAGTTACGCCAGTGTAGCTCAACTACCTTTACGCGCCGGTACTAAGATTTCACGAGGGACGATAGTTTGCGATACCAATCTATGGTAAGCGATAATTATCGCAAAAAAAAATGTCTTGTTGTAGGTGCCAGGGCAATGACCTTTTATTTTTTCTTACACGATCCAGAGTATAGTTGAACAATTACATAACAGATAGATAACACCCATACTCCTGCACTTGGCACCGACTTCACCTCATTCAGTAGGTAGCATGCTAATACATTTTTCTTTATTGTTATTTCATGATTTTAAGTTTTATGATGGAAGTCGGTTCATTTTTTTTGGAAAAAAGTTTTATTATATCAACATTTTTATTTATATTACAATATTTAAAGATGTCTAATAAGCCTTATTCCTAACAACCAACATTCGTATAATTGTTAAATTCAGTCAGAACTCAAACTTTATCAACTACTTACTTTTATAAAAAAAATTCCTCCATACATTTCACAGTTATACCTACTTAGTCATTGTTTACAAAACTGTTTCAAAATAATAGCGAAACCAAGAATCCTAAGTTCTTAACTATCCTAATCTTTTTTTTTTATATAAAAATCTGAGTACGTTTGACCTCTATCTTGCCTGATGGGAAGCAAAAGATGAGATCTAGGGTGGTACACGCAAACTCAAAAATATGCCTATCCCAAGTAACATTTTAGGTTTTAGAAAGATTTTAAAAAGGTTCTAGAACCTTTGTATGGAAATCTACTCGTAAGTCTTAATAGACTCAATAACATTATGTTAACCATATATTAACTTCCTGTGTGCAAAAAGGGCCCACGTTTTAGAACCTTTTCGAGAGCTACAGCAAAACCTATACCTAGTTCTTATCAGAATACCTATAGACAGCTTTAAAAGTTATAAATTAATCTTGGATGTAACCTTTGACAACTTAAAACCTTTTTGATGGACTTGAATAAATGCCTTTTCAAGAATTCCGGGTTTTAAAATGTTTCTGTTTATGATATTTCTACACAAAACACCAATCGTGGCTTTGAATATTTTATTTATAAATGGCGATTTCCTAGCTGTCATGTAACAAGTTTTAAAATGGCGAGTGATGTATTCATAACGATATAATTTGGAGCTTGTTGAAGTCAGGCAATATTATAAAAATACTGCGACTAGCACTTTATTGTGAAATGTTAGGATAATTGGCTGGTTATACGAGACGGGCCTTTCGAAAGTTAAAAATTTTGAAGATATTTTAATGCAATGTGAGTATAAAAAAAACTTTTTCCAAAAAAGTGAACCGACTTCCATCATAAAACTTAAAATCATGAAATAACAATAAAGAAAAATGTATTAGCATGCTACCTACTGAATGAGGTGAAGTCGGTGCCAAGTGCAGGACTATGTAATTGTTTAGCTAGGCATTTTGTATATGTACCTACATGATTCTAATGTTAATTTAGATTATTTAATATTCAATTTGGCACCGACTTCACCTCATTCAGTAGGTAGCATGCTAATACATTTTTCTTTATTGTTATTTCATGATTTTAAGTTTTATGATGGAAGTCGGTTCACTTTTTTGGAAAAAAGTTTTATTTTATCATTTTTAGTGCTTCTACATCTTTTCATTTTCTTTAATAAAAACTTAAACTTTTCTTTCACTGGTGGCCGAAAATAAAGAATTAAGAATTCGAAACTTTTTATGTCAGTTTGATTTGAAATGTCAGAACATGTCAAATTGTCTATTATTTTTGGCACATAAATAGACCGTGAGCAAGCAACGACCAAACCTTCCTTATTTTAAAAATGCTGAATATTTCTCTGCGTGGTATATACGAGTAAAAAATATTAGCGACTAGGTTTAAAGTTTGGAGAGGGAGGTCTTAGTTGATTATGCAGGTAATATGGATAGCAAGGATGATTTTTATAGGTATAAAAAGCACCCTTGGGGCCTTCCAAAGTAATATTAAATTCAGCTTTTATAATAAAACAAATATAACTATAATTTAGTAAAGTTACAATGTCTGGCAGGGGTTTATATCTGCACCAATTACCTGGCAATGGATGGCGTGATTTCTTATATTATTAGGAATAAAATCTTTAAAAAACTTTACTTTAAGGAAATTGAGTTACCACTTTAAATGTTATTGCTACAAATAATCTGCCTAAGTAATCATGATCCAACTTTTATAGTCGCTAATCGCTATTTCTATGTTTGGAACATACACAGAAAATCTTTAGTTTTAATAAAATAAGGAAGGGCATGCTATCGCGGGCTTTTGCTCTATAATGCAATGTTGGTATTTTTATATTTTGTTAGGTATCTTTAAAATTACCGAACAGATTCTGACGTGGTTAAAATGGGACCAACTTGGGTATATACCATTACGAATAAAAAAACAATTTCGGAAATCAGTCCACTGTAGGCGGAGAAATCGGCGAACATATGTATGTTCAAAAAAAACATACATACATCGAAACATATAACCTCCTCCTTTTTTGGGAAGTCGGTTGATGAAGTGGTTGGTGGCAAATCGCATTGGAAATAAAACTTCTATTCAAAAGAAAAAGCATTATATATTAAATCGTACAGCATACGTTTCTTAATATTGCCTTTTGGATAAAATATTGCTATTTGCTTAAATTTTTTTAATTATTTCAGTAAAAAAATATGGCTGTCGTTAACAAATTACTAGAGAGCATTTTAGTTAACCTTTTTAGGATTGTAACAACTACAAGCTTTTTAATGTTTGCCGAATTAGGAGCTAAGGGTTATATCGCAGAGCTAGTTAAAACGACTAAGCTATTTTCGCAGCTCTGAGGTTATCGCCAGGAGTAGTTCAAAACTTACGAGTCGCGAAAACAACCGCTGAGCACAGTTAGTTGCTTTTAAGATTTAAGTAGTTGTGAAGCCGAATCATCTGTGCCGGTTCATCTTGCAATAGCGTTAGCCGGACTATCGATAGTTTGACTATCGATTGTTTGTTTGTTTAAATATAAGTGTCATTAATATCTATAGTATTGATACTATCGATAGTATTTATTAGTATACATCAATAGTATCGAAAAGCAATAAACGATAGTTTGGGTTATCATCAATAGTATTGCAAACTATTGGCTGTCGATTTTATCGATAGTATTGATGGCATCAATACTATCGTTAGGCATATCGATAGTGTGACTATTTTTAAGGTTACAATACTATTGACAATACTATCGATAGTAAACACTATTGCTGCAACACTATCTTGCAATCGATGCTGTTGCTTTGAAGTCGGGGAGACAACTGATATTTTTTGAGGAAGCCTTTAAAGCTTTGGAATATTCTTGTAGGACTTTAATTATGCCTTTAGCTCATAAACAATATCTTATTGGTTTGTATTTTTACCAAGCAGTCAAAATTAGTTTGCCTGGACAACTAAATACAGCCTAAAGGTTTATAGTAAGTTTTAGAAATTACTTAAAGGCGAGTTCAACATTCCATAACTTTATAGTTATATCAAACCTAAAATTTAAACCTTTAGATCACAATTAAGCATAGTGCTAGCTTTTTCAGAACCTAATCAGGAGTCTACGACAACTATGAGATCCTAAGTCTTAATGATCTTGAAACACGAGTCAAAATGACTTTAATTTAAACTCTTGTCGGCGGCTTGAAGGTTGTAGTAATAAACAATTAGTTTTAAGACTTATTAATCATTCTCAAATACTTTTTAGTACCAGATAGCATAACAATAACCTTCTTACGACCATTTTCGAACCTAAAGGCATTTTTTACAACCTAGACCCGAATCAAATGTTACTTGGTAACTCTTGCCTTGAAAACCCCTAAATTATAAGTGACAGGAAACAGCGACTCAGAAAGAGAATTCCATATCTTCGCACGATAAAGCAGGTGGCGAACCGAGAGGTGCGATGAGCTGGGACATCAACCACATAAGGATGGAATCCCTGTCCGCGCCATGTCGTCCGATGGTGGAATGGTGCACAAGGAATTAAGTCGTGCAATTCCTGAGCGCACTCTCCGAAGTGTAGTCTGTAAAATACACACAGACTTTACCTAAATAATAACTAATTAAAAAATTATTATAAATGCGACAGTGAGTTTGTTTGTTTTTACTCTTTATTTGTTAGTTTGTTTGTTACCTCTTCACGCTTTATCTACTGAACCAATCTTTCTGAAATTTCGTATACACATAGTTAGAAGTACTGAGAAGAACATAGGGTACCTTTCATCCCGGGTAAAAGCATTGTTCCCGTGGGAATTCACGCGTGCGAAGCCGCGGGCAAATGCTAGTTTAGAATATTTAACACAATTTTTTTTAACTTAGCGAATGGGGGAATTTAATTTCCAAACATTATGTGTAGGTATAAAAACCTGCCCCCTAGCATGACCACGCGTCGTAGATATACGTTAAAATATATCGTATCATATATCACCAACATATTTATCGATTTCGCGAGCATGATCAAAGTAGCAACATGATATGATAAAATTTACCACATGATACGAAATGATTAGCTTCGCGATATGAAATAACAATGCTGCCAATGTAATAATAAAATTTTTCAATCATCATTCATTTTCACTCGTTCTTTTTTTTTAATCTCACGCTTTTGACGTCGGTAGGTGACTTTGACACTTAATTAATTATCGTTTTCTTTTATTCATATAATCTTAAAAAAATAATTCATATATTATTATTCACTCATTGATTATTTATTTAATTATTATTTTTAAACTTCTACAGTGTATCCTGTAGAAGTTTGAGGAGCCAAATTTCGTGCAAATTTCCCTCTAACTCCGAACATAGGTAGTAAATCATTTCTACAGAGACTTTATAATTTCTTAGAAAATCATTGTCTGGGAGGAGAAAACTGGTCCTTTCTTCCTTTCTTACTTCTTTCTCCTCCGCGGCAAGTAAATTTATTCTTTGATATGACCTAGCCATATTATTGTGAAGTTGTAACTGAAAAAATAAATATCAAGGATTATTTTCTGCATTTATTTCATAAACATTTACACAACAATCATAAAAATAAATCTTATCTTTTAATCGGAGAATGAATAAATGCTAAAAAACTTGTAATTTTTATTATATCGAGCGTATCACGCACTCTACACATTGTCGATAAAATAACACGAATAAATGTCAAAAATCGATATTTTTATCGCTTATATTTGGTCATGCTCGAATTTTCGATAAATAGCCAACTGTCGTGCTCGCTCTTTTATTTATCATATCGTATCATAACACGGTGACGTCACTGGCACGGTGATGCTCGCTGTTAAGATAAAAATTCAACATGGCGGCGATATTTAACATATTTTGACAGTTGGCGTGGATAAATCGCTATATCATATCGTGTTTTGGTGGTCATGCTAGCCCGGTTTCTTATCGAGTTTTATTACTAACCCTTTCTTATCGAGTTTTATTACTAACCTGGTGTATTTTTATTCGAATCGCCTAAAGGCATCTGACATTATTTTTACGACTACCGCCATCTAGTGCCACTAGCCGCATACAAGCTAGTAAGCTTGTTTAGCCAATGTGCAGGTTTCCACACGATGTTTTGCTTCACCGGAAGTAGGTGGTGGTCTATAAGAAAACTATCATACATGAGTCAAGATTGGTCAACAAACTCATGTGTGTAAATGTTTAAAATGATTCCTTTCGAAAATAAACTTATGATTTCTCCTCCCTTTTTCTTTCTCGTCGTATTAATTATGGTAATCGATAATCGACTAAAATAAATGACAGATGCCATTGGCAGACTAACTAAAAGTACCAAAACTGTCAAAACAAAATTATTAAATTAAAGTAGAGCAAATTGAATTGAATCAAGCAAGCAAGACATGAAAGATTATTGTTAAAATATAAAAATTGTTTTTAAGTGAAATAAATCTTATTAATTTAAGAGAATTAATATGGACACCAGTACCATTTCACTGGGCAGCATCTGTGAGGGTTGCTTGAGCGTTGACCGAAAATTAACACCAATTTACGGAGATGAAACTAAAGGCTTCCACTGTATTTTGGAGTCAGTCGTAAGTTTTTTGAGTTTACAATATTTTTCAAATGTTTAAGTGCTTAAGTAGGTAAGTACCTATTCAATTCAATTAAACCTTCGTTCGTAATAAAATTAACTACTGTTTAGGAATTTTATATTATAACATATATAAATTCGTTCATGCTCTATTCCTACTCCCAAAGTAAACATAAAAGCTAGCTAACACCAGGAAATCAATGCCGGTCAATTGACATTTTATCTCAAACTGGACGAACAACTTATTTGTAAACAGATAAATACAAAAATTTAGTTTAATTAGTAAGTAAGTAAATACTTTAATGCACCGATTGAGACTTAATATATAGGTAATGCGTACAATAGGCGGCCTTATCGCAAGTGCAATCTCTTCCAGGCAACCTAAGTGAACTAGCTAATTGGATTAATTTAACATGTAAATACTATTGGTGTACCTTAATAAATCAAAACATAAAATATTAGATTTTTAGCTGAAAAGAAATAGATTTTTTTTATTTGGAGCTTAAAGGGCATGCTGCTATATCATGTTCCCCAAAAATCAGAAATGATATCAAAAACCGATTAAGACCATCATATATTTGTTTTTTCGTGATCTTGTTATGGTACAAAAATACATTTATTAATATCGCATAATGGCGATACAGACATGGTGCCCGTACGTATACTCAGAAATTAAGATACAGAAAATCAGATAAAATGCTCGATATTTTCATTATATTTTAGATTAATTAAAGTAAATGTTCCTAACATATGTTACATGCAATATCACAAAAACATATGTATGTGTTTTTACATAAAAAGATGAATCCTAACTAATATTATAAATAGGAAAGTGAGTTTGTTTGTTTGTTACCTCTTCACGCTTTATCTACTGAACCAATCTTCCTGAAATTTCGCATACACATAGCTGGAAGTACGGAGAAGTACATAGGTACCTTTCATTCCGGGAAAAAGCACAGTTCCATTGGGAAATACATGCGGGCGATGCCGCGGGCAAAAGCTAATTTCCAATAAAACCTTAAAATGGTAACAATAATTATTGATGGACAGTGGACAAACAAATAAATTTCTTTGATATATATATAACTGCTCCTCTGTTGTCCGTCGATATGTTTAAACTGGAAAAGTTGATGATCTTACCACCGTTTTAATTTTTAACTGACATAGGATCAGAGCCACACTATACTGCTGTGCTGGGAGTGTGCCGCTGTCCTCCGGAGACTGTTGAGGTTCAGGGACCAGGTGAAGAGAGCCCGGGACTGTCTTGTTGGGTTTATGGTGGGTATCTGTTTCTTAAAGATCTTGTTAATAAAAAAGTTTACAAACTCTGAACCTATTTTGGTTAAAATATCTCTCTTTGCGATATTTGACATTAAAAGAACAAAACAAGACATAGTTTAAGAGCCAGTTCTCAAAATTGTTATGTTGGCAACGGTCTTGCTTGCATGATATAACATTTTTAAAGATTGTGGAAAACTCAGACTATTTTTCAAATACTACCTTGCTATCTTACTAAAATGCAATATTTTGTACATTATTAAACATATTCTAACAGTGCCAATACTGCATAATAATAGATGAACGAGCCTAAGTTAAGAAATATTTTATAACTTTGTGCTTGTACTATTACTTGTTAAAATATGTTATGTTACATTGAAAGAATGAGACAAAATATATTTTATCAATATTAGGCCACAGAGTACATAATAGTACAAGTACAGAAGGAACAAAATGGAACAAAAAATTATCTACTACATTGAATAAAAAGAAATTACTTAAAAGAAATTCCTTTTTCCTGATCTATCCACACAATATCAAAATTTCCAGGTACATCAAGCAACCATAAGTACTCTCTCCCAACTAAAAATAACTAATAATGGCATCACAGAAAACATCTCATACAACTCCGAAGATCCGGTAACGGAAAGGAACAAAACAGAAAGTAAGGAGGAACTTAGTGCAGTAAAGAAGGAAAGAAGAAGAAATACTCAGAGAAATGTACAGGTATGTACAGATATTGGTGTACGCATGTGATGACAGTGGAATGAATATGTTAAAGAAAGTATGAAAGTGGGTTCCGTAGTTTATTAACTACGAGCGATGGGCGGTTGAGAGGGCACAGACTATCATGGTTTGGGTCAGGAGATGGGAAGAGTTGCACAGGATAAAAAAGGTGGTGAATATGAATGTCGATGTAAAGTGACGTCTTTGGAGAAAATGCAGCAGTGGAGTTTGTTGCGCCGCCTCTTCTCCACTTGCGCTTTGGAGGCGGTGGTAACCTTAGCTTTAAGTAATTATATGACGTTAAGAGGTAGAAGATCAATCTGACATTACGGCTTACGGCCGCGGCTTTGCTTTTGGCTAAAAGTTCTTAAGAGTTTTTGGTACAAAAATTCATCCCATGGCAGTCCCTTGGAAGGAGATTTCAAAGAAAAAGATATCCACAGATTTTAACAGGGAAAAACTAAAATCACGCGTTCAATCATTTCTTGATCATTTGCAGAGTGAAGAACTAAAAGCTGAACCGGTAGCTTTCATAAAGGTAGAAGAGAGGGATTTTTATGATGATGCATTGTTTGATGATGCTTCAACTGCGGAGGCTGTAGACCATAAGGAATTGGAGGTAAATGATTGTTACAGATTGGAACCTTCAAAAAACTAGTCTATATCTTGAAAGGCCGGCAACACTCTTGTGATACCTCTGGTGTTGCAGTAGTCCATGGGCAGCGGTGATCGCTTACCATCAGGTGACGTTTGCCGCCCTATGTTATAAAAAAACAGATATAATTTACACAAATACACCAAAATACACTCAATAGATTTTTTGGCCACAATCTTGGCCGAGGACAGAGATGAGGTTTATGGTGTAGCGAAGCTTATCCAAAAGTAAATATTTTACCCTCTGGTTTGTTTGTAAACTCTTTATTGCACATACACATAAAAAAAAAGAGAGGCGTGCAGTGGCGGACTTATCCAGAAAAGGATTTCTTCAAAGGAACCAAGTGTTTGAAAGAAATAAAATTATATACAGTGGTTTTTTTATAGAATAGTAGGCAAACGAGCATGCAGGTTGCCTGATGGTAAGCAATAAACGCAGTCCATGGACACCAGCGTCACTGATGCGTGGTTTTGTAAAAATAGTTATCAAATGCTTCCATGCTGGTCTGGGAGCGAAGAAAAAACATACAATGTGTCAGCTGCTTTTTTCCCGCGCAGATTGTAAAAGTCAATCGAGGGAAAGGGCTTTAAACTAGGGCTTCCTCCACTCATAGACGATGGGCTAGCAACCTGTCACTATATCTGAATCTCCATCAGAGAGCCCACTATTCAGCTAAACATGTCCTTCGAGTCTCACGACTCTTGGCTCTGTTTACCCCGTAAGGGATAAATACGTGATTCTATGTATCAAACAATTATTCAATACAGGCAGAATTGAAATTAGACAAAGTGACAGTGAAACGGAAAAGGAAAAAGAGGAAAGAGTACAGTTTCGATGAGTCTGATGATGAGCCGCTGAAGAAGACGAAGAAGAGTAAGGTGGAGAATGAGAGTAAGAAGGGGACGGCGGGCGACGCGAGAGAAGCCAGCGGGTGTGGTTACTAACGCTAGAGTGGACAACCAGCTGAGGCAGCTCAATGTTAGTGGTTCACAGCTTGAGATGCTGCTGTTGACTTGGGAACAGGTATGTAAATAGATCATACTAACGTTATAAAGAGAAAGTGTTTGTAAGTATGCGAGTTTCTTTGTAGGGTAATCTTCGGAACAACTAAACCGATTTAAAAAATTCTTTCACCAAAAGATAAATTTGTGAGGACTAATATGGCAGCATTACTCCATGGGCAGCGGTGATCGTTTACCATCAGGTGACCCGCTTGCTCGTTTGCCGCCCTATGTTATAAAAAAAAATTTAGTGTTATTTTATATGTATCGTCATACAGGTCTTCCAGCAAGATAATTAGTGTTGGAGAGAGGCACAAATAAAGAAGCAATTTCCGAGCATACTGGGACTTATTTTCTTTGCTTCGGCCGACCCGTGACCTTTATAAGGCATTTGAATAAGTAGATCACAATTTTTGCTTAACTAATGAGAAAAAATTAAACTTTTAAACTAAATCTTTAATTATAAATAAAACATTAGGTCGTTTTTAAAGACAAAGAATACAATAAAATTGACATAAAAACGTTCAAATCTTTTTAAACAAGTATTTAAGATTGGGTGTACCTCAAGGTTCTAATATTAGTCCTCTTAATATTATATCAATGGATTTCGTATCAACTCAACTCATCGTAGCATCTGGAACTTCATAGTCTCAGCTCTGTATGATACGATTTCAAGGGCAATCGAACTGCATACCCTAGTTTCTTACAGATTTACAAAGTCAAAGTCAAAATGCTTTATTGAAACTTTGCCTTCACAGGCACCTTGTTACGTTAAAAATTAATTACGTAATCAATCCTTATCCGAACTAATATTATTTTATTTTATTTATTAGGAAGACCAACAGCCATAAAAAATATAAATGCGAAAGTGAGTTTGTTTATTTGTTTGTTTGCTTCCTTTTCACGCTTTATCTATAACCAATCTTCGTGAAATTTCGCATACACATAGTTAGGAGTACTGAGAAGGACATAGGGTGTAGGGACCTTTTATCCCAGGAAAAAGCACTCTCCCGTGGGAAATTTACGCGGGCGAAGCCTAGTTATGTTATAAATCTGAAAGCTACAAACTACTAGCATTGTTGCAGATAGAAGAAGAAAGAACTAAGGCTCTAACGAGCGAAGCGTTCACTCGACACGAGTACCGGTGCTACGATTGTGTACTGGGGTTCAACCATCGGATGAAGCTGGATGATCATATGAAGAAGCACGACCCGGTGAGTCAGTCAATTTTTATTTATTCAAGCTTAACAGATTTAAAAAAGCAATTGTATAACTGCTCGGACATTTTTTCACATATTTACTACACCAAGATCTCTGTAATGACAATAAAAAATTGTGCAATTTTATTTACACATCACGTCTTTATCCCTTACGGGGTAGACAGTGCCAGAAGTTGCGAGATTCGAAGGCCACGCTATAGTGGGCTTATTGGTGGAATGGAGATTTAGTGATAGGTTGCTAGCGTGTATTGTGATCTTCAAGTGACTGAAAGTATTTATTTTTCTTATATGGTCTTGGGGATCGAGTAAGTCATGCGCACTAAAATGTTCAAACTGGTGACGGCGTCGTGGGCCGGGTCGTGAGGTTCCCTATATTATGGTTGAGCTTTGCAATGGCTGACCCTCGAGTCAACTCGTGAACGGGTGTTGCCAGGGGGAACTGGTCTGCTCGATTCTGATTCGACTTTTATTTTTATTTTTTGTTCTTAACCATTTTATTGTAGTTTGGTAACTCGATCACAAACATAACATGTTTTAGTATATTTTATTTTTTTCTTATATTTTATTTTTGACTGTACACATTCTAGTGTATGTATAAAGTAAATAAATAGCCCCTCTGGCATGTTAGGCGACCAAGACTGTTTTATGAGTTTCTTTCGGCATTTCTTCTCAGCAGTGGTCGTTCCGAAATGCTAGTAGTTTGTAGCTTTGAGACATAATATATTATGATTAAATAATTAGTTTTCGACGTGAAAAAGAGCCTTCTTTGATGGCCAAGTTTCATTAAAAAAAATGACTTTGACTTTTAGCCCATCACCTATGAGCAGAATCCCCAGTTTACAGCCCTTTCCCTTGATTGACTTTCACAGTCTTTGCTGGAAGAGAAGCAGAAGGGTCATTCTATGTTATTTCTTTGTCCCTAGACCAGAATGGAAGTGGATGAAATTGTAAAATAAATGATAATAAATAATCACTAATAAAAATCTTCCTTTGCTGACTGAGTGACTGACAGACAACGCACAGCCATAACTACTGGGCGTAGGAAGCTGAAATTTGTCATGTAGGTTCCTACATGAAGGAGTGTAGGGGAGCACTAAGAGAGGATTTCCCGAAATTCCCACGGGAACAAAGTCTCAGGTCCAGCTAGTTATCAATATTATCGTTTATTAAACAGGCGAGCGGTACAATCAGCTGTTCACTGTGCAAAGTCCAGTGTAAGGACGCGCGTGCCTTGTCCTCTCATCGGAGGAGACATCGCCTCAGGTAATTGTATTATGTGGATTTTTGTGTACTACTTTACCGACACGTACCGTTTTGTGAAGAGAACTGTTTTATCGACGCATACATGGTTAAATTAAATAAAGTAAATGCTCCGATATTGTACAATGTGTCCCATCATCAGTGTCGGAGCCTTTTGGTATGTTATATGGCATTTTTTTATGCAACGGCGGATCCAGGATTTTTTTCTGGGGGGGGGCACAAGTGGTGGACTATGAATGGTGGGATTTGTTGCAACCCCCCCCCGGGTTGCAACAAATCGACATTCGTCCTGCCTAGCGATGTGCCGCCGAGAAATTTCCTGTTCCCGAACATTTCTTCCCTTGATAATTTCCGAAAATTCTCAGAAATTTCTTGGGGTTTTAGGAAAATTTCCCGTTATTTCCGTGAAATTTCCAAGAAACTTTCTGCTGTTTCGTTGACAATTTCGGAAACGGCACATCACTAGACCTGCCTGATGCTGTCTTGAGGGGGGCGTTTCTGTTATTTCTTAATTTGATATGCACTGTCATGGAATCTCCCTCCACAGTAGGTACACAAAAAAGTCAGTCCTAAATCCGCTACTGTTTTTATGGACAAATCACCACTCAAAACGTTTTATTTTTAGTTTTTTCTTTTTTAACTTCATATTACAACATCTTTCTTATTTTATTGTTGTCTACATGATTAGCTTTTAAATGAGACCTATTTTAGGTCGATAGCACTTTTACACGAGTAGTTACGATTGAATTAGTACAAGAGCCCGAAAAAAAAACAAAATGGCTGCCATTTTACTACAGTAGAAGAAAAAGTTATGGACGACTTGTTCATAAAAAAATGACATACAAAATACCATTAAAGGCTCCAACACTGATGATGTCTTTCTTTTCAGTTTACTGACGCGTACTATTTTGTGAAGTGAACTGTTTTATCGACACAAACAACATAGTTAAATAAGCATATACAGCAGTGTGTGAATGTAACCATACAAATAAATAATACAAATGGAGTGTCTGTCTGTAATTTCAAAGTACATAACTGCAAATTTCAAATTGATATTTTTTTTGTCTGTCTATTTTCAACACATAGATGGCGCTGCACGATATGCGGCAGTATGTTCTCCCGCTGCGCCGTGGCGGCAGACCACCTGTCGAGAACACACTCCGCTCCGTTACCGCAGCACCAGTGTTCTGTCTGCGGCCGCGTGGAGACGTGAGTGACACTGTTGCTGCTTGTTGTATCTCTGTAACACATAGATGGCGCTGCATGATATACGTTGCTGCTTGCTGTATACATACATACATATTAATCACGCATTTTTCCCATAAAGTCACTGCCTACAGTTATACATACCTACACTAGTTTTTGGTGGCGGCATGCGTGCTGTGCAGGGCAATTTTACTTTTGCAGTTGAGAGTTGTTTGAAGTAGGGAAATTCGCACAAAGTCATCTACATAAAAAAGATGTCGGTTGGGATTATTTGAAGAGCCGAAAGGCTGTTCTGACTTTTGCTCTTTGCTATGAAAACGCAGCTCGGCCTGCGGCCTCACTTGGTGCGCAAGCTCGGCCTTCGGCTTCGCTTGTCCCGGCTGGAGGAGGGGCTTGGCCTCCGGCCTCGCCTCGCCTCGCCTCTCGGGTTCACATACGCAGCTCGGCCTTCGGCCTCGCGGGACCAGGCGCCTTGGCCTTCGGCCTCAGCCCTTAGGCTGGTTACTGGGGATTCGAGATGAAATGAAGAAGTCGTCCATGTAGACATAAGGCTCGGCCTTCGGCCTCGCCCAATTCTTTTCGTACGAGACGGCTGGGGGGAAGCAGCTCGGCCTTCGGCCTCGCTCCTCCCCCCCTGCCCTCGATTTAAACGCAGCTCGGCCTCCGGCCTCGCTTGCCGCGGAGCCTCGGCCTGGTGGCTGGTGACTTGAGGTATCAGTTGTCATCATCAAGTCATCCATGTATACGAATGGCTCGGCCTTCGGCCTCGCCCAAGCTCCTACGGTCACCCCAAACAATATTGTCTATGACGGTAAAACTACCGTATCAATCCGGAACTGCTCCAAGTTCCAATTTCGTATTTTTCCCGGTGCCTCCCCCCCCCCCCTCCACACTCCCCCATCATTACCCGACTTTCGTAGAACAAACTAATTATGTCAGTCAGTGGTATTGTTAGCTTTATATATATAGCCCCAACCGCAAGAAGCTCGGGGCTTCGGGCCTCGCTTCCTGGTTGGTCCCGAATATTATCACGCCTTTTCCCGTGGTAGGCAGAGACTAGCGATGTCCACTTGCTACAAATCCCTGCTTAAGATAATACACTTTCGGTCACCCACATCCTGTAAACTGACTATCACTAAAGTTGCTTAACCGACGTTATCACAGACCGAGCGCGCGTACCCCTGCGCCAGCCAGCTCCTCAGGTTTCTGACGAAATCATTGAACTTAATACACTTTCGGTCACCCATCCTATAACTGACCATCATTAAAGTTGCTTGACCGACATTATCGCAGGCCGAGCGCGCGAAACCCTGCGCCAGCTAGCTCCTCAGGTTTCTGACGAAATCATTGAACTTAGATAATGCACTTTCTGTCACCCATCCAGTAACTGACCATCACGATAGTTATCGCAGGGTGAGCGCGCGAACCGCAGCGCCAGCGAGTTCTTCAGGCGTCTGATGAAAACTTTGACGACCTCTGTGGCCTAACGGTCATACGCCGGATCGCAACACCAGAGGTCCCGGGTTTGATCCCCAGTCGGGTCAACATGGAAACTGATCTTTTTCAGATTGGCCTGTATCTTGTATGTTTTTATTTTTTTTATAACATAGGGCGGCAAACGAGCAAGCGGGACACCTGATGGTAAGCGATCACCGCTGCCCGTGGACAACTATTACTACTGTATGTTTATCTAAACATGTATTTATTATAACATATGTTATCGTTGAGTTAGTATCCCATCATAACACAAGTGTTGCGGCCAAAGCCTGGCAACACCGGATGCGGGCAGACGATGCGGCGCCGGCGGTGGTGGAAGGAAACTGACATACAGCCATCTTGTAGTAACTCGTCCTGTCCGTCTCGCCTAAGAGCCTCCATTCTTCCTCTCACACGAAAACCTTGTAAATACAGTAAATAAAGATCTTCTCTGAAATCAGCGCATTTTACAGTCCACAGCATACATCGAATTCCCAGGCCTCAGCGCCAACAACAAGTCTCGAACTTACTTTGGGGCTAAATCAATCTGTGTGATTTGTCCTTATTATATATCTCTCACTAATATTATAAAGAGCAATAGTGTTTGTGTGATTTGTTTGCAGTGGGTAATCTTTGGAACTACTGAACCTGTGGGGAACCGACCCTAGTTATGATGCTGATTTAAACGACCTGAGTTTCACACAACAATGTTTATTTTGATTTACGTAAACTAATTAGATATTAAGATGATGGATGGCGCGTGTGTGTCAATGCGGATCTTATGCATGACTGCTGCGCCGCCGACGCCGCCGACGTCAGCGCTTTTGCTGTTAGAGGATTACCTCGAACAGAACCGATTTCAAAAATTCTTTCTTCAATAGAAAGCTACATTATACCTAAGTGACATAGGCTACAATTTACGTATGTACCTCCCGAGCGAAGCCGCGGGCAAAGGCTATATTTATATTTATTGTAATGTTGGCAGCACACTCGGCAAGCTACGTTACCATATGAAGAGTCACTCGGAGCGGCAGAATTGCGAGTTGTGTGGGAAAAGCTTCAAGGACAGGAGCTCGCTCAGAACGCACTTATTGTAAGTTTAATTTAAATATATTATTATAATATTGAAAAAAAAATCAGATGATTATGTTTTTTTTATAACATAGGACGGCATACGAGCAAGTTGGTCACCTGATGGTAAGCGATTACCGTTGCCTATGGATAACTGCAATATGTGTATAAGTTATTTCGTTTATTTATTTAAAAAAAATTGTACACAATATAGTAAAACTAAGTACAAAGGTATTACTTTTTCTATAGAAATTTCTTCCAGTAGAGAAGTGGGAGTAGTATTTGTGTTTTGTTAAAAGTTCACGAAAAGTCTCGGATTTGCGAGGTACGTATTCGTTTCGCGCGGTCCTTCCGAGGGCTCGGTGTCCATATAAAAAATTGATGATATATATTTTTTCCTTGATTGTATCGGGAATCGAATACCACACACCCTCGCTAAATAAGTCCCTCCGATTAGAAATCACCCTGTATAAATATTTTTAGTACTTGTAAAAGTCACTTTTGTGCACGAAAACTACTTTAATTTCAAAAAAGTATGAAAAAATACAAAAATGGAGCACCTAGCGGGGATCGCAGTAAGATCAATCTGACATTTGATATTTAAACTGAGTTGCCAGTAATGGCAACTAATGTTACCATGACAAGTATTTGACTTGTCTGTTATATGTTTTTTAATACAGTTGCTCAAAAATTGGCGTATTGCAGGGACGTATAGCGTTCGGGATGTGAGCTATTACGAGTACATACTGGAGCTTTCTTTTTACCTTTTCCGAACTCTTGCGTTCTCTTTTCCAACTGTCAAAATAATGTAAAAACCAACCATGAAGTTTTTACTAAAAAAAAATCATAGAAGTTTTTATGATTCATTTAAATATTTCTAAAAAGAAGCTACTAATTTGTTTCTAACCCTCACCTTGGGCTGCGCCTCGGCTCGGGTAGACATTTGTCGGAACTCTTTGCAATGACAGGCTTTCCGCACTCGTAATGAAATATACTATTCTTAAACAGCATCCACCGCGGCGAGAAAGACTACACATGCAGCTCGTGCGGCAAGCGGTTCCTGTTCAAGAAGGCCTTGGAGGTGCATCTCGTGACGCACCAGCCGCCGCAGCATCTGTATTGCCATCTGGTAGTGTTGGACATGTAATGTTATTCAGAAAGACTACATATGCAGCGGTTCCTGTTCAAGAAGGCCTTGGAGGTGCATCTCGTGACGCACCAGCCGCCGCAGCATCTGTATTGCCATCTGGTAGTGTTGGACATGTAATGTTATTCAGAAAGACTACATATGCAGCGGTTCCTGTTCAAAGAAGGCCTTGGAGGTGCATCTCGTGACGCACCAGCCGCCGCAGCATCTGTATTGCCATCTGGTAGTGTTGGACATGTAATGTTATTCAGAAAGACTACATATGCAGCGGTTCCTGTTCAAGAAGGCCTTGGAGGTGCATCTCGTGACGCACCAGCCGCCGCAGCATCTGTATTGCCATCTGGTAGTGTTGGACATGTAATGTTATTCAGAAAGACTACATATGCAGCGGTTCCTGTTCAAGAAGGCCTTGGAGGTGCATCTCGTGACGCACCAGCCGCCGCAGCATCTGTATTGCCATCTGGTAGTGTTGGACATGTAATGTTATTCAGAAAGACTACATATGCAGCGGTTCCTGTTCAAGAAGGCCTTGGAGGTGCATCTCGTGACGCACCAGCCGCCGCAGCATCTGTATTGCCATCTGGTAGTGTTGGACATGTAATGTTATTCAGAAAGACTACATATGCAGCGGTTCCTGTTCAAGAAGGCCTTGGAGGTGCATCTCGTGACGCACCAGCCGCCGCAGCATCTGTATTGCCATCTGGTAGTGTTGGACATGTAATGTTATTCAGAAAGACTACATATGCAGCGGTTCCTGTTCAAGAAGGCCTTGGAGGTGCATCTCGTGACGCACCAGCCGCCGCAGCATCTGTATTGCCATCTGGTAGTGTTGGACATGTAATGTTATTCAGAAAGACTACATATGCAGCGGTTCCTGTTCAAGAAGGCCTTGGAGGTGCATCTCGTGACGCACCAGCCGCCGCAGCATCTGTATTGCCATCTGGTAGTGTTGGACATGTAATGTTATTCAGAAAGACTACATATGCAGCGGTTCCTGTTCAAGAAGGCCTTGGAGGTGCATCTCGTGACGCACCAGCCGCCGCAGCATCTGTATTGCCATCTGGTAGTGTTGGACATGTAATGTTATTCAGAAAGACTACATATGCAGCGGTTCCTGTTCAAGAAGGCCTTGGAGGTGCATCTCGTGACGCACCAGCCGCCGCAGCATCTGTATTGCCATCTGGTAGTGTTGGACATGTAATGTTATTCAGAAAGACTACATATGCAGCGGTTCCTGTTCAAGAAGGCCTTGGAGGTGCATCTCGTGACGCACCAGCCGCCGCAGCATCTGTATTGCCATCTGGTAGTGTTGGACATGTAATGTTATTCAGAAAGACTACATATGCAGCGGTTCCTGTTCAAGAAGGCCTTGGAGGTGCATCTCGTGACGCACCAGCCGCCGCAGCATCTGTATTGCCATCTGGTAGTGTTGGACATGTAATGTTATTCAGAAAGACTACATATGCAGCGGTTCCTGTTCAAGAAGGCCTTGGAGGTGCATCTCGTGACGCACCAGCCGCCGCAGCATCTGTATTGCCATCTGGTAGTGTTGGACATGTAATGTTATTCAGAAAGACTACATATGCAGCGGTTCCTGTTCAAGAAGGCCTTGGAGGTGCATCTCGTGACGCACCAGCCGCCGCAGCATCTGTATTGCCATCTGGTAGTGTTGGACATGTAATGTTATTCAGAAAGACTACATATGCAGCGGTTCCTGTTCAAGAAGGCCTTGGAGGTGCATCTCGTGACGCACCAGCCGCCGCAGCATCTGTATTGCCATCTGGTAGTGTTGGACATGTAATGTTATTCAGAAAGACTACATATGCAGCGGTTCCTGTTCAAGAAGGCCTTGGAGGTGCATCTCGTGACGCACCAGCCGCCGCAGCATCTGTATTGCCATCTGGTAGTGTTGGACATGTAATGTTATTCAGAAAGACTACATATGCAGCGGTTCCTGTTCAAGAAGGCCTTGGAGGTGCATCTCGTGACGCACCAGCCGCCGCAGCATCTGTATTGCCATCTGGTAGTGTTGGACATGTAATGTTATTCAGAAAGACTACATATGCAGCGGTTCCTGTTCAAGAAGGCCTTGGAGGTGCATCTCGTGACGCACCAGCCGCCGCAGCATCTGTATTGCCATCTGGTAGTGTTGGACATGTAATGTTATTCAGAAAGACTACATATGCAGCGGTTCCTGTTCAAGAAGGCCTTGGAGGTGCATCTCGTGACGCACCAGCCGCCGCAGCATCTGTATTGCCATCTGGTAGTGTTGGACATGTAATGTTATTCAGAAAGACTACATATGCAGCGGTTCCTGTTCAAGAAGGCCTTGGAGGTGCATCTCGTGACGCACCAGCCGCCGCAGCATCTGTATTGCCATCTGGTAGTGTTGGACATGTAATGTTATTCAGAAAGACTACATATGCAGCGGTTCCTGTTCAAGAAGGCCTTGGAGGTGCATCTCGTGACGCACCAGCCGCCGCAGCATCTGTATTGCCATCTGGTAGTGTTGGACATGTAATGTTATTCAGAAAGACTACATATGCAGCGGTTCCTGTTCAAGAAGGCCTTGGAGGTGCATCTCGTGACGCACCAGCCGCCGCAGCATCTGTATTGCCATCTGGTAGTGTTGGACATGTAATGTTATTCAGAAAGACTACATATGCAGCGGTTCCTGTTCAAGAAGGCCTTGGAGGTGCATCTCGTGACGCACCAGCCGCCGCAGCATCTGTATTGCCATCTGGTAGTGTTGGACATGTAATGTTATTCAGAAAGACTACATATGCAGCGGTTCCTGTTCAAGAAGGCCTTGGAGGTGCATCTCGTGACGCACCAGCCGCCGCAGCATCTGTATTGCCATCTGGTAGTGTTGGACATGTAATGTTATTCAGAAAGACTACATATGCAGCGGTTCCTGTTCAAGAAGGCCTTGGAGGTGCATCTCGTGACGCACCAGCCGCCGCAGCATCTGTATTGCCATCTGGTAGTGTTGGACATGTAATGTTATTCAGAAAGACTACATATGCAGCGGTTCCTGTTCAAGAAGGCCTTGGAGGTGCATCTCGTGACGCACCAGCCGCCGCAGCATCTGTATTGCCATCTGGTAGTGTTGGACATGTAATGTTATTCAGAAAGACTACATATGCAGCGGTTCCTGTTCAAGAAGGCCTTGGAGGTGCATCTCGTGACGCACCAGCCGCCGCAGCATCTGTATTGCCATCTGGTAGTGTTGGACATGTAATGTTATTCAGAAAGACTACATATGCAGCGGTTCCTGTTCAAGAAGGCCTTGGAGGTGCATCTCGTGACGCACCAGCCGCCGCAGCATCTGTATTGCCATCTGGTAGTGTTGGACATGTAATGTTATTCAGAAAGACTACATATGCAGCGGTTCCTGTTCAAGAAGGCCTTGGAGGTGCATCTCGTGACGCACCAGCCGCCGCAGCATCTGTATTGCCATCTGGTAGTGTTGGACATGTAATGTTATTCAGAAAGACTACATATGCAGCGGTTCCTGTTCAAGAAGGCCTTGGAGGTGCATCTCGTGACGCACCAGCCGCCGCAGCATCTGTATTGCCATCTGGTAGTGTTGGACATGTAATGTTATTCAGAAAGACTACATATGCAGCGGTTCCTGTTCAAGAAGGCCTTGGAGGTGCATCTCGTGACGCACCAGCCGCCGCAGCATCTGTATTGCCATCTGGTAGTGTTGGACATGTAATGTTATTCAGAAAGACTACATATGCAGCGGTTCCTGTTCAAGAAGGCCTTGGAGGTGCATCTCGTGACGCACCAGCCGCCGCAGCATCTGTATTGCCATCTGGTAGTGTTGGACATGTAATGTTATTCAGAAAGACTACATATGCAGCGGTTCCTGTTCAAGAAGGCCTTGGAGGTGCATCTCGTGACGCACCAGCCGCCGCAGCATCTGTATTGCCATCTGGTAGTGTTGGACATGTAATGTTATTCAGAAAGACTACATATGCAGCGGTTCCTGTTCAAGAAGGCCTTGGAGGTGCATCTCGTGACGCACCAGCCGCCGCAGCATCTGTATTGCCATCTGGTAGTGTTGGACATGTAATGTTATTCAGAAAGACTACATATGCAGCGGTTCCTGTTCAAGAAGGCCTTGGAGGTGCATCTCGTGACGCACCAGCCGCCGCAGCATCTGTATTGCCATCTGGTAGTGTTGGACATGTAATGTTATTCAGAAAGACTACATATGCAGCGGTTCCTGTTCAAGAAGGCCTTGGAGGTGCATCTCGTGACGCACCAGCCGCCGCAGCATCTGTATTGCCATCTGGTAGTGTTGGACATGTAATGTTATTCAGAAAGACTACATATGCAGCGGTTCCTGTTCAAGAAGGCCTTGGAGGTGCATCTCGTGACGCACCAGCCGCCGCAGCATCTGTATTGCCATCTGGTAGTGTTGGACATGTAATGTTATTCAGAAAGACTACATATGCAGCGGTTCCTGTTCAAGAAGGCCTTGGAGGTGCATCTCGTGACGCACCAGCCGCCGCAGCATCTGTATTGCCATCTGGTAGTGTTGGACATGTAATGTTATTCAGAAAGACTACATATGCAGCGGTTCCTGTTCAAGAAGGCCTTGGAGGTGCATCTCGTGACGCACCAGCCGCCGCAGCATCTGTATTGCCATCTGGTAGTGTTGGACATGTAATGTTATTCAGAAAGACTACATATGCAGCGGTTCCTGTTCAAGAAGGCCTTGGAGGTGCATCTCGTGACGCACCAGCCGCCGCAGCATCTGTATTGCCATCTGGTAGTGTTGGACATGTAATGTTATTCAGAAAGACTACATATGCAGCGGTTCCTGTTCAAGAAGGCCTTGGAGGTGCATCTCGTGACGCACCAGCCGCCGCAGCATCTGTATTGCCATCTGGTAGTGTTGGACATGTAATGTTATTCAGAAAGACTACATATGCAGCGGTTCCTGTTCAAGAAGGCCTTGGAGGTGCATCTCGTGACGCACCAGCCGCCGCAGCATCTGTATTGCCATCTGGTAGTGTTGGACATGTAATGTTATTCAGAAAGACTACATATGCAGCGGTTCCTGTTCAAGAAGGCCTTGGAGGTGCATCTCGTGACGCACCAGCCGCCGCAGCATCTGTATTGCCATCTGGTAGTGTTGGACATGTAATGTTATTCAGAAAGACTACATATGCAGCGGTTCCTGTTCAAGAAGGCCTTGGAGGTGCATCTCGTGACGCACCAGCCGCCGCAGCATCTGTATTGCCATCTGGTAGTGTTGGACATGTAATGTTATTCAGAAAGACTACATATGCAGCGGTTCCTGTTCAAGAAGGCCTTGGAGGTGCATCTCGTGACGCACCAGCCGCCGCAGCATCTGTATTGCCATCTGGTAGTGTTGGACATGTAATGTTATTCAGAAAGACTACATATGCAGCGGTTCCTGTTCAAGAAGGCCTTGGAGGTGCATCTCGTGACGCACCAGCCGCCGCAGCATCTGTATTGCCATCTGGTAGTGTTGGACATGTAATGTTATTCAGAAAGACTACATATGCAGCGGTTCCTGTTCAAGAAGGCCTTGGAGGTGCATCTCGTGACGCACCAGCCGCCGCAGCATCTGTATTGCCATCTGGTAGTGTTGGACATGTAATGTTATTCAGAAAGACTACATATGCAGCGGTTCCTGTTCAAGAAGGCCTTGGAGGTGCATCTCGTGACGCACCAGCCGCCGCAGCATCTGTATTGCCATCTGGTGAGTGTTGCCAACATAAAAAAAATCTTTTAATTTTATTGTTGGCAATCAAACGTTTTTTTTTAAATTAGACCTTCACTTTTTCGCGTTTATAAAAATTTAAGTTCCTAAAGTGGCTCGATTTTGATTAATCGAATATAATGTACGCACAGCGAGCGTTGGGCGTGTAATTTTTTTTTTTCAAATAATTGTAGGACACAACATTTATATTAAAAAATCTGAAAAATATACACTTTAATAATGGCAATACTTTTGAAGTTCCTTTTACGTCACGCCTCCTGGCTCTGTCTGCCCCGTAAGCGATAGAGATGTAATATTTCCTCATTGTTTCAGTGCGACATGAACTTTAAGAACAGCATGTCGTTCTACCAACACATGCGGTACAATTTGAAACATATCGACCCTGCGAAACTGAAGTGAGTGCTGTTTGATTTTGTTATTGAGAGTGGTTGTATGGTTGAACGCGTTATCTCCGGAACTACCGATCTGATTTGTGTTTTTTAGGATTCCGTACCTCAAAAGGCAAAAACGGAACCCTTATCCCACTTTGTTGTCCGTCTGTCTGTCAAACTTTTTTTTCTCAGGAACGCTTAAAGGTATCAAGTTGAAATTAATATCGAATACTCGAATCCACGGTCTCTTTCAGGAAAAAAATAATCAAAATTATACGTCAACGCGATCAGGAGTTATTACCGTAAATGTTGCGAATGTTTGCATATTTTGCGATTTCAGACAGCAATCAAAACCTATGGGGTACTTCCCGTTGACCTAAAATTATAAAATTTGGCAAAAAGCAAGGTCTAACAGTACTTGTACAGGAATAAATCTGAAAGTTGTAAATATGTTGTTGAGTCTAAAAAAAGCGTTACAAACTTATTTTTGCGCTAGATTCAGTATGAATCTTAGGGATCGAACTGCAAAGTTAAATTTGTTTTTGAAATTATTTGGCCTTTTAGGTGCTATAATGTGAGATGCTTTGCGTGTACGGAACCCTCGGTGCGCGAGCTTGACTCGCACTTGGCCGTTTTTTTAAGCCCATTTAAACAAAACCATTTTCATTTCATTTCACACGGATGGAGTCGCGGACAAGTGCCAATAAGTGAACAAATATCATTGCATTACAGACACACGTGTACAGTATGCGGCAAACGGTTCGCGAAATCGTCCCGTCTTAACGAACATCACATCGCAGTGCATCTCAAACATACGCCCATCAGATGTGAGCTGCCCGACTGTACTTTTGTAAGTTATACTTAGGATATAAATAGTACATTGTTACCCTAGGGGTGAAAGTAACTTATTTAGTCCCGAGACTAAATAAGACCGAGGGACTAAATAAATCTTTAACTCGAGGTAAACACTGTGCTTTTCATTACGAATACCAGGAAAGTACCTTAGGAGTGGGTTGAAAGTAATGCTTTTCAACCCTAGGGAGAATCGTTTTCTACTAACAGCATTATACAAATACATAAACATTATAAAAATTGTCATAAAAATGTCAGTAGAAAACGATTCTCCCTAGGGCTGAAAAGTATTACTTTCAACCCGCTCCTCAGGCAACTTCAGACCTACTTTGTGAGTATGAGTAATGAAAAAGATATTTACACTAACTTAGTGAACTGACAAACTAATAGTGACATCGTAGATTTGATGATTTTATGAATAGGGTAGATGACAACAAGTCAAATTAGATACTTTTTTCTAAATGTCAAAAACAATAATTTATATGGGATTTGTATGACAGTACTCAACAGTGACGTCACTTTTAATGGAGTCAAAAAGCATTCCCATTATACTTTAATTAGAACTAAAAAATAGTAAACCATGTTATAAACAAAATTGATCAATTAAAATGACATTCAATTATTATGTTTCATTATTTAAATAGCGTCATTTATTTTATTTTTTACCCAATCATCATCCCTATTCTGTGTGCTTCCATGCTGGTCTGGGAGCGAAGAAAAACATGTAATGTGCCAGCTGCTTCTCTTCCCGCGCAGATTGATATAAATATATAGATAAATTGGGGATTCCTCCACCCATAGGCGATGGGCTAGCAACCTGTTACTATATCTGATTCTCCATTCCATCAGGAAGCCCACTATTCAGCTAAGCGTGGCCTTCGAGTCTCACGACTCTTGGCTCTGTCTGCCCCGTAAGGGATAAAGACGTAATTAAAAATTTCGGGGTAAACAGAGCCCAGGGTCAACTAAAAGTCAAAGTCAATTATTTTTATTTATTTAGGCTTAAAAATAGCACTTATAAATCGTCACATTCTTGTCTTTTAGTTAGTTGACGTCATAAAACTACTTAAAGCTAAGGTTACCACCGCCTCCAAAGCGCAAGTGGAGAAGAGGCGGCGCAACAAACTCCACTGCTGCATTTTCTCCAAAGACGTCACTTTACAACATGTCTTACAATAGGGATGATGATTGGGTAAAAAATAAAATAAATGATGCTATTTAAATAATGAAACATAATAATTGAATGTCACTTTAATTGATCAATTTTGTTTATAACATGGTTTACTATTTTTTAGTTCTAATTAAAGTATAATGGGAATGCTTTTTGACTCCATTAAAAGTGACGTCACTGTTGAGTACTGTCATACAAATCCCATATAAATTATTGTTTTTGACATTTAGAAAAAAGTATCTAATTTGACTTGTTGTCATCTACCCTATTAAATGACTATGTATGTGGACGAATATACATTGAATATATTTTTCACTTCTCATGCTCTGAAAGTGCTTATTTGTGCAGGATATAGGCTGCACAAAATCGAATTTTGTGCACAAGAGCACTAACGTATCTACTCATAAATGTATCTATATTAAGGCAAAGAAAATGAGCCATACAGCCAAACACGATAAAAATTTCATAGATAGAATTTGTTATTTTAAAATATTTACTTCTAATTTATTTGCCTTATGTGTTTTTAAGACATAAAAGATATTAAAATTTAAATTCAAGTACGGTAGGTAGGTTATTTAATTAATTTAAGAAAAATATTATTTCAATTTTTTTTTAATAGTAGGCTGTATAGATCTGCAGCCCAAGCCTATCGATGTCGTAAGATTAAAAAAATAAAGCGGCGGGAAACAGCTCTTGTTTTTTCGTGCGTTTATTAAATTCTTCAATTTGATTTATTTCCTCGCAATCGAAGTGAAAAGCAGAGTTTATAACTCGTCCACAAAACGATTTTTATCCTCGACATTACTATCAGAAAAATGATTCGTTTTGTGCACTTGTTGTAAAATCTACTATTGTTATAATGTATTTGTCTACCTGTCAGTCGTGTTCGTCCCGTCCCGTGCTGCGCACGCACACCCGCATGGTGCACCGCAACGCTAGAACTATACGGAACCACGTCTGCCACAGCTGCGGGAAGACTTACACTGTGAGTGTTGTACTCTAATTAATACATACATACATACATACAATCACGTCTTTATCCCAAGCGTACGTTAACGTTAGCGTACTACGGAACCCTAAAAAGTTAGTAGGTACGCTTGTTTTTTTTTAGAAATGAAAATATACAGACTTTTTTTACTATTCCAGAAAAAAACGATTTTTGTGTCATGTTTTTTTTTTTCAAATTAGAAAAAAATAGTTTTTTTTCAACACAAGATAAGATCCAAAATCGATTGTTGCCATAGACCAAGAAGACACTAGAGGGCCACATCCGCAGCCACATGGGCGAGCGAAGCGGCTTTGATTCCCTTTAGATATTGAACCTTATGTACCGGTGATAAGATTAGGTATGCAAAATGAAAAAAAAAAACAGTTTTTTTCTCCAATGTTGAAAAAAAACATGATAAAAAACTTATTACCCTTGTTTTTTTATATAAATTTGTCTTTTTTTTTAGAAAAGTAATTGTACTTATAGAACATTTGTTATTTCTTACATTTTACTAAAATTACATATCGAATTACTTAATTTAGACTTTTTTCAGTTTTTTGCTATAGAAAAAAAAAGTTTTTTTTTGACATATTTTTTTCAAGTTTTTTTCATGTTAGAAAAAATACTGTTTTATTGCAACACTAGATAAGATTCAAAATCGATTGTGTTGCCATAGACCAAGAAGACACTAGAAGGCCACATCCGCAGCCACACGGGCGAGCGTCCCTTCCGCTGCGGCGAGTGTCCGGCCGCGTTCGGATACGAAGCCGCTTTGTATAACCATAATAAGCTGTTGCATCTCAAACAGGTGATCATCTATACATATAATAAACTGGTCTGTGTCTGTACATAGAATATTTTATGTCCGTATTAATTGAGGAGCCAGATCAGATTTAAGAAAAAGTCTTATCACCCTATTTAGTATTAATGAAAATTATTTTGTAGACAAAATTCTGAAATTTGTAGTTAAATGTATCCAAAGTTATGTTAATGTAAAAATCGCTCCTCAATTCATACGGACATAATATTTTTAAGAAAAAAAACTATGAGGGGTCTTCATGAGGCCAGTTGAAGCCAAAACCATTTTTTCTTGAATTTTTGTCTGTCTGTCTGTATGTTTGTACGCGCATCACGCAAAAACTACTGGATCAAATTTGATGCGGTGTACACTGTTGTATTAAAGAAAGTCTAACCTAAAATCGGGCGTAAGTTTCATCTTGATACGCCGCTTAAAACCTCAGATATGCGCGGACGAAGTCGCGGGCACAGGCTAGTCATTACTAATATTATAAA
This sequence comes from Ephestia elutella, assembly GCA_018467065.1. Classification (NCBI taxonomy): domain Eukaryota; kingdom Metazoa; phylum Arthropoda; class Insecta; order Lepidoptera; family Pyralidae; genus Ephestia; species Ephestia elutella. The sequence continues at coordinate 978,783 of CM031574.1, read as the reverse complement.
CTAGCCGCGCCCCGGGGCTTCGCTCCCGTGAGAATTTCGGGATAAAAAGTACCCTATGTGCTATTCCCGGTATTTTTCTACCCGCATACCAAATTTCATCGAAATCCGTCCAGTAGATTTTGCGTGATTGAGTAACAAACATCCTCACAAACTCACATTCAAACTTTCGCATTTATAATATTAGTAGGATAAATGTGATTGAATGAATTTTGATGTGAGTTTGTAAATCTGTGAGAAATTTCCCGAAATTTTCACGGGAACAAAATCGCGGGCAAAAACTAGTTTTAATAATAATCTATCTATACGAATACGATAAAACTAAAGAGTGTGAAGTCAAAAAAAGTAGATCAAACAAAATCTACTTGAAAATGTCCCATTTTCTGCTTATAGTTTTAGTTTATTAGGAGTTATTTTTCTTTTTTAGTTAGTTTTTAGTTTCTTTGAAAATGTTATTAACATAATATAGTAATCATCAAAAAGTTCAACCTTTTTTTTAAATAGAATACTTAGTAGGCAAACGAGCATGCAGGTTGCCTGATGATTAGTAATCACGGCAGGCCATAGAAATCCACGACCCGAAAAAAGTCACTGATGCGTTGCCGACGACTTTTTGGGAAAGCTTTTAAAAATATTTTTTTTTATTCAGTCTCGAAACCGCGCCGCCCCCACTGCAGAGCCTCTCCCCTGGCTGTCTACAGGAACCCAGGCTGAGATACCCAGCGCTGGAAACGCAGCTAGTGACGTCACGTGATTATAGTATTTTTATAGTGAAACTTGTAAATAAAATCAAAGAAATTGTATTTTTATTTGGTGTATTATTGTTACCGACACATCAACCTTTATTCTATCTGTTATATTTATACTCTATGCGCAATCTATCTGTTGTATGTATACTCTATGGCGGGCAAAGCGTGTAAGTACTTCTAAACGCCGAGCGAATTTGTAACCATATTTGGTAATGTTTGAGACTCTCTGCTGTGATTGGTACAGTTTTAACGAACAAGCGACAGGCGCCCCGCGCCCCCTGCAGAGCATATAAGTATTTCCACGCCTCACCGCCCGTGCTCTTTCTCTGTCTACAATTTATCAAGCGATGTAGTAGTGTTTAAGTGTCGCTGTGTTAGTTTATAAACGGCTAATCCTCCTAAAAGTTTCCTTGTATTTGTATTTATGAGTTTACTGACAAATAAAACGCAATTACGCGGTTGGACAATCTTTCATTTCTAACAACTGGTCCATTCGAGTCGGATAATAGTAATTCAACCGCGTCGCGTTCCGCGTTTTATGTGGACTCTAGTCAAGTGTTTTAGTACCTACCAGTGAAATTCAATTTCACCACAATGGTGGGAACAAGGAGCACGGCGAGGGAACAACAGGAGGAGCCATCTTCGGTCATGGAGTCACCTCGACCAGCGACACCAACAGTCACCGGCGGCAGCTTTGAGCATGGCGCGCTGCACGACACGGCCGCAGCGCCGCTGACACCCGGTGACACTTCGGCACCCGTCGCTCCCGTCACAACTGCGCCCAGTGGGTCGCACGCCACCACAACGGGAGGACCACAGCTGAACGACACCAGCCAACCGTTGAGAGACCTAACGGCGGCTTTATTAGAGGTAGTTCGTGGGGCTCGCCCCGCGACACACAGGTATGCTGACTTGCCTTATTTTAATGGAAATACTGGTGATTGGTTATATTTTAAAAGTGCATTTAACGAGTCACAATCTGCTTTTACGGAGGCAGAAAATAAGGCACGGCTACGCAAATGCTTAAAAGGAGTAGCTTTAGAATCGGTAAAGGGTTTATTTGTAGGCGGTATAAACGCACAAAAAATAGTGGAAAGGTTATAAGCACGCTTCGGTCGACCACACGCTTTGGTTACAAACGAGCTGGAAAAGTTACGCCACTTACCAAAGTTGACAGATAGTCCAAAGGAAGTGTGTATTTTTGCTTCTAAAGTAAATAATATTATTTCTACTATAAATGCATTAAATAAAATCGAGTACTTACATAATCCAGAAATTACTAACATTGTATGCGATAAATTGACGACAGTTTTACGACACCGCTGGTATGACTTTGAGGTTATGGCAGACGCATCTGAACCTAGGCTGCTTGTCATCGCTCGTTTCCTAGACAGGGAGGCTGACCTCAATTCAAGGCATGCCAAATGTGAGATAGTCGAAGAGCGAAAAAGATTACAAGCGCCATCACTGTGGTACCACAAACACAAAAGTCAGTATGTGCCCTATATGCAACGCCACAAGCCATAGCACTCCAGCCGCATGTTCTAAATTTTTATCCATACCCGTTTCAGAAAGGTGGGAGACAGCTCGTAAAAATAAATTATGTTTCAGATGCCTCGGTAGACGGACATGGAACCACCGTTGCAAAGGAAAGAAGTGCGAAGCGCGAGGCTGCGAGTACTACCACCACAAGCTGTTGCACAACGACGCAGCACAGCGAGTGCAGAGTGACAGCAGCACAACTACACTACGACAGCGAGCGGAGGGCGACAGCACCGAGGCAGCACCTGTATTCGAGTCGTGTAGCAACGCAACTACAACAGCGGCGGGAGTGCCGCGCTCGGTGCAGACCTTCCTTAAAGTTTTACCTGTTCAAATATCGGGACCACATGGTAAGATAGATACTTATGCTTTATTAGATGATGGGTCCACCATCACACTGCTGACGTCAAGACTGGCAGACAAGATTGGCGTTACGGGGCCAGCAGCACCTTTTGTCATAGAAGCCATAGCGGGAGCGCACATCGACGCTGTCAGTTCCCGACGGGTAAAGTTCTCTATTAAAGGCAAGTATACAAATAATAAAATTAACATCGAGGCGCGAACCATTGACAGCCTAAACATATCCCCGCAGTCTGTGCCAACCGAAGCTCTGGCTCATTGTGAACATCTACAGGACATTAGCGACCAACTCGTCTATGCAACTGCAGAACCGCTCATATTAATAGGACAAGACAATTGGTCCCTGCTCATTGCATCTGAGGTAAGACGAGGTAAGCAGGAACAACCAGTAGCGTCGCACACACCCCTTGGCTGGGTATTACACGGACAGAAAAGTCGCGGTGGCTACATGCTACAAGAACGTTTTCGTTGTAGCCATGCACATACGAAAGACGAAGCCCTTGAACAATTAGTAAAGGAGCACTTTGATTTAGAGGCGTTGGGCGTAGAACCGCGTCGACCTCAAGCTGACCCTGACACGCGCGCACTGCAGATATTACAAAAAACGACAAAAGCGCTGACCGAGGGTGGCTATGAAACGGGACTATTATGGAAGGAAAACGGTAAGCCCTTCCCAAATAATTACCAGGCTACTCTCGGAAGGTTGGTAGGCGTAGAAAAACGACTGGCGAAAGACCCACCTCTAAAACAAAAATACAAGGATCAAATGAATTCCCTGTTTGAAAACAAATATGCTGAGCTCGCTCCAACAGCGCCACCTGTTGGACACACCTGAGTACCTGCCTCATTTTCCGGTTTTAAATCCCTCAAAACCCGGTAAAGTTCGTATAGTTAAAGACGCAGCTGCACATACCGATGGTGTTTGCCTTAATGATTATTTATTAACTGGCCCTGATTTGTTACAATCTCTGCTAGGTGTCTTTATGCGATTTAGAGAAAAACCAGTTGCAATAGCGGCTGACATAAAAGACATGTTTCTCCGCATAAAAATAAGAGAGGAAGATAGAGACGCTTTACGTTTTCTGTGGCGTGACGAGACAGACCACGCACCCATGGAGTACAGAATGACATCTCTCCTCTTTGGCGCCACATCATCACCTAGTACGGCAATTTACGTTAAGAACTATAATGCCCTTTTACATCAAGACGAGTTTCCAGAAGCCTTGGATCCTATAATAAATAATCACTATATGGATGACTATTTACAGAGTTTTGACACCGCGGCCGAGGCGAATCGTGTGGCTCGAGCAGTGGATGCCGTGCACCGCCGAGGCAACTTCGTGCTACAGAAATGGGCATCGAACGACAGCAGTGCCATCGCCGGTCTCGCAGTGGAGCCCATGACTCCTAATGTCAACATCAACAATGAGGAAAAAGTATTGGGGCTCGTTTGGCGAGTAGCCGACGACACCCTGGGTTTTAATTTATCTAAATTTCCCTTTAACGATAAAATTACTAAACGTCAACTATTGAAAGAAGCTATGTCTCTCTATGATCCATTAGGTTTAGTAACACCAGTAACCATCCAAGGCAAACAAATATTACAAGAGGCATGGCGTAGTAACGTCGGGTGGGATGATCCTTACCATTTAAATTAGAGCAAGCCTGGCTAACTTGGTTAATATCTTTACAGAATTTGAAGGATGTGGCTTTACCACGAAGTTACCCATTATTTAGTTCGGCAGAGATACTTGAGCTACACGTTTTTGTTGACGCGAGCGAAGTCGCCTACGCCGCAGCGGCTTATTGGCGATCAGTAAATAATAAAGGCGAGGTACAGATCTCACTCGCGGCAGCAAAAGGACGTGTGGCCCCCCTTAAGATTGTTTCTATACCTAGACTTGAATGAGAGGCGGCAGTTCTGGGTGGTCGGCTGGCGCACACCGTCTCGCTCCAACACTCGCGTCGCCCGGACCGCCGCGTGCTGTGGACTGACTCACGCACCGTGCTGTCGTGGCTGCGCGCGGGTGCGCGGTCTTTCAAGCCGTTCGTAGCGCACCGCGTGGCGAACTGGAAGAGACAACGGCAACCACGGAGTGGCGATGGGTACCCACAGCCGACAACGTCGCTGACGACGCTACTCGCAGCGTACCGACCGAGTTCACAGCTTCACATCGATGGTTTCGAGGCCCGGAATTTCTATACAAAGAAGAAAAACTCTGGCCGCGCGATAACGACCCGCTCCACTCCACGAAAACTGGCGAAGAACGTGTTGCCATGACTACCACTCACCCGCAACTCAAAGAAGCTCTACCCGACGTGTCGAGGTTCTCGTCGTGGATCCGTCTAATCAGATCGACCGCACGCGTACTACAATTCATCGACCGCTGCAAAACTCACACTGTCACCGCCGTGCGTAGAAAACGCACACGCCGCATTTCATCTGAGGACCCGGACTGGACTGGCGCCCAGCCCCGGCCAGCCCGCGCTAACACCAGAGCGACTCCACAGCGTGACAACAGCCATGCGAGTGCAGCCCGCACCTACGTGCCTCTCGCAGCTTGTTACACACGCCGAGCTGAACTCTTATGGACGCGTGCCCTTCAGGAGGACTGCTTTCCTTCTGAGCTGCGTGACATCACCGGCGGGAGGAGATTATCCAAAGACAGTCGCCTTCGACACCTATCCTTGACTACAGATCAATATGGCGTATTGAGGCTACGCTCTAGATCGGCCGTCGCTACTGATATCAACGAGGAAACTCTGTCCCCAGCAGTATTAGATGGAAACCACGCCTATAGCCGACTGTATATCAACTGGATCCACCGACAGTTACATCATAGCGGGGTCGAATGTGTCACCAACGAGATACGCCAAAGGTATTGGATACTACGCATCAGACCAACAGTAAGAACAGTCATCAGACGATGCCAGCCATGCAGACTACGTCGTGCCACGCCTACTGAGCCGTTGACGGGGAACCTGCCACCATGTCGCCTCGCCCATCATCAGCGGCCATTCACACAAACGGGACTGGATTATTTCGGGCCATTAACAGTCACTATTGCGAGACACCACGAGAAACGCTACGTTGCCCTATTCACCTGCTTGACGACAAGGGCAGTTCATCTGGAAATAGCGTCGTCACTCTCTGCTGATGCTGCCGTGCTCGCATTACGTCGCATGATGGCTAGACGTGGTTGCCCCGACGCTATATGGAGTGACAATGGCTCTAACTTTCATGGAGCTGATGCTGAACTTCGAAAGGCGGCTCTAACCTCTATGCTACAGGAAGCAGACGTTCGACAAATAAACTGGCACTACATACCACCGGGGGCGCCGTTCATGGGCGGAGCATGGGAGCGGTTGGTGCGCTCAATTAAAACCGCACTGACAACTACATTGCACGAACGTCACCCTCACGAAGACGTCCTTCACACTTTACTTACGGAAGTCGAACATACAGTCAATTCTCGACCGCTGTCACATGTGTCGGTCGCACCAGAAGACGACACCGCCTTAACCCCTAACCACTTCTTATTAGGCGGACCTTCGAAGGTCCCATTGCCAGGGACATTCTCCAAGGTGGATGAGCTTGGACGGTCACATTGGAAGGCAGCTCAACGACTGGCTGATCTATTCTGGCAGCGCTGGGTGCGAGAAGTCCTACCTCTACTTCATCATCGACGAGAGCCGCATGGGCGCGGCGAGGCGATAAAAGTGGGTGATGTAGTCGTCATAGTGGACTCGACGTTACCACGAAATGTATGGCCGAAGGGCAGAGTGGAGCAGGTCTATCCAGGCACGGACGGAGTGATACGGGTCGTAGACGTCAAAACAAAGAATGGCCTGATGCGTCGTCCGACTAAACGTTTAGTTATACTACCAGTAGAATGTTAAACTGATTTGTTTATGTTTGTCGTTGTTTTATGTATTTGTGTTGGCGTTGTTATGATGGAGGTATTGCCGGCTTTTACGGTGTAATTATTTTGCAGAGTACCGACAACATAACAACTACCCTTAAAAGTATTATTTATTTCTTGCTCTCTCCGCAAGTAAACAACACAGTCGTTTGTTTACTTGTGGAAAGAGTTTAGTTTAAGTCATTTAATATTGCATATTGATGTTTACAATATTATAAATTTGTCATGGTTTTATGTATATTTGTGTTGGCGTTGTTGTGATGAAGGTATTGCCGGCCTTTACGGTGTAATTATTTCGCAGAGTACCGACAACATAACAACTACCCTTAAAGTATTATTTATTTCTTGGCCTCTCCGCAAGTAAATAGCACAGTCGTTTGTTTACTTGTGGAAAGAGTTTAGTTTAATTTAACTAATATTGTATGCTAATGTTCATAGAATCAAACTATACTTCTCTATTTAATATGGTTATTTGCTTTATATAGAGATCGGGATTAGCTAAATCTTATTACATATTTTCTCTAAAATGTAGAGTCCATAGATTTAGTAGTAATTGTCGATAAGTACTTTAAGTCAGAGGTGGCAAGTGTTCAACAGTTTAGTAATGACATTGTAACCGATTCTATAATTTGTTTATATTTCATTTAGTCAGCCGATAACTTAAGTTATTTACTTGTCACCAACAAGGCGCATGTGTCGGTAGCGGAATACTGCCTATATGTTTACTGCGTTCACACGGCGGGAGAGATGTTACCGACACATCAACCTTTATTCTATCTGTTATATTTATACTCTATGCGCAATCTATCTGTTGTATGTATACTCTATGGCGGGCAAAGCGTGTAAGTACTTCTAAACGCCGAGCGAATTTGTAACCATATTTGGTAATGTTTGAGACTCTCTGCTGTGATTGGTACAGTTTTAACGAACAAGCGACAGGCGCCCCGCGCCCCTGCAGAGCATATAAGTATTTCCACGCCTCACCGCCCGTGCTCTTTCTCTGTCTACAATTTATCAAGCGATGTAGTAGTGTTTAAGTGTCGCTGTGTTAGTTTATAAACGGCTAATCCTCCTAAAAGTTTCCTTGTATTTGTATTTATGAGTTTACTGACAAATAAAACGCAATTACGCGGTTGGACAATCTTTCATTTCTAACAATTATTTCTCCCTTTACTGTTATCAGCTACCTTAACAATGGCAACTAGAGTGCCGGTGAAATATTCTCTACAGTATTACTACAAAGAATTGAAACCATTACACACCTTTTTGAAAATTGTGTAGAATTTGTATAACGCTTGGCTGTATAGAAAAATATCAATGCCTAACTTTTAGTAAAAAAATATACCTACTAAATGTGTCAATTTGTAGCTGTCATTGTCAGATTAGTCAGTTTTTTTTTCACAACATGAAACTAACCTCACAAAAATGAAATTTCTCAATTTACTAAAGATTATCCCGATTGTATCCTCTCAAATACCGCGATGTTACTCCAAAGAGGTCCCCAAAGCTTTGCGAAGCCTTAAAGCTAAGTCAACAAGGAACACAGTGCAATATTACATAGATTCATACAGGGTTCGCGCTGTAGCCGGGAACGGAGGAGATGGATGCATTTCCTTCCTCAGTGCTTGGTGTAAGGACCACGCAGGGCCTGATGGGGGCGACGGTGGCCATGGGGGACACGTTATTTTCAAGGTAAGAGCAAGTTTTAGTTTTTGAGGTTATGTTGTTTTTGTTTAAAGATTAGGCCAAATTATGTGATTTTGCTGTAGTAGTACGTACTAATAGTACTTATATACAGCATAATAAGTAAACAAAAAAGTGTTCATTTGCAACTGTTTGAGTAGGTATTATATTTTTTCTCTATTCATGTCAAGTGGAAATTGCTAGTCTCTGCCTGCCCCCACAGGCCCCTTAGAGCAATGACCTGATCATAATAATGTTACCCTGTTAATTTTCAGGCGACATATTCAGTCAAAAGTCTAAATCACTGCAAAACTGTCACACAAGCGAAGCATGGGGAGAAAGGCTACAACAAGGACTGTACAGGGAAGAATGCTGAACATGTCATTGTGCCTGTTCCATTGGGTAAGTATCTTATGTACCATGTAATAGGGGACCGGACAACTTTTTTTGATGCTTTGAAATATCTAACAATAATAGAATCATCCGTAAAAGAATTACATCAATAAGCAAAGTATTTTTCCCAAAATATAGCAAAAAACAATTCACATTTCAATTGAGTTAAAAAAGTATTGAGTTTTTCATACAAAACATTCACTAGTTGATATTTCAAATACTAAACTAGCTTATGATGACCTTGGGTCTTTAGCTATACCTAAACTAAATAAGGCCCAGGTCTGGAAAAGATCATTTTCCATCTTGACCTCACCGGGGATCGAACCCGGGACCTCCGGTGTAGTAATCCACCATCTGGTGTAGTAATCATTAGGCCATGGAGGTTGTGAAAATGAAAAGGTTTGCCCTTAAAAATAAGGCTATGAATACTGAAAATCATCAAATTGAGTTCAGGTTTATTTCACTGGAAGCAAGTGGTAGTGGTAGGTAGTAGTAGTATAGCTACTGTCAATCAATCAATCAATCAATAGTTTATTTGTTAAACATCTCTCTCTCTCTCTCTCAGCCGCTGTTGGACAAAGGCCTCCCCAAGGATTTCATCCATGGAGGGTTTTGCCGTAATCGCCACGCTTGGCAGGCGGGTTGGCGATCGCAGTGTGATGGCATAGTACGCGGAAAGATGCTGCTGCCCATCCTCCGGTGTTTTAAATCCCTTAGTCGCCTCTTACGACACCCACGGGAAGAGATGGGTTGGTGCTATTCTAGGGCCACACCACACCACTTTGTTAAACATAGGTACAATAAAAGGTGTTACAACTTAATTAGCTCGCCATGTCTTGCTATTTCTAACATACAAATATTTAGGTATTTTCTAAATCGATAATAATGTATAATGACTATATTTAATTGTCTATGTCTATTATTTATCCTTATCAATCCATAAGGAAGGCCACTGCCCCAGCAGTGGGTTATGATGATGCTATTACACAGAATGAGTCATTGAGCTCTTAATAAAAACAGTTTTTGATTTACAGGCACAGTAGTGAAAGACGACACAGGGAGAGTTGTAGCCGACTTGAGTTCGGAAGGAGTCATGTTTGTGGCGGCGAGGGGCGGTGCCGGGGGGAGGGGGAACAAATTCTTCCTGACTGCTACTGAGCAGGTTGGTAGACAATGATTGTTATCTACATTTCTTGCAATTAATTAATGTGGATATGAATTCCTTTGACTATTGTATTGTGATTGTATCTCTTTAAAACACAAAATATAAACTTCTATGGCCTTCTCCAGCCCCATTTGGGATATAAAATATTTCTTAAACTTGCAAATATTAATAACTAGTTGTTAGCGCTTACGGCAAGAGGTATATCTTACATGTTTTTTCATACAAACTTTGACCCCCATTTCAGCTGCTTAGGAATTTATTTTTGAAGAAAATAGTACCCTATGTTTGACCTCGGGTCTTCAACTATATCCATGCAAAATTTCATCAGAATCAGCCCAGCGCACAGTAGGACGACCAGTATGGCAAGACGTTCAAAAATGATAAAACCTAAACTATTAAAGATAGGTTTATGATTTTTACATATGTTGATGAATATGCATAGTTCTACGAATTATGACCCGAAAACTCAAATTAAACCCGGCCAAGTTCGTGTCGGACACTAGTAACCAATGTTCCTTGTATGAGCGTTATTTGGTTAGGTTCACAAGAAGATTATGAGCACATGTGTAAATAATATACACGCTTATATTTTCCTAAAGTAATATATTTAAACATAAAAATATGTAAAGAATAGAATATTTATTAAAATTACTCTGAATTTGAAGTCACGTTAATTTGTTAATTATCTGAAGAACCCAAAGGGTACTGATGTGGATCCAGAATCCTGTAAAAAGGTTTGACATAGGAAATTATATAATTTCTTTACCTATAATATATTATTGTTGCCAAATAAGGATCTGAAATTATCAAAAAAGCATTCAATAAATTCATATAAGTGTTAACTCTAGAATTTGGCCTTCCACAAGCCAAGATAGACTCATAAGTGGTGTTCTTTGGGTCTCCCAATACTGTTTGACTCGCTGCGGAATTATAAAATTACCCTCTAGGCATTTTTGTTTTTATTAAACATTCGAATGCGTGTATAACTAGAATCTTGCTATTTGTGGCGAAAACTGAAGACCCAATATTCTTACACTGCTTTAGGCAGCTTAAAATATAGCCACGACAGTCGTGTAGCATCAAGCACTCTTTTAAATGGTTCATCACTGCAGTAATTTTATTTTTCTTAGTGCTATTCAACCATATCTTAAACAAGTCCATTATTTTAACGTAGGGAGCTGTACCTAAAATAAGCCAATATTGATGAAGGTGGCAGATTGGGGCAGAATGTCTCTTTGGATTCTGTATCTAGAGGGGTTTGACTATATAATATAGTAATTTACAGAACTCAAATGTGCTCACATTTTTTTAAAAGTCAAATTGAATTTTTAAATTAGGTCAACTGGGTCAACATATTATGGTTTTCAATTATTATTTGTACAGGTAAATATATTAAAAATTAAGTCAATCTGTTTATGCACATACCTTGTCCAATATCTGCCATTGCTAATAAAATTAACAGTTTATAATAAATACAAATAATTTTTCTTAAAACTCGATTCAAACAAACAACAAATTAATCTGATACTCAGTGCAGCAATATCTTTGCGCAGCTTTGACGCGTTCGATATAATTTTTTTGAAGGTAAATTTACAAAAAAATGTTTGAATAGTATGCTTTGGAATGTCCTTAACACATTCTAATATTTTTTTGTACAATATTGGGTAAGTCGGATTTTTATTTTTGAGTACTGGTCGTCCTACTGTGCAGCGGTTTGGTCATAAGACCGACTTTCATATAAGATAAGTATGGAAGTACAGGGTTTTCAATATCATTTGTTTTTCGTAGCTATTTGTATCAGCTGCGGGACCAAAAGCACTCCCTAACTTCCTCCACATATCTTTGGTATCTTTCATCATTAGTTGTTGAAATGCTAGTAGTTTGTAGCTTTGAGACATAATATACTATGATTATATAATTAGTTGTTGACGTGAAAAAGAGCCTTCTTTGAAGGCCAAGTTTTAATAAGGAATTTCTGATTTTGATGGGCTAGCAACCTGTCACTATATCTGAATCTCTATTCCATCAGAGAGCCCACTTTTCAGCTAAGCGTGGCCTTCGAGTCTCACGACTCTTGGCTCTGTCTACCCCGTAAGGGATAAAGACGTGAACCTATGTATGTAATCATACATATTTGGGCATACATGGGGGATACAATGTTCATAATCAAAAAAATCATTTTTTTATTATGAACATTGTATCCCCCAGGCCCCCGACATAGCAGAACTAGGCGCTCAGGGCGAAACACACACATATACACTGGAAGTGAGGTCCATGGCCCACGTGGGGCTGCTAGGGTTCCCCAACGCGGGCAAAAGCACCCTGCTGCGGGCACTCACTAGAGCCCGCCCTACTGTGGCACCATACCCCTTTACCACGCTCAGGCCACACATCGGTGAGTTTATTATACTAGTACTTATTTACATTAGTATTTGCCCATGGAATTTCACGCCGACAAAGCCGTAGAATTTCCCAGGAATAGTGCTTTTTCCTGGGATGAAAAGTAGCCTATATCCTTCTCTGTACTTCTGATTATGTGTATGTGAAATTTCAGGAAGATTGGCTCAGTAGATAAAGCGTGAAGAGGTAACAAACAACCAAATAAATAAGCATACTCACTTTCACATTTATAATATTAGTTAGGATTACATACATACCTTAACTAGGTAATTAATACAATTCCTAATTTCTAGGGATTGTATAAAGTACCTGATCGTCTATCAGCAGAGTGTAAAATAAATAGGTATTTCTATATTTATCAATGTTAGCCCACCTATAAAAATATGATGGGCAAATGAAACATTTATTAAAATTAACAATTAGAGTGCTCCTTAAAAATAATCTTTATAAAAAGGGTAGGCATTTTTCTGCGAAATAAAATAATTACTGCACTCAAAAAGATTTATTTAATATGTCACCTTCCCTGCTCTCATCTTTTACACACATTACCGATGCGAATTTGGTATTATTATATAGGCAAAGTATATAATAAATAATATTTAATACATTACCTACACGTTGTAGGTATTCTATACATTACCTAGGTATTGTATAGAATACCTGATTGCCGGTAACATATATATGTATTTGTTATAGATTATAGTATCATTGAGTACCCATAACACAAGTCTCGACCGTACTTTGGGGCTAACTCAATCTGTGTGATTTGTCCGTATATATTTACATATAATTTTAACTATTCACAGGTATGGTCCCGTATGACGACTACGAACAAGTGGCTATAGCCGATCTGCCCGGTTTGATCCCTGGCTCACACAAGAATTACGGACTAGGTATGTTTATTTTATCTTAATTGGAAAAGAAATAATTAAAAAAGAAATTTATTATTTAAAAAATACGACTGACAACTCACATAGCCCATGTCACTCGGAGGAATGCGAGGAATCTAAAAATACCTCTCACGCCAAAATCTGTTCAGCCGTTTAGGACTTATCAATACATATAATAAAACTGTAACTGGTATGTGTCTGTCTGTACATAGGAGATATTTATGAAAAAAAAAACTATGACAGGTCTTCGGCTAGTGCTAGTGATGGAATAAAGAAACTGACATATGTATAAATGAACCCTGATAACATAACACTCCTTTTTTGGTTAGTCGTGTAAAAGTACAGCCCTTTCACATAAACATATAAATTCTTCCGTTACTGACTGAGTGACTTACAGACAACGCACAGCCAAAACTACTGGGCGTAGGAAGCTGAAATTTGTCATGTAGGTTCCTTAGGGAGTGGAGGGGAGCACTAAGAGAGGATTTCCCGGAATTCCCACGGGAGAAACACCCGGGACCATACTGGTTTCACATAAAATGGACTTAGTGACAAAACATTTTTAATCAACACTTTGTTACTCAATTACGCAAAATTACTGGACAGATTTTGATGAATTTTCCATTTACCTGAATAGCACGTAGAATACTTTTTATCCCGAAATTTCCACGGGAGCGAAGCCCCTGGACGTAGATAATCCATACTAATATTATAAATGCGAAAGTTTGGATGTGAGTTTGTGAGGATGTTTGTTACTCAATCACGCAAAATCTACTGGACGGATTTCGATGAAATTTGGTACAGAGGTAGGTAATGACCTGGAATAGCACATAGGCTACTTTTTATCCCGGGAAAAAGCACTGTTCCCGTGGGAAATTCACGCGGGCGAAGCCGCGGGCAAAAGCTTGTCTTAAATAATTTTCAAAATGCAAAAGTGAGTTTGTTTGTTTGTTACTTACCTCTTCACGCTTTATCTACTGAACCAATCTTCCTGAAATTTCGCACACACATAGTTAGAAGTATTGAGAAGGACATAGGGTACCTTTCATCCCGGGAAAGAGCAAAGTTCACGTGGACGAGACCGCGGGCAAAAGCTAGTCCTAATCCTAACTAATATTATAAATGTGAAAGTGAGTTTGTTTGTTACCTCTTCACGCTCTATCTACTAAACCAATCTTCCTGAAACTTCGCATACACATAGTTAGAAGTACTGAGAAGGACATAGGGTACCTGTCTCCCGAGAAAAAGCACTGTTCCCGTGGGAAATTCACGCGGGCTAAGCCACGGGCATAAGCTAATTGTACAGAAATCAGTAGATGTTTAAAAGTTTGTTTTTTTCCCCAGGCATCCAATTCCTCCAACACGTGGAGCGCTGCCGAGGTCTCGTCTACTTGCTGGACGGGGCGGACGAGCCTCGGCGACAGTACCACACCCTGAGCCATGAGCTGGCGCAGTACAGTGCGCCGCTCGCTGCCAGGGACAAGTGTATTGTGGTTAACAAGGTGAGATGTAGATGGCGCTAGTGTTGTAGTGTCGAAAAAGTGTATTGTAGTTAACATGGTGAGATGTAGATGGCGCTAGTGTGTTGATAGACTGTTTTAGTGTCGCCAAAGTGTATTGTAGTTAACAAGGTGAGATATAGATGGCGTTAGTGTGTTGGTAGATTGTTTTAGTGTCGAAAACTGTCGCTAGATGGCGGTTTACTCTCTCTCTCTCTCTCTCTTCAGCCGTTTTCAACCCTATGGGTGTAGGCCTCCTTCATCGTATGCCACTTCTCTCGGTCTTGGGCAATCTCAATCCATTTCACGCCTGCTGTTCTTTTCACATCATCCGCCCAGCGCATTTGCGGTCTTCCCTGTGGGCGTGTTTCGCCCCACGGTCTCCACTCCACCAGAGCTTTGCACCATGAACTTTCTTTCCTGGCGACATGGCCAGCCCATTGCCACTTAAGCTTCGCAATACGTTTGATGACATCCGTGACTTTACTGTGACTTCTGAGCCACTCATTTGTCTTGCGATCTTTAAGCGTAACACCAACCAGTTTTCTCTCAATTGCCCTTTGAGCGACTCTGAGTTTGTGTAGGATCTCCTTCGTAAAAACCCAGGTTTCGGCACCATAAGTGAGAACCGGCAGAATGCATTGGTCATGTATGCGAGCTTTTTGTTCGGGTGTCAAGTTCATCTTGAATACATAGTCGATTCTGGAATAGGCTGCCCAAGCTAATCTTATTCGCCTATTGATTTCATTGGTCTGGTTTTCTTTCCCCATCACCATTTCTTGACCAAGATATACGTATTTTTGCACCCTTTCGATTTCAATGTCTTCCACTTTGATGTTGGTTGTGGTGTTAGGGCAGTTGGTCATGACCTTTGTCTTGCTAAGATTCATCTCTAGTCCGCACAGTCGAGAGGCACGGCTTAATTCCTGTATCATGGTTTCTAGTTCTTTGGGGGTTTCGGAGAATAAGACGATGTCATCTGCAAATCGTAGGTTAGTCAATCGCTTTCCTTCAATACGCAGTCCATACTTAACCCAATTTAGTTTTTTGAAGATGTCTTCTAATACTAGCGTGAATTGTTCACGCTAGTATTAGAGGAGAGAGAGATTGTATCTCCCTGCCTAACACCTCTCTCTATTTTAATTGTTTCGGTTTCCGGTGGTAAGTTGATCCTCATGCCTGCGTTTTTATAGATGTTATGGATTACGTTCGTATAGCGATGATCAATGCGAGCATTTTGCAGAGACTCCATAACGGCCCAGGATTCTATGCTATCAAATACCTTCTTGTAATCGATGAAGGCTATCCACAGTGGCATCTGATATTCCGTGACTTTTTCTATAACTATTCGTACAGCCAGAATGTGGTCCACTGTACTCAGCCCACTTCTGAATCCAGCTTGCTCTATGGGTTGGTAGAAATCTATTTGGTCAGCCGAATAGTTATGATTTTGGTAAATAGTTTGTATAGCTGTGATAACAAACTTATGGGCCGATAGTTATTCAAGTCACACTTGTTGCCCTTTTTGAATAACAGAATAACTGTTGAACTTTCCCATTTTTTAGGTACTCTACCTTCTTCAAGGCATTTGTTGTACAGACCTTTTAGATATTCAATAACAGTATCTCCACCCTCTTTGACCATCTCCATAATAATATTATCCTCTCCCGGTGCTTTTCCATTTGATATTCTATTTAGGGCAGCTTTTATTTCGGTTTTAGTAATTTCTGGTATATCTTCCGAACCAATATTCTGTATCTTCCTGTTTTTGATAGTATCAGGCTTGGGATTACCAGAGCGATAGAGATCTTCATAATATTCCTGCACGACACTTAACAGTTTGTTTTGTTCTGTTATTAAGGTGTTATTCTTGTCCAATAGCTTTGTAATTTGTTGTGTGCCAGATGACAGTGCTTTACTGAATATTTTTGGGCCTTTATGTTTTTCGATGGTGTCTGTAACTATTCTTTCGCGGTATGCTTTTATATCCTCTTCTAATTGTTGTCGTGCTTTTTTACAGATATGTTTGAAATGATCTGTGGAAGTCTTATTTTGATTTATTAATGATCTCCTTTCTTCCAACAACTGTTTAGTCTTAGTCTGAATTTTTTGAGTTCGGGCTTTGCTGTTTGATGCTACCTGTGTAGCTACATCAACAAGGGTTTTTACAAGATGTTCAAGGGAGTCGTCTATATGAGATTTAGTAGGGTCAATTATTTTTAGTTGTTCTTCGACTCTTTGTTGGTAGTAGTCCTTATTAACTTTCAGTTGTGCAGGGTTTATTTTTGGTCTTCTCTTAGTGACTTTAGCATACCGTTCAAGTTTAGAATTTATTTTGATTTTTGCCCTTATGAGACGATGGTCACTTCCTGTGTAGAATTTGTTCAGAACGGACACGTCCTGTACTATACATTTTATGGCTACAAAACACGTAATCTATTTCGTTCCTATACTTAGATCCTGGTGATAGCCATGTCCATTTTCTCTGTTGGCGTTTTTGAAAGAATGAACTCATGTGATATAGTTTCTCCTGTTCTAGAAAATTTGCCAGTATGTGTCCTCGTTCGTTTCTACTCCCGTATCCAAAGTTCCCCATCATCATTTCTGAATCGTCTAACCTTGCACCAAGCTTAGAATTAAAATCACCGATGACCATAGTGTAAGTAGTTTTGTTGTTTCGCAAACACGAACTGACATCCTCATGTACTTGATCAACCTTTGCCAGTATGGCGGGTGTTTTGCCGGTGGGTGCGTATACTTGGACAATCTTTAACGATACATTCTTCGATAATTGCAGAATCAGGTACAAAACTCGGTCGGAAACAGAATCGATGGATTTAATATAGTTCTTAAGGCGTTTATGTACCAGAAGTGCTACGCCCTTAACGCGTGTTCCGGAGTCTGATCCGCGATAATAAAAAGTGTGTCCATCCTGTATCCTGAGGCATTCCTCACCCGGTCGCCTTACTTCCGATAATCCAACCACGTCCCAATTAATTTTACTCAGTTCATAAAGCAGCTCTTCCATTCTATCTTCTGAACTTAAGGTGTTGGCGTTATATGATGCTATCGATAGTTTCGTACTTTTTTGGCAGTCTTTATTTTGGTTCTCCCAGAGATTCTTAGCACCCCTGGTTTCGCTACCCATACTGCTGCCATTGTTGGAAATTGCGAACCCGCTGGGAACTCGGGGCCTTTCTTTTCTGTGTGCTTCCATATCTGAAGGGTTTAGGCAGTTTAACCCCCCGCTTGCCTAAGGCGTCTGGAGGTGAGAAGTAATCCTAATTGCTAGGACTTTGGGCGCTACCGTTGGTCAATATAACTTAGACTCTTCCGCTACCGACCCGTAAGGACCATCCTTCCCTGATGTTCCTCAAGCCAAAAAGCCGTTGTACGCCTCAGTGGCTCCTCCTTTGCTCTCGTCAGTTAGTTGACCCTATTTCCCACTGGGATTTTCACCACAGTCTTCCATAAGGTTACTCAACGTAACAGGGCTCACCGCGGGAAGGTGAGAGTGGAGTTGGGGTGCAGAGGCTTAGAGAACTTTGCTTGAAAAAGTTCTTATATTACGCATGACACCCCCTTGAGCCCCACTTACTCTCTACGCTTTGTTAAAATGGTCATAAAGCTAAGTTTCCTTTCAAGTCACAAAATAAAAGTATAATTATTAGTGCGCCGCTCGCTGCCAGGGACAAGTGTATTGTGGTTAACAAGGTGAGATGTAGATGGCGTTAGTATTGTGCTGTTTTAATGTCGAACACTGCCGCTAGATGGCGGTTAACTCTGTAAAATGATCATAAAGCTAAGTTTCCTTTTAAATCACAAAAAAAAAGTATAGGTATATTCTAGTGTATCTTTGACATAGTTAGGAACTGGCGCAGTACAGTGCGCCGCTCGCTGCCAGGGACAAGTGTATTGTTCTTAATAAGGTGAGATTACTGTAATAAATCGTAAAAAAAGACAGTTGGTCATCTATTGACAACGTCGTTAAGTTTATAGTGTACTGTTGTAAATATGTTATGTTGTTTTTATTGTAAAATAAATAAAAATAAAAGATATAGTTAGATGGCGTTAGTGTTGTACTTTTTTAGTGTCGGAAACTGTCACTAGATGGCGGTTTAGTTAACAAGATGAGATATAGATGGCGTTAGTGTGTTGGTAGACTGTTTTAATGTTGAAAACTATCGCTAGATGGCGTCTCTTCCCGCGTAGATTGCAAACGTCAATCAAAGGAATGGGTACTGGGGATTCTTGTCATAAGCGATGGGCTAGCAACCTATCACTATATCTGAATCTCCATTCTACCAATAAGCCCACTTTTCAGCTAAGCTACAGAATGCTAAGCGTGGCCTTTGAGTCTCACTCTCGGCTCTGTCTTCCCCGTAAGAGATAAAGACGTGATATTAGTATCTGTACTACCAAAATGAAACTATAAGATGAATATGGTAAATTAAATAAAAGGCACATACAAGAATTAAACCATTTTTTTTTTCTTTCTATGGGTTCTGCCTGAAATAAAATTATTTTATTTATTTATTTTTCAGATCGACCTCCCCGAAGGCAAGAAGGGGTATGAGGACATGAAAAAAACACATGACGTCATCGGAATTTCAGCCAAGACCGGTATCAACCTCAGTCAATTGTTGAGAGCCATACGGGTTATATACGATGGAGAAAGTTGAACGTAGCTGCTGTACTATCATATTATATCACTAGCGCCCCGCCCCGGCTTCGCTCGGGAAGTACATACATAAATTGTAGCCTATGTCACTCAGGGATAATGTAGCTTTCTATTGGAGAAAGAATTTTTGAAATCGGTTCAGTAGTTATATTTTTTGTAATTCACTATTTGTATATTTATTGTAATTCACAAACTTACTAACACTTGCTCTTTATAATATTAGTATGATTAAAACTGTCGGCAATCCCGAGTGACCCGTTTTACACGACTAACCAAAAAAGGAGTGTTATGTTTTCAGGGTTCATGTATGTGTGTAAGTTTCTTTATTCCACCATAAGTCCTGAACGGCTTAACAGATTTTGATGTGAGAGGTATTTTTAGATTCCTTGCATTCCTCCGAGTGACATAGGCTATGTGAGTTGTCAGTCGTGTTTTTTGTTTTTTAATAATTAGCTTGTCTAATACTATACAAATGAACCTTATTACAAGTGTTTTAAAGTTCAGAGTAGGTTGCAAGCTTTAATGACGAGAGCATGCATCGTATTCTGAACCTTATGTTTATTTGAAAACATGGTTCATTTTCAAATATTAAATAAACTGCTCGCGAATTTTGCAGCTAGTATCAGTTCATAGCACAAAATAAGTAATAGTACTGTCTTTAGAAAGGAAAATTATTTCAATGCGATTACAAATGCATAGCTTATTTTCGCGGGTAATTTTCAAAGTAGCAACTAAGCATACGGCACGCAAACTTATGTTGTAGAAACCAAAGGTATGTTACTATAGTTATTGTGTACATAATTTGTAAATAAAACATTTTTTGTAAGAAAATCACTTATTTATTACTTAATCACAGAATCATCAATACATATAATAAATATACCAATAATACTGCTCAATAATTGTAGATTTGTTTTACATTAAAATTTCACTCAAATTCATAATTTTTGTAAATTATAAAATACATTTTCAAAACGATACAGATTGTGATAGCATTTCATTCATTGGGGTATTGTAAAAATAAAAATATAAGCTATATTCTAATTTATACGTGGCTATTTGACTGTAACGGAAATTTATAATCACATATATTTACTGTTAAAAAAATTGGTACTGGTAACAGGATATCAAGCTTTATTGTTTTCTGTTAAGTTGTTAGTAATTCTACTACTACCAAAATACAAGAAAATTTAGCTAATAGTAAGCGTGCTAATAATTAGGTATATCTTAAAAATAAACTGTAATAATTAGGTATATCTTAAAAATTAATAAATTAAATACATACTATACTAATACTACCTATAAATAAATACTATATATTAAAAATCTAACTCTAAATGTTGGTGTCGTTGGCAAGGGTGCCCATTGGTGGCATTGCGCTGAATAGCGCAATGAATAGCAATAGCTAATGGGCGCTGGGCGAAAGCTCTCGCCCACACGAAGGATCACCTGTTTGCCTCCCTCCGGACGTTTACGGCGTTTACTGTTCCTCCCCCGTGGAGCCCCCGTGCGCCACTGCCCCATGAGCCGCCAGGCCTAAAGTCTCGGCGGGGAGGTAGGACCAAAAAAGCCACAAACTGCAGCTATTGTGCGCCGGGGCTATATTTGGGATTGGTCTTTTAAGCGTTCACGGGCATCTGCCGCCGCCCCGGCTTGTCTGCTTGTTGCGGGGAGGTAGGACGCAGCAGGGTATCTGCCAAGAGTGGCATCCCAGACTAGCGCTCTACCCATATTCACGAGGCATCTGCCGCCGCGGCTTGTCTGCTTGTTGCGGGGGGGTAGGACGCGGCCAGGTATCATGCGATTAAGTGACATCCCCCATCCGGGGGGCGCTTACCCATCGTCCCGTGTTCCAGGGCTCGAGAGCTGCGGGCACTGACGAGCAAAAAACTAAACTTTGGTACTGGTAACATGTTTATAATATACAGTCAATAGCCTACTTGTATAGAATTATAAATACTAAAATTCAGTCAATTTCGTATATTTTTGTGATGCTATAATACTCATTGCAGATCATTATTTTAAAATGATGTAACCCAGTTTTCTTCCAATATTTACGTACACATACGTATGTATGTTTACATTACACAACTGCTAAAAAAAGAATGTGTCATGTTCCCAAAATTTTAGTAAAAAAAATCCTCAAAGATTTTAGTAAATTCAAATAAATGTCGTAGGAAGAGAGCGTATTTTACAGTGTCATTGGACAATTTTACAGTTTTACGTCGAATCTATCGACGTGAAACTGTAAAATGTCAAAAAAATTATGCGTTAATTGTAAATAATTGTAAATTGTAAGTACAGTTGACAATTATATACTTAACAATCTCGATGAAACAGATTGAAATCTAACGATATTTACAATTTTACGTTGATATACAGAATTCAAAAACACTGGTATCATTTCTACTGGTGAAAATATTCATGATTATGAGCAACTTTTTGTTTGGGACCGACTCAATACGACCGAAAAAAAAATCAACTGTTCCATACTATACCCACTCGCCTAAAATGTTTGGAACAACTGATATGTTTTCAGGACTCATGTATGTATGTAAATTTCTTTATTTTACCATAAGTCCTGAACGGCTTAACAGATTTTGATGTGAGAGGTATTGTTAGATTCCTTGCATTCCTCCGAATGACATAGGCTATGTGAGTTGTCAGTTGTGTTATTAATAATTAGCTTGTTTAGCGGCTTAAGTTGATCCCATGCAAAAAGTTGGCCATATTTATGAGTACTTTTATGAAGTTTGCCAATGTTTTTAAATTCACCTGTATATTTTCATATTTTTGTAAAAAAACTTAAAATAATATCAATTCCAAGGTTGCTTTCGAGATTGCGGTCCTAAACTTAAGGTTTAGACGGGGCAAGTTTCTTGCCTGTTGCATACAATTAAATTGAAGCAAGTAAATATTTGCATGGTCGAAACAGTTGCTTGCATATTCATAGTCAGGGGGTAAGGGGAGACTGGAATAACATCTATCCGGCCCTATTGTCAACCTCACCTGCGCGCGTCGAAAGACGACGCGACGGTACCTGAATAGATACCGTGGTGCTCCCTGCTAGATAACAGACGAGGCTCTGGCGACCGAGTCAATGGCGGTATAACCATTCTCTTAGGCTTTAGTGGCCTTGAGACTTAAATATCCTCAAAAAGCACTGACAGTGGAAAGCAACGGGAAACTACCACTGATTACTATCCCTAGTTTGGTCAGCTCTGACCGCTCAACATGACAGAAAGTCCAAAAAGAATGGCCCCGAGTTCCCAGCGTCCCTTAAATGGGACAGGGGTGCTAAGAATCCCTGGGAGGAAATACGATAAGGACGGACTAAATATAGCAACATGGAACGTGAGAAGCATCCAGGGGATGCAGAAACAAAGTCAACGTGGTAATGGAGATGGTTCGGCTGAATATTGACATATTGGGTGTAAGTGAAACCAAAATGTCAGGAAGCGGAAAATTAAGCATCAAGGATAAAACACTTTATTATTCAGGAAAGGATGCACCGAGTGATACGTATGGTGTAGGCATACTAGTAAGTAAACAAATAGAAAACGCCATTACTAATTTTATTCCTTTATCAAACCGTGCCATGATGCTGCAGCTTGACACTAAACCCTTTAAAATCAATATCATACAAGTTTATGCACCTACTAAAGACAAGAGCATTTATGAGATAAAGCATTCTACTCTACACTTAGCGCCCTTTACAGTAACACCAAAAAAGAAGACATTAACATTATCCTTGGTGACTTCAACGCCAAAGTGGGTAGTGGGGAAGTTCCTGGAGTGGTTGGTTCGTATGGGTTAGGTTCTAGAAATGATCGAGGAGACCTTTTAGTTCAATTTTGTCAGGAAAACGATCTAGTTGTGACAAATACATTTTTCCAACTGCACCCAAGACGACTATACACATGGACCTCTCCAGCACATAAACCAGAACATGTGATCCGAAACCAGATAGATTTTATCCTGATAAACAGCAGATATAGAAACAGCATAAAAATGCCAAAACATACCCTGGCACAGACATAGGTTCGGACCATAACCCCGTAGTGGCAAAATTTTCTTGTAGTCTTAAGCTCACTGAAAAGAAAAAGGGTAGTGTTTGTGTTGATGTCCACCAGCTGAAACAACCTGAGGTAAAGGCACGTGCACAATATTGCGTGAACGACTGGGCAGCCAAACAAGAAGGTCATACCGATGTCCAAAGTATCTGGGATGGTCTCGAGGTCACCATGGCTACAATAAATAGTACTGTCCTTCGTCGTAGAATAGTAAAAAAGGAAGTGTGGATGACTGATAGAGTGGTAAATTTAATCGAGGAGCGTAGACAATACAAAAGTACATCTCTAACCAAGTACGCCGAACTTAGACAAATAATCCAACGAGAATGTCGTAAATTAAAAACCGAATGGTATGAGAGACGGTGCAGTTACGTAGAGTCATTGTTGGCAAAGCACGACTCGTTTAATCTTCACCGAGAAATCAGAGACATGACGTCTATCCATAAAAAACAACGTCCCACTTTCCTGACAGATGCAGATAACAAGATGGTGCTAGACCTTGGTGTGAAAAAGAAATTGTGGGAGGAGTATATCTGTCAGCTATTTTCTGATCATTCACGCCCAGCTTTACAATTAGACGATTGCCAATCTAGTGGGCCGCCAATACTGAAATCAGAAGTCATCTATGCTCTGAAAAAGGCGAAATCAGGAAAGGTACCAGGCCCTGATGACATCCACATTGATGTGGTAAAACTGTTAGAATCAGAAAACATTGACGTTCTCCTTCACATGTTTAATACCATTTATGATACCGGTGAAATCCCAAAAGACTGGCTAAACTCCATCTTCGTCACCCTCCCTAAGGTGCCGAATGCAAGAAAAATGCCCCGAATTCCGCACAATAAGTCTGATGAGTCACATTCTTAAACTGTTCTTAGCCATAATTCATAATCGTATTAGGCAAAAATGTGATGAGCATGTAGGTGAAAACCAATTTGGGTTTCGACCAGGTATGGGAACTCGGGAGGCACAGTTTGCACTTAACGTTCTGGTACAGAAATGCAGAGATATGCAAAAAGAAGTGTATCTTTGCTTTGTTGACTATGAAAAGGCTTTTGACCGTGTTCAACACGAGAGACTTATTACCGAACTACAACGCATAGGATTGGACAGCAAAGATATACGCATTATTACTAACTTGTACTGGAACCAAACGGCGACCGTCAGAGTGGATAGGGAAGAAACTGACCCCATAGTCATACAAAGAGGCGTGAGGCAAGGGTGTATACTGTCCCCCTTCTTTTCAACGTTTACTCGGAGGCCATCATCAAAGACGCGTTACAAGATATTACTGCTGGCGTAATAATAAACGGCAAGGTAATTAACAACCTTCGCTACGCAGACGACACAGTACTCATAGCTGACAACGAAGAAGACCTTCAAAGAATTGTTGACAGAGTCGTTTTGTGTAGTAAGAGAGCGGGACTTAATATGAACGTTAAGAAGACCAAGTTCATGGTCATCTCCAGGGACTTTAAGCCGGCGTCGATCTAAGTTGTCAACCAATACCTAGAGCGAGTCCCTAAATATAGGTATCTTGGCTCATGGCTAACCGAGTCATGGGAAAGTGAGACGGAGATCAGGACCCGCATAGAAATTGCCAGAGCAGCCTTTGAAAAGTTAAAGAAGGTACTTTGCTGTAAACATCTATCCGTGAAGCTACGTACAAGGATGCTTCAGTGTTATGTCTGGCCTCTTGTTTTATATGGCTGTGAAGCCTGGACTTTAAAAGAAGACCTCCGAAAGAAGCTAGAAGCATTTGAGATGTGTTGCTATCGCAGAATGCTACGCATAAGCTGGACGGACCACATTACTAATATTGAGGTTCTCAGACGCATGAGCAAAAAGGTGGAGCTTGTTCGGACCATTAAAATAAGAAAAAGTCACGTACCTTGGTCATATATTGAGAAATACGCAATACCATCTCCTTCAAACCATCATGATGGGAAAGATTGCTGGAAAGCGTAGAGTGGGAGGACGGAAGATGTCTTGGCTCAGGAACATCAGAGAGTGGACGGGAATCAAAACAGTGGAACAACTGTTCAGACTGGCTTTGAACAAGGCTAAATTTAAGGAGCTGACTGCCAACATTCAGTGATGAATAGGCACATAAAGAAGAAGATATTCATAGTCAATTGTTGCACTGCAATTATTGCATGCAATAGGGGACCGGACAACTTTTGATGCTTAGAAATATTTCACAATAATAGAATCATCCGTAAAAGAATCACCTCCATTGATGCTTAGAAATATTTCACAATAATAGAATCATCCGTAAAAGAATCACCTCCATAACCAAAGTATTTCCCAAGATATAGCAAAAAAAATTAGCATTTTTAATGTTAACTTTGTCTTAACGTTTGGACGATACCAAAACGCGCCTAACTAACTACATTCATGTCACGCGTAGAAAATGGACTTTCCCTCTTATGGTCCTTGTATGTTCAAGAAACTTACACCGTCTAAATGGGCCTACTCAAACTATCGTGTGACACGTCTCACGGCATTGCGGGGTGGGCAGAGACTGGCAACAGCGGCGGTAAGTCCCCTCGTTTGGAACGCTTCGACTTCTTCGGCTGGACTTTCATCTGTGAAGGAAATATTATGTAGAAGTAGTTCTATATCATGGTAAGCAATAACCCGGTGTCCGGGTGTGTGATGGGTGACCGCTAACTTATAGTGAAATGACTAAGAGGACATTTCGAAGCCAAAAAAATGTATTGTTTTCTCATGGCAAGCAATAACCTGGTATCCGGGTGTGAGATGGGTGACCGCTGCCTTATAGTGTATACGACACATACAAAATAAAAAAAATCTCATGGCAAGCAGTGACCTGGTGGCCAGCAATATGATGGGTGACCGCTCTCATAAATTGAAAACTAGAGGACATTTCGAAGCCATAGTTCAGTTCACAAGTTTTTTTTTCTCATGGCAAGCTATAACCATTTGTCCATCAATATGATAGGTAACCGCTACCTTACAGTAAAGACTAGACGACATTTCGAAGCGAAAATATTTTTTCTTATAGACACATAAGTGACTTTTGTAATCGTTGAAGAACAATAAATAGTGATTGTGTTGAGAACTGGTGGACTTTCAAATCATATCCTACATACTTACCCAGCATACACACACATCTCCATAGTGGTGACCCCGACGTGATGTATTTTACAAAAATCTAACTGGTTGCTTACTAACTCTACCTACAGCAGCAACACACATCTCCATAGTGGTGACCCAGTGAAGAACGCGTAACATCGAACATACTTATCGTTGGACTTATAGTGAAAATTTTGTGACATAGACTTATAATTAATAGATACCGCATCGTCTTCGTTTTCGTACGGTTTGTGTAACACGGGGGCAACTCAACTTCATACCGCGGCGGCGAGGACCGTTTACCAAAAAAACGAAGAACATATTTATAGAAGATGGATAACACAGAAGGTACGTCAGGAACTTCTTTGGTCGTGGAGAACCCAACGTTAGTCGCCGATACGCAATTCCTTTCGGCAGTCTCAGTGTCTACCAGGATAGCGGAATTTTGGAAGGATGCTCCTAGATTGTGGTTTATACAGACGGAGGCAGTGCTGAACCCACAACACATGTCAGACGATACCAAATACCAAATGGTTATCACCAAATTAGGAAGAGACGTAATTCAACAAATTACCGATCTAGTGAGTAACCCGCCCGCCACCAAGAAATATGATACACTCCAAGCAAAAATTATTATCTATATTCGAGGATTCCGAAGATCGCAAAATCAAGAAACTCATTTGTGAAATGGACTTAGGGGACCAAAAACCATCCCAACTATTGCGCAGAATGCAGGAACTGGCTAGAGGAATAATCACCGACGACACACTGACAGTTTTGTGGCAAAATCACCTTCCGAGTTCAGTAAGAGGAATTTTGACAGTGGCCAACACCAAAGAATTGGATACCCTTGCAACGATAGCAGACAAGGTGATGGAAACCGTGAGCCCTGGTCAGAGCATTGCAGCCATAACCAACAGGCCTACACCAAGGAGTGATGAAGCAATGATTGCGGAAATTGCCAAGATAGATGATAGACTCAAGAAGCTGGAAACCACTCAAAGAGGACGATCAAGAAGCAGGAACCCTAGGTTTTCAAGGTCTAGGTCACGTAACCCCAGCACCAGTCGTAGGCGAACCCCCGAAGATCCCAATTGGTTGTGTTTCTACCATTTCCGTTTCCGTCAACGAGCCAACAAGTGCGTGCAGCCATGCAGTTGGAAGAAGAACGACTCCAGCTCCAAGGCTCCAGCGGGAAACTAGACACGGTGTTGTCTGCGGCGGGAGGCAGCGACCGGTATGTTAATCACCGTCTGTGCGTTAGGGATAGGACATCTAATCTCAATTTTCTAGTTGATAGTGGCGCTAACATTTCTGTGTTACCTCGTACTTTCGTGAATAAAAAAGATCGTACTCAGAGTGATCAATATAAATTGTATGCGGCCAATGGAACTGAAATACATACTTATGGCATACATTTTATGGTTTTAGATTTTAATTTACGACGAGCTTTTCGTTGGATGTTTGTATTAGCGGACGTCAAGCAACCAATATTAGGTGCGGACTTCTTAGCTAATTTTAAATTACTTATAGATATAAGTGGCAAGCGATTGATCGATCAGGTAACCAACTTAAGCGTTTTAGGTAATATTTCTAGTAGCTCTGTGCCAACTTTACGAACGATAACCAATGAATGTCCCTATCAAGATCTGTTAAATAGGTATCCCGAGTTAACTAAACCGGTGTCATATAAGGAAACCAGCAAGCACAGCGTACGCCATCACATCGAGACTACGGGACCACCAGTGAGAGCACGGGCGAGGCAGCTACCACCGGACAGGTACGCTAAAGCTAAAAATGAATTTAGAATTATGCAGGAGTTAGGGATTTGTAGGCCGAGTAGCAGCGCTTGGGCAAGTCCCTTACACATCGTTCCTAAAAAGATGGTAACATTAGGCCATGTGGTGATTACAGACGTTTGAATGCAGTCACAAAACCAGATAGATATCCTGTACCTCGTTTGCAAGATTTCACATATGTTTTAGCTGGTAAAAAAATATTTTCTAGCTTGATATTAATAGAGCCTATAATTGCATACCAGTCGCGGAAAGTGATATTCCAAAAACAGCCGTCATTTGCCCTTTTGGATTATTTGAATTCTTGCAAATGCCCTTTGGTCTACGAAATGCCGCACAAACTTTTCAGCGTTTTATGCATCACACTGTTCTCCATGGTTTAGATTTTTTATTCAATTTTGTTGATGACGTAATCATAGCTTCTAATGATGAAATACAACATAAAGAACATCTAGAACAAGTATTCGAAAGATTTAATAAATATGGCATAACAATAAATTTTTCAAAGTGTAAATTTGGTCAAAAAGAAGTAGATTTTTTAGGTTACAAAGTATCTACTGAAGGGATTGTACCATTAGAAGATAAGGTAAAGGCTATAATTGATTTTCCAAAACCTAATAATGTTGAGGAACTCAGACGATTTTTAGGTATGTTAAATTTTTATAGAGCTCATATACCTCATTCAGCTGACCATCAGTCAGAATTAAATAGATATTTAGGTTCTTCAAAACGCAAAGATAAAACTCCTATTAAATGGACGCCCGAGGCTGAGGAAAAATTTTGAACAGTGTAAAAACGATCTCAAAAATGCAGCAATGTTAACTTATCCAGATATTAATAGTCCTTTAGCTTTGATGACTGACGCATCTGACACTTGCATTGGTGCTGTTTTACAGCAAAAAGTAAATAATACGTATCAGCCATTAGGATATTTTTCCAAAAAATTAACAGAAGCTCAAAGAAAATACAGTACATATGATAGAGAGCTCCTAGCTATCTATATGTCAATAATACATTTCAGAAACATGATAGAAGGTCGTGAACTTACAGTATTTACCGATCACAAACCTTTAACATTTGCTATGAGTAAATTAGGCACAAATAGAGAAACTGCTCGACGCGCTAGACAAATAATGTTCATTAGCGAATTTACCTCACAAATCCGTCATATAAGTGGTAATAATAACATAGTAGCCGATACATTGTCGAGAATTGAAACCAT
The DNA here is from genome assembly GCA_018467065.1 of Ephestia elutella. Taxonomy (NCBI): domain Eukaryota; kingdom Metazoa; phylum Arthropoda; class Insecta; order Lepidoptera; family Pyralidae; genus Ephestia; species Ephestia elutella. The sequence goes on along the minus strand of CM031574.1, from coordinate 949,311 downwards.
ATCTTGTCCCACGGTTATAGATTTCCACGAACTCGCCAACGCGCAGGAAGGCGACGAACAGCTTGCAAAACTATTGAACGAATCAAATGACACGTCTAGTATTAAATTTAAAAGAATTTAATTTTATGATAATGAAAACTCAAATTTATGTGATATATCTAGGGATAGAGCCAGACCATACTTACCACAAAATTTTCGTCGTATTGCTTTTGATTTCTTACATGATTTGAGCCATCCAGGTATTAGAGCTAGTGTTAAATTAGTCAGCGAAAGGTATTTTTGGCCAAACATGAATCAAGATGTTAACAGATGGGCGAAAACTTGTGTACGATGTCAGAGAGCAAAAATACAAAGACATACTGTTTCTGATTTAGGTCAATTTAAACCCACAGGTCGTTTTCAACAAATTCATTGCGACCTGGTAGGCCCATTACCCGAAACTTCCGACGGGCACAAATATTTATTTACAGTAATAGACAGGTATACTCGATGGCCCGAAGCATTCCCAGTAAAAGAAATTTCAGCTGAAGTTATAGCCCAAACATTATATGATGGTTGGATTTGTCGTTTTGGTTGTCCCATTAAAATCACAACCGATCAGGGTAGGCAATTTGAAAGCAACCTTTTCAAACAGCTTATGAAATTACTGGGTATTCACAAAATTAGAACAACTCCTTACCATCCAGCGAGTAATTCAGCAATCGAACGATGGCATAGATCTTTGAAAAACGCCCTTAAAGCCCGATTAAATAGCAAGTCATGGGTACTTGAATTACCCACTGCTATGTTAGGGTTACGCAGTGCAATTAGGTTAGATTCAGGTGTTACTGCAGCTCAAATGGTTTATGGTGATAATATTAGGTTACCAGGTGACTTATGTGACAATAAGATAAGTAACATTCCATGCGATGAATATAACTATGTACGTAAATTAAAAGAAATTATTGACGAATTTAAACCTGCAACTAGGGAAAATAAAAATCACGAATTCACAGATAAATCGATCGGGCAAAATGTTGACATAAGGAATTATATATAGAGTACTTGAGCTACCGCGACGGCGAGCAGGGTGCAACTGGCTCGCTCCTATCGCGTTGGTTAAGATTGCAGCGTAAGCTTTTTACATATTATAGGTAGGTGAGTACACCTATACAAGCAATGACCCATTGTCCATTAATATGATGGGTGACCGCACCTTGTAGTGCACCTCTCGCACGTAGCGGTAGAGGCTGGACTGGCAAAGACTAGAAACATTATAAGCCAATATTTTTTTTTTCTTATGGCAAGCAATAACCCAATGTCCATCAATATGATGGATGACCGCTACCTTGTAGTGAAAAGACTAGACGACATTTCGAAGCGAAAATATTTTTTCTCATGGCAAGCAGTGACCCGGTGGCCAGCAATAAGATGGGTGACCGCTACCTTGTAGTGCACTTCGCGCACGTGGCGGTACAGGCAGGACTGGCAAAGACTAGTAAACATTTTGAAGCCAAAATGTGTTTTTTTTTCTCATGGCAAGCAATGACCCACTTTCCCTCAATATGATGGGTGACCGCTTCCTTGAAGTGAAAAAATTAGACGACATTTCGAAGCCAACAGATTTTTTTTTCTCATGGCAAGCAATAACCTATTCGATGCCAACAGATTATTTTTTCTCATGGCAAGTAATGACCTACTGTCCATCAATATGATGGGTGACCGCTACCTTGTAGTGAAAAGACAAGACGACATTTCGAAGCGAAAATATTATTTTTCTCATGGCAAGCAGTGACACGGTGGCCAGCAATATGATGGGTGACCGCTACCTTGTAGTGCACTTCACGCACGTGCGGTACAGGCAGGACTGGCAAAGACTAGAAAACATTTTGAAGCCAGAATGTTTTTTTTCTCATGGCAAGCAAAAACTATGTCCATCAATATGATGGGTGACCGCTGCTTTGTAGTGAAAAGACAAAATTACATTTCGAAGCCAAGAGATTATTTTTTCTCATGGCAAGCAATAACCTACTGTCCATCAATATGATGGGTGACCGCTACCTATAGTGAAAAGACTAGACGACATTTCAAAACCAAAAGTTTTTTTTTCTCATGGCAAGCAATAACCCATTGTCCATCAATATGATGGGTGATCGCCACCTTGTAGTGAAAAGACAAGACTACATTTTGAAGCCAAAAGATTATTTTTTTCTCATGGCAAGCAATAACCCAATGTCCATCAACATGATGGGTGACCGCTACCTTGTAGTGAAAAGACAAGACTACATTTCAAAGCCAACAGATTATTTTTTCTCATGGCAAGCAATAACCTACTGTCCATAAACATGATGGGTGACCGCACCTTGTAGTGTACCTCGCGCACGTGGCGGTAGAGGCTGGACTGGCAAAGACTAGAAAACATTTCGAAGCCAATATTTTTTTTTTCTTATGGCAAGCAATAACCCAATGTCCATCAATATGATGGGTGACCGCTACCTTGTAGTGAAAAGATAAGAAGACATTTCGAAGCGAAAATATTTTTTTTCTCATGGCAAGCAGTGACCCGGTGGCCAGCAATATGATGGGTGACCGCTACCTTGTAGTGCACTTCGCGCACGTGGCGGTACAGGCAGGACTGGCAAAGACTAGAAAACATTTTGAAGCCAGAAATGTGTTTTTTTTTCTCCTGGCAAGCAATGACCCACTGTCCCTCAACATGATGGGTGTCCTCACCTTGTAGTGCACCTCCCTCACGTGGCGGTAGAGGCTGGAGTACCAGCAGTATGATGGGTGGCCTCACCTTGTAGTGCACCTCCCTCACGTGGCGGTAGAGGCTGGAGTACCAGCAGTATGATGGGTGGCCTCACCTTGTAGTGCACCTCCCTCACGTGGCGGTAGAGGCTGGAGTACCAGCAGTATGATGGGTGGCCTCACCTTGTAGTGCACCTCCCTCACGTGGCGGTAGAGGCTGGAGTACCAGCAGTATGATGGGTGGCCTCACATTGTAGTGCACCTCCCCTCACGTGGCGGTAGAGGCTGGAGTACCAGCAGTATGATGGGTGGCCTCACCTTGTAGTGCACCTCCCTCACGTGGCGGTAGAGGCTGGAGTACCAGCAGTATGATGGGTGGCCTCACCTTGTAGTGCACCTCCCTCACGTGGCGGTAGAGGCTGGAGTACCAGCAGTATGATGGGTGGCCTCACCTTGTAGTGCACCTCCTCACGTGGCGGTAGAGGCTGGAGTACCAGCAGTATGATGGGTGGCCTCACCTTGTAGTGCACCTCCCTCACGTGGCGGTAGAGGCTGGAGTACCAGCAGTATGATGGGTGGCCTCACCTTGTAGTGCACCTCCTCACGTGGCGGTAGAGGCTGGAGTACCAGCAGTATGATGGGTGGCCTCACCTTGTAGTGCACCTCCCTCACGTGGCGGTAGAGGCTGGAGTACCAGCAGTATGATGGGTGGCCTCACCTTGTAGTGCACCTCCCTCACGTGTCGGTAGAGGCTGGAGTACCAGCAGTATGATGGGTGGCCTCACCTTGTAGTGCACCTCCCTCACGTGGCGGTAGAGGCTGGAGTACCAGCAGTATGATGGGTGGCCTCACCTTGTAGTGCACCTCCCTCACGTGGCGGTAGAGGCTGGAGTACCAGCAGTATGATGGGTGGCCTCACCTTGTAGTGCACCTCCCTCACGTGGCGGTAGAGGCTGGAGTACCAGCAGTATGATGGGTGGCCTCACCTTGTAGTGCACCTCCCTCACGTGGCGGTAGAGGCTGGAGTACCAGCAGTATGATGGGTGGCCTCACCTTGTAGTGCACCTCTTCACGTGGCGGTAGAGGCTGGAGTACCAGCAGTATGATGGGTGGCCTCACCTTGTAGTGCACCTCCTCACGTGTCGGTAGAGGCTGGAGTACCAGCAGTATGATGGGTGGCCTCACCTTGTAGTGCACCTCCCTCACGTGGCGGTAGAGGCTGGAGTACCAGCAGTATGATGGGTGGCCTCACCTTGTAGTGCACCTCCCTCACGTGGCGGTAGAGGCTGGAGTACCAGCAGTATGATGGGTGGCCTCACCTTGTAGTGCACCTCCCTCACGTGGCGGTAGAGGCTGGAGTACCAGCAGTATGATGGGTGGCCTCACCTTGTAGTGCACCTCCCTCACGTGGCGGTAGAGGCTGGAGTACCAGCAGTATGATGGGTGGCCTCACCTTGTAGTGCACCTCCCTCACGTGGCGGTAGAGGCTGGAGTACCAGCAGTATGATGGGTGGCCTCACCTTGTAGTGCACCTCCCTCACGTGGCGGTAGAGGCTGGAGTACCAGCAAGTATGATGGAGTGGCCTCACCTTGTAGTGCACCTCCCTCACGTGGCGGTGGTAGAGGCTGGAGTACCAGCAGTATGATGGGTGGCCTCACCTTGTAGTGCACCTCCCTCACGTGGCAGTAGAGGCTGGAGTACCAGACAAGTATGATGGGTGGCCTCTACCTTGTAGTGCACCTCCCTCACGTGTCGGTAGAGGCTGGAGTACCAGCAGTATGATGGGTGGCCTCACCTTGTAGTGCACCTCCCTACACGTGGCGGTAGAGGCTGGAGTACCAGCAGTATGATGTTGGTGGCCTCACCTTGTATGGTGCACCTCCACTCACGTGGCGGTAGAGGCTGGAGTACCAGCAGTATGATGGATTTGGCCTCACCTTGTAGTGCACCTCCCTCACGTGAGTAGAGGCTGGAGTGCAGCAGTATGATGGGTGGCCTCACCTTGTGAAGTGCACTACCTCCCTCACGTGGCCCGGTAAGAGGCTGGAGTACCAGCAGTATGATGGGTGGCCTCACCTTGTAGTGCACCTCCCTCACGTGGCGGTAGAGGCTGGAGTACCAGCAGTATGATGGGTGGCCTCACCTTGTGGTGCACCTCCCTCCACGTGGCGGTAGAGGCTGGAGTACCAGCAGTATGATGGGTGGCCTCACCTGCTGTAGTACACCTCCCTCACGTGGCCGGTAGAGGCTGGAGTACCAGCAGTATGATGGGTGGCCTCACCTTGTGGTGCACCTCCCTCACGTGGCGGTAGAGGCTGGAGTACCAGCAGTATGATGGAGTGGCCTCACCTTGTAGTGCTACCTCCCTCACGTGGCGGTAGAGGCTGGAGTACCAGCAGTATGATGGGTGGCCTCACCTTAGCCAGTGCACCTCCTCTCACGTGGCGGTAGAGGCTGGAGTACCAGCAGTATGATGGAGTGGCCTCTGCCCGCGGTGCACCTCCCTCACGTGGCGGTAGAGGCTGGAGTACCAGCAGTATGATGGGTGGCCTCACCTTCTTGTAGTGCACCTCCCTCACGTGGCGGTAGAAGGCTGGAGTACCAGCAGTATGATGGGTGGCCTCTACCTTGTGATGCACCTCCCCTCACGTGGCGGTAGAGGCTGGAGTACCAGCAGCATGATGGGTGGCCTCACCTTGTAGTGCACCTCTCACGTGGCGGTAGAGGCTGGAGTACCAGAGTATGATGGGTGGCCACCTTGTAGTGCCCTCCCTCACGTGGCGGTGCAAGGCGGCAAGTATGATGGGTGGCCTCACCTTGTAGTGCACCCTCACGTGGCGGTAGAGGCAGCGGAAGGCGGCGGCGGCGCAGTGCGCGCACGGCGGCGTCTCGTGCGTGTGCATCGCTGTGATGTGGTACTTCA